>CM056049.1:315316410-315816410 GCA_029574335.1 Rana kukunoris | reverse complement strand
CTGGTAGGGTCTGAATTAAATAGAGCAATCTCAGCATTACGTTCATTTTAATAATATTTATTCTCCCAAACCAAGTAAAAATCTCTTTGTCCCATCTCTGTAGGTCGGTTTTGATCACTCTTGTTAATAGGGTGAAATTCAATTCTAAGATCCTGTTTAGATTTTTTGGCATCTTGGTTCCCAAGTATACTATATGGGAGTCTGTCCAACTAAAGGGAAACTGTGTTGACAATAGCTGCTGTGTTTGTTTATTAACATCCACACCCATTGCCTCCGATTTGTTATAGTTTACCTTAAAGTTGGACAAGTCTCCATATTCTCTTATCTCTTTTAGTAAAACTGGTAAAGATAGGCCTGGGCTTGTTAACGAGAACAGTAGGTCATCTGCGAATGCCGCAACTTTGTACTCGTCTCCCCCCACTCTGACACCTCTGATGTCTTTGTTTGCCCGTATTGTTCTCAGGAAGGGTTCGAGGGCCAGAATAAAGATAAACGGCGAAAGTGGGCATCCTTGTCTTGTTCCCCTCTCCCAGGCCTATGTGCTGTAAGATAGCTTTCAGGAATCCCCAATCCACTCTATCAAAAGCTTTCTCTGCATCGGTTGCTACCAGTACTGATGGATTTTTGTAGACTTGTGATAGATAGATAGTACTTAATACTCTTTGTGTGTTTTCCCTCCCCTCTCTTCCCGGTGTAAACCCTACCTGATCGGGGTGTATTAGAAGGGGGATATAAGTTGCTAATCTATTGGCCAGGATTTTCGAAAAGATCTTCAGATCCACATTCAGCAGAGAGATCGGTCGGTAACATTACATTGCGCAGGGTCTTTCCCTTCTTTAGGAATTACGGCTATGTGAGCTGTTAGTGTGTCTCTTAACATCTGTTGTCCTTCTCTTAATGAGTTAAATGCACTCAGAAATTGGGGTGACAGCTTTTCATAAAAAGTTTTATAGTACAACAAGGTGTAGCCATCTGGCCCTGGAGATTTATCTGGCTTCATTTCTTTAATTGCTTCTGCTAATTCCTCTGCTGTTATCGGGCCCTCAATGGTCCCGATTTTTTCATCTGGTATTTTAGGCATCCCTGAGGCCAATATATATGTCTTTATTCGTTCTTCTCTACTCTGACTTCCTGCCTTGTCTGGTTGTTTGTCCAATTGATACAGTTTACTATAATACTCTCTAAAGGCCTTTGCTATTAATTGTGAGGAGCTGACTAAAATATCTCCTTGTGTTTTTATTTTTTCAATATGATTCTTTGCTCTTGACTCTCTCAATGCGTTTGCCAGCATCCTGCTTGGCTTGTTCCCGTATTCATAATACGCCCTCCTGCAACGACTTAGTTTGGCCTTGGCCTTATCCATTAATAATAGATTCAGCTTATCTCGTAGGCTCATTAGTCTCTCTTCGATATGTAATCTTTGTATTTGTTTATGTTCGTTCTCTAATATACGGATCTCGCCAAGCAGGCTGTCTAGCTTCGCATCCAAAGAGCGTTTTCGATGTGCTCCTAAGGAAATGAGGATTCCCCTTATATAGCATTTGTGTGTCTCCCACTTGGACAGCGGAGTCATTTGTTAAAAAAAAGGATTCTATTTCTTGATCTATCTTGCTGTCATATACAGGATCTTTTAATAGTGTTTCGTTGATCTTCCAATTCCATTCCCTCGGACCTGTTTCCCCCCATTCCAAGGAGCAATTAACTGGGGCGTGGTCTGATATTGTGAATGATCCCATTGAAGCTTCTCTCAGATTCCCCACTATGCTTTGATCTACAAATATGTAGTCAATTCTTGTATATGTTTTATGTTTGGCTGAGTAGAAGCTGTAATCTCTCTCATGGGCATGTAGGATCCTCCAACTGTCTATTAACTGTAATTCTTGAAGCATTGTCCTCGCTCTACGCAATTTTATGTTTGATATATGGTAGGATCCCTTAGAGGCATCCAGGCTGGGTTCTAAAACCATATTTAGGTCTCCTCCCAAAATTAGTGCCTCTTCCTTATTCTGGTTTATTAGATCCAGATATCTCTCCAACGCAGAGACTGGATTCTCATTTGGTAGGTATATGTTCACTAAAGTAATTTTTTGTTCATTCAGCGTCCCTTTCACAAGGAGAAAACGTCCTTCTTCGTCAGTTATTACTTTAGATTCCTTCCATATTATCCTTTTAGCCAGTAAAATTGCTACTCCATTTGCCTTTGAAGTCTGAGAGGTACCATGATACACCACAGGGAATCTTAGACTCTTGAACTTTGGAACCTTATCTTTCCTAAAATGTGTTTCTTGCAAAAAAATGATTTGAGATTTAAGTCTCCCCAGTTCCATTAATATTTTTGATCTTTTTTCTGGGATATTTAACCCCTTCACATTGTATGTAGTCACTTTTACTCTGTTCATCTTGTATTCTATCTTTTATCCTATCTTTTATTGACCTCTCACCTTACCTATCAAGTTCCCCTGTTCAAATTCTGCTTTTTGGGCGCTCGGTTTTCAAAGTAGAGAAACCAAGTAGTTGACCAGTGGCAACTGGTCGAGCAAGATAAGGAGAGAGGGCACCCCCCTCGCTGCTCTCCCAGTAGTCTACGCCACCAAAATTAAATAGTGGGGGGTGAGAGAGCGGGTGAGAGAGGAGCGCTATAGGAGGAACACAAGGGGAGAAAGAGTGAACTTCCCCCCTGCAAAGCCCCGAGAGGAGAGAGAGGAGAACAACAACAAAAAAAAAAAAGGCACACGCCCAGTACCTCGGGTCCTAGTCCACCGTCCAAGTCCCCAAGTATTTACTACGTTTCCCTATTCCCTATTCCCTATTGGGACTCACTTCCACCTTATTTTGTGGGTTCCCACTATATTTAGGGAAAGGGGAGAAGAAAAAAAAAAAACACAATTGAGCGTCTCCGACTTCCCTCCACTTGGAGGAGAGGCGCTCTGGTGGGGTTACGTGTATAAGCATTGCGGAGAGTCTCGTCGAGGTATTGCTTCCGGTGCACCCCTTCTAACCTTCTTGTCTTCAATTCTAATTTTTGTTCCAGCCCTCCCTGTCCCAGTTCCAGCTCTCTTCACCCCATCCCCATCCTGAGGTGGGGGGGGGGCCGTAGTAGAGGCAAAAACCCTCTGAAAGACCCTCTGACCCCCTTTACATAATAACACAATTAACAAGTTAACAGGATAGACAACCAAACTTCTATCTTAATATCAGATAAACATGTTAGGAAGGCAAGAAGAGGAAAGAGAGAAAGGAAAAAGAATCAGCTCATAGTACACAAAAAAAAAATAAGGCAACCTCATCAAAGACACCTAGATATTCTTTCCCCTATCTCTTTCCTCCCAGCTCCTCCCAACTCCTCCAATTCATCTCCACTTATCGACTATCTACCTATTGTCCTCTTCCACCTTGTTCTATCTTCCCGGAGCTTCTAATACTTTTATGATACGCAGTATGTTATCTTGGTACATTATCCCTGCTATCGTTGCCACTCCCCACCCTAGATCCCCAGCCCCCTCTTAAAAAAAAAAAGTGCTTAATGGGCTTGCCCAGTGTATACCTGTATGTGTATTTACTAAGTGATATGTGTGTGGTATGTGTGGTATGTGTGGTATACATGTGTATGTTGTATGTTGTATGCATTATAGTATGTGTTTATTATATATCTAATTTATATAATGTGTATATATATACATGTGTGACCCCCCTTTTTTTACTTCATTGTGCATATAATATTAGGTGGTAAAAAGTGATAAAAAAGACCATGTGACTATTATATATCTTGTATATCTTATGCGATCTAGTAAACTTGTGAGAAAAAAAAAAAAAACATTCCCAACATTCCCAACCCCCCTCCCTTTCACCACAGCTAAAAAAAAAAAAAATATCTCACCTCCCTCCCCCCCGTCCCCACTCCTCCCCCCCCCCCACATAAAAAAAAAGGGGCCAGATGAGCTCAGGCAGAGCCAAAAAGAAAAATAAAATAATAGGGGAGGGGACAGGGGGCCAGTCAATTACTGCAAACAGTATCTTACTATTATGTTATTATGATCTGCTGTGGAGGATATACTTCGCTCTCTTAGTCCAGGTAGTTCCAGCCAGTCTGGGACCTCTATGGGGTCTGAACCAAAAAATTCAAAAAGTAGCGGGAGCTGCGATGGCTCCCTCAGATTGAAGCTCCTTCCCTCCCTTTTGATGGTAACAGCCAACGGGTATCCCCAGCGATATGTGGCTCCTTTACCGCGTATAAAGTCCAATAAGGGTTTTAACAGGAGCCTTCGACTTCTGGTCTGCCAGCAAAGGTCAGGGAATACCTGAATGTTCATCCCCTCCCAGAGTATTGTTCCCTCTTTCCATGCTGCCCTTAATATCTCCTCCTTTACTCTGTAAAAATGCACTCTGCATAGCACGTCACAAGGATTAAGCTGCTCTAGGTTCCTTACTGTGGGAACCTTATGTACTCTGTCCAGCTCCAGAGAGGTATCGGGGGGGTTCTTTAAAATTTTGTTCAGTATAGATGTAACCGTTTCTCTTAACGCCAGCCCCTCAACGTTCTCTGGTATCCCCTTGATCCGTAAATTATTTCTTCTCCTCCTATTATCCGCCTCTTTTGCATATAGTTGTAGCCTAATCATATGCTGCTGCTGTTTCTCCAGTTTGTCTTCTAGGGCTAACAGTCTGGAGTCTGTCTTCTCCTGGCGTTTCTCCACCCCCGCTACTTTTTGTTCACCCTCCTCCACCTTTATGCGTACCTCATTAATTTCTTCTTTTAATGTGCCTGTTATATTCATTAGCATAGTCTGAATATCTTCCTTAGTTGGGAGGGCCTGTATGGGCATACTGAGCTGTCTAATGTCCGGGGTCAGTTCTATGGGGATTTTCTGCACACCCCCTTGTGTACCCTGCATATTAGGTAGACATACCTGGTCTGTTCTTTCCAAGGTAGAGATTGGGGTGGTTTCTCCAGCTCTGTTCATTTCCTCTCTCCGAACCCGTGACTCTGGTAATTCAGGTAGCTCTGCTTCCATATATGATTCCTGGGATAGCTGAGATGTCTGTGTTACCACTGCCTGGAGATGAAAGTGGCTCTTCCCTGATCTTGCAGGATCTGCGTTTGGAAGAGTTGTAGAGGGGGTTAAGAGTGTCTCTGTATGGGGTTGCATCCTGTCCCTGCACCGCTCGTGGCTTTTAACAGTAGGAGATTTCTCCTTCTCCTTTACGCTTTGCACGGCTCCCTCCTCCTCCCGTCTCCCTTGCTCTGTCTCTCTGGCAGTGTCTGCTGTCCATGGGCTCAGGGTTGCCGGCTCTATCGGTCCACTCACTCGCTCTTCCCCACTGCTATTGGGCTTGCAGCAGGGAATAGGAGGTACCGTCTGTGTCACTGCTGCCACTGGAAGAGAGCTTTCTATCAAGGATTCTCTCCGCAAGCTTCTCCTGGCATCAGCGTCTCCCTGCTGCGTCTTTATCACCATGTAGCGGGTGATGTACGAGTGGCTGGGCCGGGTTTTCTTCCAGAGCTCCTAGTTCGCCGCGACATCCGCTGTTTTTACCCGCCGTCGGGGCTGGAGCTGGGGGCGCGGGGCCGTCGTTCTCCTGTAGAGGTGCACCGTGGTTACCGCTGTTAGACTCTCCTTCTCATCTCGAGCTCACTCCGCCATGCTCATCACACTCCCCCGGAAGACCAAAGTCCACTGAGTCATAATTTCAACAGTTAGGTAACAGTAAATTCAAACTGAGTTTATAATGAAAATCTGAAAGTCAAAATATTTGTAGATTTAGACCCCTTTCACACTTGGGCAGTTTTTAGACGCTTTAGCGCTGGAAATAGCCTCTGCTAAGCGCCTGAAAACTGCCTCCCATTCATTCAAGTGTGACTTTTCACACCCAGGCGGTGCGCTTGTGGGATGTACCGAAAAGTCCTGCAAGCAGCATCTTTGGGCGCATTGGGAGCGCTGTATTTAGTGCTCCCAAAATGCCCTGCCCAAAATGCCCAAAGCACTTCGGAAGCCCCACAACACGGGTGTTTTTAACCCCTTCTTTTGGGCTAAAAACACCCCGCTAGCAGCCAAAAAAGCTCTGCTTAAACAGCGCTAAAGTGTTGCTAGAAAGAGCGCAACTTAAGCGCTAATGCTTAGGACATATTTGTTACATGCACCAATGTCATCTGCGAATGCGCTCTGAAGAAACGGCCGCCTGTGCAGTTTCTTCAGGACTGTGTGCCGTGACCAGTGGCTCCTACGTGCCTGTGCTGGAGGGACTTAATTGTGGCTCTGGCCAATCACAGCGCCGGAGCCCGCAAACACGGAAGAAACGACACTGAGAGAGCTTCGTTCTAAGGTATTTCATAATGAGCTAGTATGTGATGCATTCTAGCTCATTATGTCTTACAGGGTTTTTTTTAGGGGGGTTTCCGATTTTACAACCTCTTTACCTGTGTGCCCAGCTAGTAGTTGTGCACTGTGTAGGAGGTGCTTTTACTAGGTGAAGGAATTAATCCATGTTCCTGCTTTGGAGGAACAATGGATCAATGCCTTCCCTATTGACAGAACGATGATCTGACTTGTTTACATGGCTCTCTGCCTAGTGGTTGGCGGGTGTTAGCGGACACCGAGTCTGTGATACCCACAAATCAACACCTGCTGTGTCTAATGGATGCGTGCCTCAGATCTGGACGTATTGGAACACGTACTAGGTACGTTATCTGGCACAGAGCGGCCCCGTGGCGCAGTACATGTACGGTGGGTGGTCTGCCAGTGGTTAATGTTAATGGTTTCTTTGCCTGAAGTGGCCTAGAGTTGGAACAAAAAATGTGACAATATATGTTCTTTGCATGTGATTGGGTATTCTTTTAAAAGTGAATTTTCACCTCATTCACAAGATTAAAAAAAAATGTCCTTGCAACAAAGAGTCTATGTTCCTTTAGTAAATTGACCCCATGATTTATCATCAATTTTTTGGTATGTGCTAGATTAGGTGAAATGCAGGAGTCTTTGGCCCAGGACCCCAACCGTTTTATCTGCCATCCACATAATTTTCCTTTTATTATAGAACAGTTGGGCCAAAAAAAACAAACAAAAAAAATGAAACAAACAATGTTTTCACTCAGTGTACAACTTAAGTTGGTTATCACTTTGGCCATATCAAGCTAGCTTTAGAGACAGAGGACATTAGTATGCAGCCACAGGCTGAGTGTCTCTGTGCAGTGCCCATAGTAACCTGGAAACAATTCTTTAAAAATCATTTGGTGCAGAGAGTTCTAATCCTATCTTTAATCCTTTTACTTCCGTATCTGAAAATGTAATATAAATCAGGCACTGGGGTGTTCTGCAATTTTCTTCCTTTATTGGAAACAGTGCTGTCACCAAAGGATTAGCAATGGGCAGGAATTTAATCACACAATTTGTTGTAAAACTTTTTTGTTTTTCTTAGTGAGATTATGAGATGCAGAGATCTGGAGACTGGCAGCAAAAATATTGTATGTTGGTGATTATTCATGGATCGAGGACACCTAGATCTTAGGTCCTTCTTTATTAGAATTGTTTGTCATGGCATGATGACTCTAAATTAACTGACAGGTACTGAAAGGCACAACTAGTATTAAGACGGCCTTTGATGTTAAAAGCAAGAATAATAAAATATTCTTTAGTTCTGAATGTCTTTATACCACAATGTTATTTTTTCATGATGCACATATTACAGGAATCAGTTTCTTTCTGAGTTTTTAGTGGTTTGTCTTAGCATTTACAAGAAAGTTACATTTTTCTGCTTTCTCTAAAGATGCCATGAGCTGTTGTGCACATTACCGTCTATTTGGCCAAAGAATTTAAAAGATGTGGCTTACCACATCTGAAAATTCTGCAGCTTAATATGCCAGCTAGCTTCAATTGTGTTATCGCATAAAATGTTATATATTCTTGTAAAGAATGGATTTCCTTTTCCAAACTTTTTATAGCTGGATTGCTAAACTTTTATTCCCATATTTATGCAAGTCATCATCAATTTTCTGCAGTACAATCATATTACACTGTTCAATAAATACAAGTTTGTGTTACTGGAGTGAGATCAATTAAGAGGTGATAATGGTTAATGTGTTGCATTTAGGCAGCCCATTGGAGTTACAGTTTTTGGCAATACAGTGTCCCGCAATGCACATGTATGCATTATAGTTTGACATAGAGGAATGTATGGGGTAAAATTATGAATTAATAGCAAACCACCACAATGCACTTATACAATATGTTACTATGCAAAGAGGGATACAAGAGAGACTATACTCTCTCAAAGATGACGGGACTTTAATTGGAGATAATGGGCCAGATTCAGAAAGCATTTACGCCAACGTATCTATAGATACGCTGCGCAAATACTAAGAATAGCCGGCGTATCTTTTTTTGCTATTCATAAAAGAAGATACGCCGGCTTTCTCCTAAGATACGAGCGGCATAATTCGCTTACACCGTCGTATCTTAAGTTGCATATTTACGCTGGCCACTAGGTGGCGCTTTGCGTAAATTGTGCAAATGAGCGTCGTAGTTTACGTTGTTTGCGTTAGCGTTATAGCGGCGTAAGGTTACCCTTGCTATAGCAGGCGCAGCCAATGTTAAATATGGGTGTCGGGACCGCGTCGAATTTAACGTTGGTTACGTCGTTTGCGTAAATCGTTCGGGAATGGGGCTCGACGTTAGTTACTAGTGTTGCTCACGAATATTCGCATTGTGAATATTCGTAACGAATATTGCATATTCGAGTAATCGCGAATAAATCGAATATCGCGGTGAATATTCGATATTGCGAATATTCGTATTTTTTCAAATTTATTTTTAAAACAGATCACATCCTAGTGATCTCCATCGACGTCTAAAAGCATTGCTGGTATGATTAGAGACCCTGGGCCGAGTAGCTGAGGCGATCCTTTTATGTTGCCGAATATTCGCAATGCGAATATTCGTATTACGAATATTCGCGAATACTTTCTCTGCCCTTCTGAGTTTTGTGTATAAAAAAAAAAAAAAAAATTAGCTTTAGTTTAGTCATATAAGTTTGTGTAAGTAGAGTTAGTGTTTAGTGCATATTAGTTTAGTAATCCAGGAAATGATCTCCGTTTTCGCGTGTTGACGAGAATTTCGCAATCAATTTCGCATTCGCATTAGCGAAATTTCGCAAAAAAATTTTTTTGATAAAATATCACGAATATTCGATATTAACTAATATTTCACGAATATTCTTCTATATATTCGTGAAATATCGCAAAATCGAATATGGCGTATTCCGCTCAACACTATTAGTTACGTTCACGTCGTTTACATTGAGAAAAAAGCGACGTGATTTCACACATGCGCACTGGGAACGGCATGCGCCGTCCTAAAAAAACGTCAATTACGTGGGGTCATGATTTTTTTACATGAATCATGCCACCACTACAGAAATTTGAATTGCGCATCCTTACGCCGTGCACTTTACGCTACACCGCCGCATATTATGGAGCAAGTGCTTTCTGAATAAGGTACTTTCCCATAATATTTGGGGCGGCGTAGTGTAAAGAGGAAATGCTACGCCACCGGAAAGATACATTTTTGTATCTGAATCTGGCCCAATATGTCTGTTGTTAAGGTGAGCACACAAACAAAATTCTTTAAGACCTCTTTCACACTGGGGCGTTTTTCAGGCGCTTTAGTGTTAAAAAAAAGCGCCTGTAAAGCGCCTGAAAGAAGCTGCATCTGCAATCCCAATGTGAAAGCCTGAGTGCTTTCACACTAAAGCACCGGAAAAAAGCCCCAGTGTGAAAGGGGTCTTAGCGTTAAAAAAAGCGCCTGTAAAGCGTCTGAAAGAAGCTGCATCTGCAATCCCAATGTGAAAGCCCGAGTACTTTCACACTGAGGCGCTGCGCTGGCAGGGCTTCAAAAAAAGTCCTTCTTTGTTGAATACACCACTCATAAAGCCCCCTTCCCATTGAGGGAGCTTTTTTAATGCCAAATCGCCTGAAAACTACCCCAGTGTGAAAGGGGTCTTGGCAGCTCTTTACCAGCGTTTTTCAGGCGCTGGCAGTGTGAAAGGACTCTGAAAGCATTCAGGCTTTCACATTGGGATTGCAGACGAGGCTTCTTTCAGGCGCTTTACAGCCTTTTTTAATGCCAAAGCGCCCGAAAAATGCCCCAGTGTGAAAGGTCTAAGAAAATATAAATGTATTAATAGTATCAGATAAAAGTAACACAGTCATAATACATATATAGACCATGAGTTGATGCTTGATGCAAGAAATTAGATGTTTGATTATGCAGGAGGCCAACATGTTTCACAAAATGCTTCTTCAGGGCACCGCATACATCTATGCTTTCATCTAGTTTATACAGGACATGAGACGTGTAATTAGTATAATATCAAACAGACAGTTATAAGTTATAACAAAGATACAAATTTTTGTCATATAAAATGCTCTATACTAGCAGAAAAGGCTGCACATGCTCACCTGGTCTATAAAATTGGGCGATTTTGTTTGTGTGCTCACCCTAACAACAGACATATTATCTCCAATTAAAGTCCCATCATCTTTGAGAGAGCATAGTCTCCCTTGTATCTCTCTTTTTATCAATCACCAGGGACTAGAGACATTTGTCTGTTTCTGGAAACTAATCAACCAACATATATATAGTATGTTACTATGCGTTGCAGTGTCACAGGCCTAACATATGTGCTTTGGTGTGAACACTGAACAAGAGTTTATTGTGAAAGCTCAATATTATTGTAGGGCTAAAACACCAACACCTAGTTTGCTAACTGTCCAAAGGATAGTGTGTAAAAAAAAATAGCAGACCAATTAAGGTTGCTAATAAAGCCTGCTCATAAAAAAGTTTTTGGAATATAAGACAACTTTAGAGTTTCTAATACTGGATAGGTCTTTGTATGTTGTGCTACACACACTCACACATGAGGGTTTGGTATAAAAACATAACAACAGTGATAAATATGACTTTTGCCATATCAGTGTTGTAAATTAAATTATTTGTATATAATGGCCAGTGTGATTCTGTTTTTTATTTCGGGCACTTATATAGCCCTGTAAATTGTATGCAGCGGTTTACATATACATTGTACATTCACATCAGTCCATCAAGGAGCTTACAGCCTAAGGTCCCTAATACACATCCATACATACTAGGGACAATTTAAACAGGATCCAATTAACTTACCAACATGTCTTTGTGTGGGAGGAAACCATAGTACCTGGAGGTAACACACACAGGCACAGGGAGAACATGCAAACACCAGGCAGATGGTGCCATGGTTGGGATTCGAACCAGTGACTCTTTTTGCTGTTAGGTGAAAGCAATAGGGAATTGGCTTGGTTTGTTTATTATAACCAGGGATTTTTTCACAGAGAATAGGTGCAGGTACTCCCCTCTTCTAAGCATCGTCCCTTGGTTCCAGCCCCCTACCAACTTCCCAGTACCTGCCCTTTTAGAGAGTACTGAACCAAGTATCATTTTGTGGTGCTAAATAAATGTATTGGATTTGTTAATGATAACAAGAAAAGCAGTGAAATAGATCCTTTGCAGCCAGGAACAATAGACCTCACCCCAGCAACGATAGACCCCCCCCCCCCACCAAGCAAAATTTGATTCCCCAGCAACATTAGATCATCCTAGCAACAGTAGACCCCACTTTAGCAACAGTAGACCCCACCTTAGCAACAATAGATCAATAATAGATGCACACCAGCAACAATAGATCCCCCGGCAGTAATAGATACCCCCCAGCAACATTAGATCCACCCCAGCAACAACAAATCCCCTACACAACTTTAAAACCCCCACTAACAATCTTCCAACCGTTACAAATTACCACCCCAGCAACAATAGATCCACCCCTGCAACAATAGACTCCCAGCACCATCAACAGATTTCCCAGCAGCCAGCAACAATAGACCTCCTCCCTCAACAATTGACCCCCCCAGCAACAAAAGACCCCCTCAGCAACAATAGAGCCCCACTCACAAATGTATTCCTGCCAGCATTAATAGACCCTCCAGCATAACCCAGTACCCCTTACCATTACATACAATCAGTGCTGAAGGTGCCAGAACTGCGTTCCCCCGCGTTCCTGCTGAAAAAAGCCCTGATTATAACACAGGAGTTGGTACTTAACCTGTCACTGCATTTCTGTGCGTAAAACGTTATCAAACCCATTTTCTTTGCCTGAACCCCCTGCAGCTTTCTGCCATAATGTGCTAGTATGCACCACATACTAGCACATTTTGACAGACTTACCTATTGAAGGAAGACCCTTGATGCTGCTCTGTCCTCCTTGCAGGTTCGCTGGCTTAAATAGCTGGGCCACAAATATTTGACTCCTGTGCATGCTCACAGGAGTCATATCACCATGGCACAGGGCCGGTGCTATAATTTACACTGAGATGTCCATGCAAGGCACAGCGTACATTACCCCTGATAGGCAGGAGAAAGCATTTATGTCAGAAGAGACTGATATGGCCTTCTCTGCCCTAAAAACCCTGTTTGCCAGTGTTTTTTTTATTTTTTATAACATTTAATACCATTTTAACTTGTCATGTTGTATACATGGCCCCTGAATCTGGATCAGATGATTATAAATAAAAGCAGTTGTATTTACCATAATGTTACCATTTGTCTCTGTTTCCTGGGGACTTTCCCAATTGTGATGGATCTGTCCTTGGGAAATGGGCATCCCTAGATTTGTTTCCAGGAGCCAGACATTGCAGTGGATAGGCCCCAAGTGGTCATATTGCGCCAGCCTCAATCTAAAAATGTGCATGTGTGGCAGACCAGGTTCCCCTGCAGATGCAGGCTGCTTCAGCTCCACTGTTTAAAAGTGGCACTTGTACAATGTGGTGAGTTGGAGCCTGTGAACTGCATTGTTTAAACCAGTGTTTCTCAAACTTTTTTTGTCAAGGCACCCTTTAAAATTATAGACATTCTAAAATATAAAAAAAAATATTCTAA
The DNA here is from genome assembly GCA_029574335.1 of Rana kukunoris. Taxonomy (NCBI): domain Eukaryota; kingdom Metazoa; phylum Chordata; class Amphibia; order Anura; family Ranidae; genus Rana; species Rana kukunoris. The sequence goes on along the minus strand of CM056049.1, from coordinate 315,803,451 downwards.
TAGTTGTACATAATGCGACCGCAGCGAATACACGTAGGACACCCAATGTTGGAGATGATAGTTTCTCCCAAAGCAAATACACTTTTGCACACTGGTACTGACTTGTACTGTATTCTCTTCCCTCTCAATTTCTCTCCATCAGTTAGCTAATGTGACCCCAGTGCTGAGGGAGAGAGGCAGAGAATTGTCAAACCGGGATGCGGTGGAGGCAACATACATCCTCCTTATCAACTGATGACATCCTTGGTTGTTAGGATGCTAGTGTCCAGAAAGTCATAATACTACATAATTAAAACATGTGGCTTTGTGTAACTAAAAGTCAGGCTTTATCCACCTGCTGGCTTGTATACAATGTTTGATACATTTTTTGCTATTTTGCCAATGCACCCCTGAAGAAGCCTTAAAACACACCAGGGGTTTACACTATACTGCCCAGCTCCCAGGAACAATGCTGAGATTGACAAAATGACAAGAATGACACAAGTTGCAATCTGTGAGTTACTTGATGATAACCTGACCTCTGAACTCTGTACATTAGTTAAACTTGATCTCTGAACTCTTTGCATTAGTTAATTCTGATCCCTGAACTTTGGTCATTACTTTATTCTGACCCCCAAACCATATGCATTGTTTAATCCTGACCCCTAAACTCTATACATTGCTTAATCCTGACCCCTAAACTCTATACATTGCCTAATCCTGACCCCTAAACTCTATACAGTAGATGGCTTAATCCTGACCCCCAAACCCTATGCATTATTTAATCCTGCCCCCTGAACTCTATACATTGCTTAGTCCTGATCCCTAAATTCTATACATGGCTTAATCCTGACCCCTAAACTCTATACATGGTTTAATCCTGACTCCTAAACTCTATACATGGTTTAATCCTGACCCCTAAATTCTATACATTGCTTAATCCTGACCCCAAAGCTCTATACATGGCTTAATCCTGACCCCTAAACTCTATACATGGTTTAATCCTGATCCCTAAACTCTTACATGGTTTAATCCTGACCCCTAAACTCTATACATTGCTTAATCCTGACCCCAAACTCTCAGGCCGCGTACACACGATCGAACATGTCCCCTGAAACTGGTCCGCCGACCAGTTTCAGCGGACATATCTGATCTTGTGTACGACCTAGCGGACAGGTTTTTCCAGCGGACAAATTTCAAAGCATGCTTTGAAATTTGTCCACTGGAAACCTGTCCGTCGGACATGTCCGCTGGTTAGTACGCCTATCCAGCGGACATAAATCTCCCGCATGTGTCGAATGGATTCGACACATGCGTGGAAGTATTTTACTTCCTGGATTGGTGACGTGGGGGCGTCACCGCCACGTCACCGCGTTATCCGTCCGAGGGGATTTTGGTCCGATGGTGTGTACACGCCATCAGACCAAATATCTGAGGAGACATGTCCACTGGAAACGGTTCGTCAGACATGTTCAGTGGACATGTCTCCTCGTCTGTACGCGGCCTCAAAGTTGCATAATCCTGACCCCTAAACTCTGTGCATTGCTTAATCCTGACCACCTGAACATTACTTGGTTCTAAACCCTGAACTTTGTGTATTACATAATCCTGACCACTGAGCTCTATGCATTATATAATCCTGACCTCTAAACTCTGTGCTTTACTTAGGTCCAATCCCTGAACTGTAGGCACTACTTTGTCCTGACCTCTGAACTCTGTGCTTTTCTTAATCCTAACCCCTGAACATTGGAACCTTTAATGCTACAGACATTTTTCTGTACCCTTCCCCAGATCTGTGCCTCGATACAATCCTGTCTCGGGGGTCTATAGATAATTCCTTGGACTTCAAGGCTTTGTTTATGCTCTGACACACACTATTAACTGTGGGACCTTATATAGACAGGTGTGTGCCTTTCCAAGTCTTAGAATGCATTAAAATTAAAAGAAACTTCTGCTGTTACAACCACTTTAAGCTAATTATATGTATTATTATTATCTAGGATTATTTATATAGCGCCAATTTGAGGGCCTAATGGCTTTTAATTGTAGTTATAATCCAAATAGGGTAACTGGGGGGTGTTGGTTCTGTTTGCAGTTTTGTATCAGATTGGCTGCTACAGTCATGGCCAAAATTGTTGGCACCCTAGAAATGTTTCCAGAAAATCAAGTATTTCTCACAGAAAAGTATTGCAGTAACACATGTTTTGCTATATACATGTTTATTCCCTTTGTGTGTATTGGAACAAAACAAAAAAAGGGAAACCTTTCATCAATTTTTCTCTTCTCTCCACGCCCAGAGAGATAAGCTACAGTGCCATGGGTTGCAAACTTCTTAATGTTGCGCACTGTGGGAAAAGGCAAATCTAGATCTCTGGAGATGGACTTGTAACCTTGAGATTGTTGATATTTTTCCACAATTTTGGTTCTCAAGTCCTCAGACAGTTCTCTTCTCCTCTTTCTGTTGTCCATGCTTAGTGTGGCACACACAGAGATACACAATGCAAAGACTAAGGCTCCTTACACACTGAGCGGTCCGTTTTTCGGTCCGCTCCGTGTGTCCGTCAGCTCAGCGGGGGGTCACACTGTGCAGGGACCGCCCTGTCTCTCCTCCGCTCTCCCCTATGGGGAGTCGGATGGAAACGGACCGTCTGTCTGTTTGCATCCGATCCGTTTGGCCGGACGGAAGAAAAATAGGACATTCTTCCGTCCGCAAAAACGGATGCGGATGCATCATCCACTAACGGATCCGCTCCCATAGGGGCCCATTACAAGTCTGTAAACGGACTTGTAATGAACGGACGAACGGTCCGCTAGTGTGAAAGGACCCTTAGTGAAATTCTCACCTTTTTATTTTCTGTCAGGTGTGATTTTTATATTTCCCACACCTGTTACTTGCCCCAGGTGAGTTTAAAGGAGCATCACATGCTTGAAACAATCTTATTTCTCCACAATTTTGAAAGGGTGCCTAGAATTTTGACCAGACCATTTTTGGAGTTTGTGTGACATTATGTCCAATTTTTTTTGCTTTTTTTCCTCCCTTTTTTTGTTGTGTTCCAATACACACAAAGGGAATAAACATGTGTATAGCAAAACATGTGTTAATGCAATACTTTTCTATGAGAAATACTTGATTTTCTAGAAACAATTCTAGAGTGCCAACAATTTCGGCCATGACTGTATAAGATGATATTGTACAAGACACTTCCTTCTTCTGTCTTCTAGTCTGGATGAGACGTTAGCACTGGTACATTGTTGTTTACTAACTGTATCACCCAGCAACTACTTTTGTGCTTTTTCATGCTTGATTGACAATGGTGTTAGCTAATGATTCTTTCTCAAATTCACAGAGCATCAGTGCCAAAATTCTGGAGCAATAGATACAATTAACAGGCTTAAAAAAAGATATTGTGGTTAGTCTGTTGACTTGATGTATGCTTCATTCCCACTTGAAAATAATAAATGCACGGGTTCAGACTTTTTTTCCCGACAACATCCAAATTGCCGTGCACCAGATTTTTCAGAGAATTTTTATTTATTGTTGGAATAGGAGGGACACAGAAAATAAAACATAAGCTGCTTGTAGAACAAATCCAAACAGGCTTTTTTAGCAGTGACCCGTAGCTAATGTGATCAGGGAAAATACAGCTAATCGCATGTAGCCTAGTATCAATGAATGAGTTATTTACCTATTAATGATTCAGTGGTCTGGGGATTTGTAAAAGCCCAGGGATAATTCAAATGCGTTAAACACACCAATCATACATTTTACATTTACCTGCAAGAGAAATAAAAAAAGTCTCTTTTAGAAAGCAAACTGTCTGTTACCAAACAGCCAAGGACTATGAATATATTTAATTAACGTTGGAATAATTGCCTCACTCTTGGTCCGCCACCAGATCTCTGCAGCATTACTCAGCCATTACCATATTCAGTGGGCTTTCTAGAAAGATGAAAGCATGATCTGCCACATAAGACAGCTATTGAATGGCTGAGAGACGGAGCTGGGCTTTACAGCGGCCTGTTTTCTTTTTTGTCTGGTTGCTGTAGGGAAAACACAAACATCCTGTGTAAGCTACTTACAAATTGGGAGAGCGGTAAAGCAAATTAATTGCAAGGCAGCAGCTGCTCGAGTGAAAAATAAAAGCTTATGTGTAAAATGGTTTGCTGTGGAAAAATGTGGCTGTAATGTTTTGCTTACTTGGAAAGCAGGTTGAAGGAGAAAAAAAGACCTTTGCATAAACACAGTGAAATATTGGTCATAAAATTCAGTTGCACAATGATATGTTTGCAACATACAGTTCATGTATGAAGCTTTATAACCCTTCTAATGGAAACTATTACCCAGTGGGAATGATTCAGAACAACTTTTTTGTTAGGCCTATCAAATGGGTTTATGCTTCTGCCATTTATGAGCTCTGCAGTGAGATTAACAAAAATGTCAGTTTTTACTTTGCCAGAATCTCAGCAAAGAAATTGTATATTGCAGCAAAATGTCACCATTTTGGCAAAGTGCATTCAAGTCAATAAATTAGGTGAGGTTAACCACTTCAGCCCATTGGGTGGTCAAAGACCAGGCCACTTTTTGCGATTCGGCACTGTGTCGTTTTAATTGTCAATTACACGGTCGTGTGACGTGGCTCCCAAACAAAATTGACATCCCTTTTTTCCCACAAATAGAGCTTTCTTTTGGTGGTATTTGTTCACATTTAATTTTTTTGCGCTATAAACAAAAATAGATTTAGAATTTAACGTTTAACGTTTTGCTATAATAAATATCCCCAAAAAATATATAAAAACATTTTTTTCCCTCAGTTTAGGTCGATACGTATTCTTCTACATATCACAAAAAATCACAATAAGTGTATATTGATTGGTTTGTGTAAAAGTTATAGCATTTACAAAATAGGGGATAGCTTTAAAGGATCACTAAAGGAAACATTTTTTTTTAGCTAAATAGCTTCCTTTACCTTAATGCAGTGCTGTTTTCATGTTCTCATTGTTCGTTTTTGCTTTGAAGTAGCTGTAATACTTCTCTGATCTCCACACTTCCTGGTTGTCTGGCTCCTTATGAAAAAACTCATGGCAGATTTTCACTGTGGTCTAAGCTGTGTGTCTAAAACTCCTCAGAACCAATCAGATTCATTTTAAAAACAAAACACTGCCCTGGATTTGTTTGTTTTTGTTCTGTGTGTCTTCTCTACTTCACAGAAACATGAAATCATTTTAAAAACAAAAGTGAAACTAGAGGCACATTATATGATTGATTTTTATCTATTTTTAATCACTTTTAAAATGAATCAGTTAACTTTTATGTCTCGATACCCTGTAAACAGTAATTTCAGCAAAAAAAAATTCCTTTAGTGACCTTTTAAGGCATTTTTATAAAAAAAAAATGTTTTACTAGTAATGACGGCGATCAGTGATTTTTTTTCATGACTGGGACATTATGGCGGACACATTGGACACTTTTGACAAATTTTTGTGTCATTCTCACTACGCAGAGCAAAGAGATGCTTGTTTACACAAGCATCTCCCCACTCTATACCTCTGTGAGACGAACGCGGGGATCCCCGCGGCGATCGAGTCTGCGGGACCCACGGTCAGACTCACAGGAAGGTGGCAGGGTTGTAAGCGTGCTGCCGCTGGCACTTTTGCGGCCACATGGCAGGCATTTAAAGGGCCACGTACAGGTACGTGATTATGCCTGTCCGTGCCATTCTGCCGACGTATATATACAGCGGGCGGTCCTTAAGCGGTTAAAGAGTAAATTAACTTTTGATGAGCAAAATACAATCCCCTGTAATCAATGTGCATTGTGGGGATTTTAACCACTTCAGTATTGGGCACTTTTACCCTTTTCCTGCCCGGGACAATTTTCATCTTTCAGCACTGTCACACTTTAGGCCCGTGCACACAATCAGACTTTCCAATGGGAATTATGTGATGGCAGGATGTTGTCTGATAATCCGACCGTTTGTATGCTCTATCGGACAATTGTCAGAATTTCCAACAACAAATGTGGGATAGCATTCTTTAAAATTTTCCAACAACAAATGTGTGATGTCGGATTATCCGATCGTGTGTACAGAAGTCCATTGGAAAAAAATACATAGTACAAACATGCATGCTCAGAAGCAATGCTAATCATAAGACAACATAAGCAGAAGTTGCCCAAAGGGTGGTGCTAAAGAACTGAAAAAACATATATATATATATATATATATATATATATATATATATATACTGTATATATATATATATATATATATATATATATATATATATATATATATATATATGAAAATGTCTAATGTACTGATGGCCTATCTCATTTCTTGAGGCCTGAACATTCCAAGACAGTACAAATACCCCCAAATTACCCTTTTTTGGAAAGTACACAGTCCAAGGTACTTAGTAAGAGGCATGACGAGTTTTTTTAAGTTTTTTGGAAAATTAGGAAATTCCCAAACTTTTTTACTAAAAGTATTGGAACACCTGCCTTTACACATACGTTAACTTTTAATGGCATTCCAGTCTTAGTCCGTAGGTTTCAATATTGTTTTGGCCCACCCTTTGCAGCTATAACTGCTTCAACTATTCTGGGAAAGCTGTCCACAAGGTTTAGGAGTGTCTCTATGCGAATGTTTGACCATTCTTCCCAAAGTGCATTTGTGAGGTCAGGCACTGATGTAGAATGAGAAGGCCTAGCTCGCAGTCTCCACTCAAATTCATCCCGAAGGTTTCTATCTGGTTGAGGTCAGGACTCTGTACAGTCCAGTCAAGTTCCACCATACCAAACTCGCTCATCCATGTTTATATGGGCCTTGCTTTGTACAATGGTCCAAATTATTTGGTTGAGGGGGTATTATGGCATGGGGTTGTTTTTGAGAGGTTGGCCTTGGCCCCTTAGTTCCAGTGAAGGAAACTCTTAAGGCGTCAGCGGTCTACGGACCTTACTTTGTGCGCTGGTGCACAGGTATGTTGTAAAAGGAAGGAGCCATCCCCAAACTGTTCCCACAAAGTTGAGATTAGAAAATTGTCCAAAATGTTTGGTATGCTGACGCCTTAAGAGTTTCCTTCACTGGAACTAAGGGGCCAAGCCCAACATCTCAAAAACAACCACACGCCATAATACCCCCTCCACCAAATGATTTGGACCACTGCACAAAGCAAGGTCTATATAGACATGTATGAGCGAGTTTGTTATGGTGGAACTTGACTGGCCTATACAGAGTCTGGACCACAACCCGTTAGAACACCTTTGGGATGAATTTGAGTGAAGTCTGCATGCCAAGCCTTCTCGTTCCACATCAGTGCCTGACCTCACAAATGCACTTCTGGAGAAATGGTCAAACATTCCCATATACACCCTCTGCCAGATTACACCAATATTTTCTATGTCACCTGCTTGCTTACTGGACAATGGATTAGCAGTGTGATAATACTGATTACTTTTCCAGCAAGCAAGCAGGCAGGAAGGAAGCTTTACAGCTGCAGCATGGAATTGGGGTGCCATCAGTTTGTCTGTGCTCTGTTTCAGATGTATATGAACCATCACATTTGCTTTTACTGTCACTTTTGTTAATTTCCTATAGTTTTCTCTTAAATAATAAACTAGATTTGGGACATCTGACACCATCTGCAAGCACACAGATTCAATGAGGCACAAGTATTAGAATAAGCCCTTCTTCATTCAGTCATAATGAAACTTGGAGAATCTGAAGAGCAATAACATTTTGGCTGGGGAAGCACTGTGGAGACCTGGCATGCTCTGCTGCTTCTCCTTACAAAATATTTCTGTATTCATAGACAATGGAAAGCAAGAACTATGCTGACATTTTGGGATGCATAATTACACAAGGATTATTGGGTTTAAAACAGGGAACAAATCAGCTCATAACATTTACGGTTGTGTAAGAAATATTATTACTAAATTAAATGTTATTACCAAATTTTTTTGTCTATGAAAGTTTTAAGGTCATTTAAGATCAGAACTCAAAAAGTATACCCCCGGAAAAACTAAAATGTGAAGTAACACTAATATTTTTCCTTAGCAACTTTCTACCAAGCTAATGTTGGTTGCATGGACCCTACACAAAATAACATACATCTGAATGATAGATAACATTTGTATTTTTATTATTTTATCCTTAGATAGCAAAAAAACACCTTACATTGCAAACATTGCTTGAATAAAGTTAGGCTTTAAACTATGGTGTTATGCAAAATAATTAGATGTGGCAGCTGTTATTAGCAATTTAATGTGTCTTGTATGAATGTTGTACCTTAAAGTAGCTATATATGACCCAGGAAGTCTAAAAACATAATGTTGTGGATGCTCTTAATTATCTCCTTTATAAACTTGAATTCTTAGATTCATGCTAAGTACCATGTAGCAAATGTGCTTTATAATCTCTTTGGTGCCACAGGGATTTGCTTATAAACTGTACACATGCTACATACCTCTATTTATTGCTTGTTTGAAATGTGAGATGACACACTATGAAAGCTGCACAGTTGCCTTTAAATAAGGCATTAAAAAGTCTAAATTAATGTAGGTCTCTGCTGATGAAGATAATGGGTTTGAATATCAATTAAAAATACAAGATGCTACTTAGAACTCAAATGATATCTTATATACCCTTTACATGATCCACAGAACATGACTCCTCCATGACTAAGCTCTATGAGTGGAACGAAACATGTTGGGGTTGTGGCCTAGATGGAGTTAGGCTAAGGCTTGCTTGTCTTGTATGGTGTGCAGTGGGTGTTATAGTGTTTGTTCTGTGGATTACATGGAGTCAAGTCAGACTCCTAGCCTGACATGCACCCTCAGTGGAATTTACCGAATGGCAGACATAGATGCTGGAGTTTAGACCCGAAAGTCAGTTTAGGTTCACCCCCTAAATGATCCCCCGAAACTTGTGCTTTACAGATTTTGTTCCATGTCTTCCAGAAATGCTACTTCTCGTTCTGTAGGTACCTGTTTCCATCCTGACAGTTCCTAAAACCCAATCACTTTTTAAAAACATAAAGATGGTGACCTAATAATTGTTTAATATTTTCAGCTCTCTTCCGGTTACTTGTGCTTATTATAAATGGCTCTTATTTTTGGTTTATCTAACAGTGTTAAATAAACCACTGGGTTTTGGGCTAGCTCAACACTAATCTTGTTATATTACATAACTTTAAATCTAATAAAAACATTAACAAAATGGCTGCAATTTGCATATTATTTCATTAAAGCACCAGTGTTCCATCTGGTATTTGATCAGTTTTGTACTGGACCATTACTGGTGAATGTAGAGCACATCATATCAGCATATCCTATTGGGGTTGCAAATAGTTGTTTGGATCATAGGACATTTGAGATTCAGGTTTTTACTGAAAATGAGTGTGACTCTAAATAAGAACTCATTTCAAGCTATCTGACCTGTTTTATTTATTCTTTGTTATGGGTTACCATTCACTATGTATTACGTTTTGAAAGGGCGTTTGCACAATTATTGTGTGCCGCATGATTTGCTATTACCCTGTTCGCTTACAATACTATCAAGGCACTCTCACCTGGTATTTTTTGCCATTTTTATTCCACTCTCAGCTGCTGGCCTAGGCAGTTGTTCGCTGTTTTTTGAGTTTGTCTTAATTAAATAAAAATATTTTGAAAGAAAAGGCATTTGCAGGGATGGATCTCTGTATAGTTTACATTGGCCATGGCGAAGCATAGGCTGCTACAAGGGGTGGCATACAGGCATTCAAAAATTATGCTTCTGATATTAATGTGATGAAATATTTTAGATTGGCACTCTGCCCGTCAGTACTATTTGTCTGGATATGTATTGTTGCTTTTCCTGAGTACCGTTCTTCTGGATTCCTACTGTTGCTTTTCCTGAATGTTTTTTTGTATTTTTGCACATATTGCACAGTGCACTTACAGCTTGATGTCTCTGGATAAATAAACTTCTAACAGAGTAGGATAACAGTTTACATTACACTTCTGGATATTGATTGTACGTATTTTGATGCAGAGTGGGAAAACAATCTCTTTCAGTCTCTCTGCTCTTAGCCTCAGTTTGACTTGTGTGTCTCTGATGTCTGATTTTGTTGGTGTGATACTTAGATTAGCCAGTCAACTGGGTAAGGATGGGGCCAGCGGCAGCCCATCCATATGGGGTGCTGCCCCCCTAATCCATGCTCCCGGCTTCTAATCTACAGGCAGGGCACCGGACGCATGGATTTCAATGGGATTTTTTTTTTAGAAGCACATGATTATAGCCCACCCGATTGTGTGACAAAAGCGAATTATTATTCGTTATTATCTTCTTGATTCTGCTCCCGTCCAATTCTGGCTCAGGAAGGGGGTCCTGAAATCCGATTGGCCAAGAGCAGAAGCGATCCTATTGGGGAGACGATGCAAGGGAAGCGGTGCCGCTGTGAAACAGAGGAAAGAGGAGATGCAGGGTGAAGCCACCGCATTGAGGAAGCCTGGGACATAGATGGGGTAAGTGCAGGGCTGGTGCCCGACCAATCGTTCGACCCCCCAAAAAAATATACCACCAGCTGCGACTGGATAGGGCAGAAAAAAATGGTTGACTTAGACAGAAAGAAAGTATCATATTGATAGCTGTGTTTGGATTCTATTTAAGTGCTTCCTGCTGCTTTTCATGAAAGTTAGATTTGCTTTTAAAGAAAGAAACACAACATTGGTTGTCAGAGAACAGTGGACACTGCAAGGAACTTTGATCATTAACAAGAAGATTTACCTACTGTATTCAGTGTATAATCATTGACTGTTGTAAGAAACTGATCAAAATGATCGTAAGTGTGCAAATGATAGAAACATACATATTTTTGTAAATGTATGTTTTATGCCACCAGGATCAGAAACTGAGAAATCGGATATGTTCTCCCTCTCTATTTACCTAAAGTGTAAGTTCCGAGAAAAACAAACTAACTCTAAACCTGCTCTCTGCCACATTCTAAACCTAATCTATCATTCTAAACTTAATCTATCAAGCCCTGTAAAGCAACACATAGCTATACTTACCTATTCTGCAGTTGATCCGTTCTGGTCCAAGCATCAGCTGTCAGCAGCGGCTTTAGTGTGGAGGCGTGTGCAGGAGAGATAGCCGACAACGGAAGCCCCACAGTAAGTCTATGGGTGACATCACTTCCCAGGCATTTCCCAGCCGTTGTCGGCCCTCTCTTGCACAAAGCTTCCGCTGCTGGAGACCAGACCAGCTGAAGAATAGGTAAGTATAGCGATTTTTGCTTTACAGGGCTTGATAGATTTAGTTTAGAATGATAGATGAGGTTTAGAATGTGGCAGAGAGCAGGTTTAGAGTTAGTTAGTTTTTCTCGGAACTTACACTTTAGGCTTATACTTGGCAGCAGTTTTCTTGCTGGTTCTTGCCGAGAAAACCGAGCGTGTGTACAAAGCTTTATTTTTAAAATGTGACATTTTCCAACTGCTGCAATACTGTTAATGAAATCTGTATATTGTGCTGTTATCTTTAAAAAAATAAACTGTAGGTTTTATATGATGATGAAACCTGCCCAGTCTTTGCCTCTAAGTTGTGGCCTAGTAAAAAGAATAAAATAGTTGGGGGGGCTGGGGGATTTACTAAAACTGGAGAGAGACAAATTTGGTGCAGCTCTGCAAAAAAAACAATCAGCTTTCAGGTTTTAGGCCTCTTTCACACGGAGCGGTCCGTTTTTCGGTCCGCTCCGTGTGTGTCCGTCGGCTCAGCGGGGGGTCCCGCTCAGCTGTCGGCGGACAGGGCGGTCCCCGCACACTGTGCAGGGACCGCCCTGTCTCTCCTCCGCTATCCCCTATGGGGAATCGGATGGAAACGGACCGTCTGTCCGTTTGCATCCGATCCGATCCACCGGACAGAAGAAAAATAGGGTTTTCTTCCGTCCGCAAAACGGATCCAGGCGGACGCGGATAGTAGGCGGACGTTAGCGGATGCATCATCCGCTAACGGATCCGCTCCCATAGGGACACATTGCAAGTCCGTAAACGGACTTGTAATTAGCGGACCGTTCGTCCGCTCATGTGAAAGGGGCCTTATTGTCAAAGCTTAATTGAACAAGCTGAAATTAGAAGATGATTGGCTACCATGCACAGCTGCATTGAATTTTGAGTACTCCAGTTTTAGTAAATCTTTCTGTGCATGAAGTTTGTACAATATTTCTGGCTTTTGGCTCAGAAAAAAATAAACTCTTAATTCTATTTCATGATAAAACCTGTCTTATCTCTACACCTTCAATAGCAGGCTAGTAAAACTGCTTATATAATAAGCAGCGAGTCTGTACACTATTTCTGCCTGTTGTCTGTGAGATAATACACATTTACCATTTTTATTTCAGCCTAAAACTGCCTCTGAAGCCTCATACAAACGGGCCAGAATCTCATCAGAAAAAAAACTAGTTTTTACTGATGAGATTCTTGGCAAGAATTTCTTGCCGCCCGAGTGTACAGACTCTTTTTTTAAAAGAACTGTGGTTCTCGTGAAAGGCAAGAACGCAGTGACGTCATCGCGTACGACAAGCATGCGCTTGTCACATTCAATGTCATCGCCGCCATCTTTCTGCACCCTACCTATGCCTAGGAAGCTACCACGCATGCGTCTAAGTCTTTTCGAGCATGCGTGGGTTTTCACGGCGACAGGTAAGTATACAGACGCTCAGGTTTCTCGTCGGGGAACAGGCCAACAAGAATCCTGATGAGAAAATAGAGAGCTGGACACATTTCCAGACAAAAAACCTCAAAGCTCTGCCAGCAGTTTTCTTGCTGGTTCTTGCCAAGAAAACAGAGCGGTTGTGAGGCTTTACAGTTAATTTCAACCCATAGCATCCCATAGCTTGTGAGCTATGAAAACTTTTTATCTTTTCACCATCGACAGAAAGCAACTGGAAAAAGCACAAACATCTCCAACAAATATTTGTTGTAAGCATTTATGTTACCTACAATATCAGTTCACTCACAAAACAAAATTATTTAGGACCAAGCATTTTGGTTATAGGCAAATCAATATGTCTAAAAGACCAGCAGGATAAATACCAACCAAATCGTTCTCTTGGTTCCTCCTGAAACCTCCTGCTCTCTAGCTTCCTTGTCACCTCTTTCCATGCTTGCCTCTTAAACTCCCCCCCAGCCTCTCCTAATTAGTGTTGAGCAGAATATGCCATATTCGATTTCGCGATATATCTCGAATATATAGTCGAATATTCGAGATATATTCGCTAAATACGAATATTCGTGATATTTTTTGGAAATGAAATTATTGCGAATTTTCGCTATTGCGAATGCGAATGCGAATTGCGAATGCGATTGCGAAATTTCGAGAAATGCGGAATGGAGCACTCTGATTGGCTCAGAATATTCGTGATATTTTACAATACAAAATAATTGCGAATATTCGAGAAATGCGGAAGGAGCACTCTGATTGGCTCAGAATATTCGTGATATATTACAATACACAATAATTGCGAATATTCGGCAAATGCGGAAGGAGCACTCTGATTGGCTCAGAATATTCGTGATATATTACAATACACAATAATTGCGAATATTCGAGAAATGCGGAATGGAGCACTCTGATTGGCTCAGAATATTCGTGATATATTACAATATAAAATAATTGCGAATATTCGAGAAATGCGGAATGGAGCACTCTGATTGGCTCAGAATATTCGTGATATATTACAATATAAAATAATTGCGAATATTCGAGAAATGCGGAATGGAGCACTCTGATTGGCTCAGAATATTCGTGATATATTACAATATAAAATAATTACGAATATTCGAGAAATGCGGAATGGAGCACTCTGATTGGCTCAGAATATTCGTGATATATTACAATATAAAATAATTGCGAATATTCGAGAAATGCGGAATGGAGCACTCTGATTGGCTCAGAATATTCGTGATATATTACAATATAAAATAATTGCGAATATTCGAGAAATGCGGAATGGAGCACTCTGATTGGCTCAGAATATTCGTGATATATTACAATATAAAATAATTGCGAATATTCGAGAAATGCGGAATGGAGCACTCTGATTGGCTCAGAATATTTGTGATATATTACAATATAAAATAATTGCGAATATTCGAGAAATGCGGAATGGAGCACTCTGATTGGCTCAGAATATTCGTGATATATTACAATATAAAATAATTGCGAATATTTGAGAAATGCGGAATGGAGCACTCTGATTGGCTCAGAATATTCGTGATATATTACAATACAAAATAATTGCGAAATTTCGAGAAATGCGGAATGGAGCACTCTGATTGGCTCAGAATATTCGTGATATATTACAATATAAAATAATCGCGCGATATCGCTATTGCCGAATAATCGCATTGCGATTTTTCGGCAATATAAAATGAGCGCTGCAGCTACTCGGCCCAAGGTCTCTAATCATACCAGAAATGCTTTTAGACGTCGATGGGGATCTCTAGGATGTGATCGAAATAGCGAATATTCGCCGCGATATTCGTGTTATTCGCGAATACTCGAATATGCAATATTCGTAGCGAATATTCGCAATGCGAATATTCGTGAGCAACACTACTCCTAATCACTGGAACTCCCTAATCTGTTTGACGCTCTCCTACTCTGTCCTCTTTTAGGAGATCCTTGAGAACCCTTTTTTTCCTTGAGAAGCCTATGTTGCCCCCCTTCCCTAATAATTGTACGCTTTTTTCTCCATCAGCTCATCCCCCATGAGCCGCTCTGATTGTATTTAATTGTATTGTAACTGTACTGTCTGTCTTCACATTGTAAACCACTGCACAAACTGCTGGCACTACATAAACCTTGTATAATAATAAGGCAAGACAACAATAACAATATACTGTATATGCCCAGAGTTTGTTCGTTCTTTCTCAGTTTGTAATCTAGTTTCCTCCCACAGCATAAAATACACACTGCTTAGCCTTTAATCAAACTTGAAACACACAATTTTACTGTGCAGTCTAGGGCAGTATCAGTTGCACTCAACTTTATTTGAGGTGTCCTTCATGTCACTGTACAGCAGCATGGTACATTGTGCTGCTGAGTAGTGATATACGTTGACATCCAGTGCAGTGCAACAAAGTGCAGAAATGCTGCATTTTCCTATATTGCACCACACTTCACACCACACCACTACCATGGTTTGAATGGGGCATATAGAAAACAATTGTTTTTTTTATGTGCCCTAGATGTGACCTGTGTGTATCCAGTCTGTAAAAACACAGATCACCGCAAATAGTTTGAACAAGCCATTAGAGTGTTGTAGAGACAGTGTACCACAATCTCCTTTAGATGAATAGGCCTACAGGGATGGTTTAAGATGTCAACACTGTAAAAAAAACTAAATATTATAATATGTAATAATAATAGTAAAATTAAGCAATTTGTAAATTTTTCAAGCAATCCTAAAAACCATTGTTACAGGAAAAGTAAAAACCCACATAAAGTAATTTAGCCTACTTTGGACTGAAGAGCTGAATTAAAAATTCCTTTGCTCACCATGGAAACGCAATTTTTAGCTGTTAATAATTTTGAAACTTGGCAGATAGGCAGAGAGTGTCTGTGAAATTGAGTTTTAGCATGCAAGAAAACATAATCAGAAATACTTTATTTATGCACAACAGAGACATTTACCATGCTTGATTAGGGGATACATTTGGAAAAATATTCACTTAATAAGACACTGCTGATAAACATTTTAGAAGATTAGAAGTGTGCGTCTACCTAAAACGTTATTCATTTTCGATAAAGTAGGGACTGGTTAAAAACTCTCCTAGGTTTTTTTTCTTTTTGATAAATTTGATATTTTCTATCTTAATATTTTTCCTTGGGTCAATTTCCCTTAGCCTCCTGTCACAACAGGAAGGGAGTTGAAATATTTCCAGAGTGAGAAGTATTCCCATCTTAGGCCCAATTTAGACCTATGCATTGTGGCAACACACGTATTGTAGTGCATCTGGATCTTCATTTTGAATGGCACCCTAGTGCACAAAACCACCAGACATTCAAGCATCCGTCTTGCAGCGTACAACACAATATTAGCAACAGAATCCCACAAAACGTGGAGGATGTTGCTATCTTGAATCACAGGACAGATCTGTCCAGAGGTAGGAAAGTAAGGATGTAAACTGGGAATCAAGCCAGACCATTTTTTGTCTGCTGTTCTGATGGTAGATCACATAGATGAAGCTTGCTACATTATTGTATGTAACTCACAAAGCCACATTTACTTTTTTTATACTTTTTTTGTACAGAAAGTATTGTATCTCTTTTACCTCTTTAACAGTCTATTTATTTTGTTTCTGTTGACTATCAACTTTTCAGTGAACCAGTGGCCAAGTATTTAAATGTTCTTATTAAGCTGTAATCAACCATCACTGATTTCTCTAGCTACAGACTCTGCGAAGCAACTCATCCTTAAACATGAAGTAGAATTCCTGCCTAACACTATGTTTTAAAATATTCCTTTAACCATTCCTGCTACCTATGCTACCTAACCTGTGTAAAAAAAATGTGTTTACTTTTCTATTTTCAGCCTGCTCTGGTTTGATCATGTTATCCGCAGCTCTGACTTCCCTGTTTCATTCAGCGGCAGCTGCAGGGGAGAGCAGGGAGCACTGACAAGTGCTGGGACATGGGAGCCTATGTGTGTCACCACTGCTGCAGAAATTCCCAGTGGTTTTTGTGTGCTCCCTCCTCTTCCCTAAAGACACTGAAACAGGGGATCAATTGACGAGAATGGAGTTGGCTGAAAATAGGTAAGTATACATATTTTTTTACACAGGTTAGGCAGCATACGTAGCAGGAGGGGGGTACATTTTTAAACATATGGTATTAGGCAAGAATACCACTTACCAGCCAAACCACTAAAGTTTCCATGTCAATTCCCCCAGTACATAAGCTCACACTGCTCTCCACTCCAGAACACCTAATCTGGGTATACTTTAGTGATTCAAAGGCTGGGAGAATCCTAAAAGTGGCCATGCGTAATTTGAACTTTGGCTGATTTCTGCTAAATCTGACCAAAATTCAAGCTGTGTGTGCCCTTGTTTGCATCAGTTGGCTTAACAAGTCTATTTACAGCTCAACTGATCATGATGGAATAATATTGTCAGTAAAGTGAGTGCATTCTATCAGATGCAGTCACCAGTCAGGTATTGAGGCAACTCCTGGTGCTGGAGTTGCCTGTAAACAATAGCCCGCAGTGGAGATTCCTCCATCCACGCTGTTTAGCTTGTGAACTTAATGAGAAAAAACATAATGTGCATGGCTATATTACTTTTCTGCTGGGAGGGTGGTGTATTGTGAGCTGAACTGCCTAAAGAAGAGTATACGCAGTACACACAGTCTGTGTGTACTTCTGTCTCATTAACAGAAGTTTAATTTTTTTTCATATATATATTGACATTTTAAGCATTAATATTTATTATAATTTTTAATGCATTTAAAAATGTGCAAAACTAAAAAAATTATGTTTATTTATGAATAACTTTGCATAGCTTTGTGAGAGAAATGTAAGTTTAGTGTCAGTATACACATTATAGTATAAAATATGCATTTTTAATCTACAGTAACAATACACATTTTAAAACTAACCCTGGTTTGCAAGACAATGTTGTAAAGAAAATGCCTTGTTTGTATGTACCAAAACAAAAGTGGCAAAGCTATCAGCAAATCAAAAGGCCCTTAGCCAAAATGCAAAATTTGCAGTTCTCCATAAAGAGTATTAATGCATGTATTGAGGTCATGTTTAGTCTTGGCCCATTTAAAAATAAATTTACATTTTATTTTTTTGCCCTTCCCTCTCTTAATTTCAGCTTGCCAAAACTTGGTGGTACAATGACTATGATGAATGTCAACACTTATCACTAAACAAGGCAGTGCTGCAGAATACGTTGACAGCCTCTCAAACATTTTCAAAAATAAAATTGACAGAAATTGACAGAAAATGTCCCAATTTTTTCATATTGGCATTCCATTAAATAATTCATTCATAAAGGCTATGGTGTGGTAAACTTATTGTAAGTGAAACAAGACACTAATATGGTATTTATTAGGAAATACACAATGAAGGGATCAACCACACTGAATAACATATCTGCTTAACATTGTTTTCATTATATACTCAAAAAAAGTTGCAAATGATCCTAATCTATCAAAAATAATAATTTTGGGGGTTTTACATTGTTGGCTTAGAGACGGTTCACACAGGGGCGCCTCGTCAGGCGGCTCAGCCACCTGACAGGTCACGTCCCGTTCTGTACAATGTAACCATTCTAATAAGAGCGATTCAGGTCGCTCCGACTTAGAAAAAGGTTCCTGTACAACTTTGGGGGGGGACTTCAGGACTACTTCCATTGACTTCAATACAGAAGTCATTTTGCAAGTCGCCTCTGAAGTCGTCTGCACGTCGCCTTGCCGAGTTGCGCGGAAAGTCGTGCCGCCCCAGTGTGAACCGGTGTGGCAGGACTTTGCATATTTTAACTACCTAGCTTGCTACTTAAAATAATGTGTATGTAAACCCTTACAATGACCTTGTCTTATTTGCACCTGTTTGGTCTGTTATGTATACATGGTAAGTGTTTTTTTATATATGTTCAATAGGCAGAAAAAACCTTGATCGTGCCAGAAATCCAGTAACCTTTTAGCTTCCAGTAGTGTCAGGGCTGCCCTAAACTCTCAATCATTTTAATCCAGAACCCCCCATGTTTGAGGGATGAATAGAGTGGGAAGTGTTCTGTAGTCTTAATACTGTCTTAGGCCGCGTACACACGACCGGTTTCCTCGACAGAATCCATCAAGAAACTTGGTGGGAGAGCTTTTTTTGCCAAGGAAACCGGTCGCGTGTATGTTTTCATCGAGAAAACTGTCGAGGAACTCGACGAGGAATCTCGACAGGAGTCTCAATTTCCTTGTCGTGTTCCTCGTCAGGCCCTTTTTCGTCGAGAAACACGTTGGTGTGTATGCTTAGAAACCCGCGCACCTTCAATAAAAGTAGCGTTTGTAATGGAAATAGCACATTTGTCATGCTGTAACATACTGAAAAGTGCAAATGTCTCTTACCAAACTTTTACCTAACACGCTGTAACATGAGATTAGCAAAAGCAGCCCCAAGGGTTGTGCCAGTGGAATCGAACTCCCCCTGCCATCTATGTGTTGTACGTCACCGCGTTTGAGAACGAGGAGATTTTGTCTTGACAGTGTGTACGCAAAGACAGCTTGTCAAGTTTCTCGACAGAACTCGTCGAGGAAAACGACGTGTCTCGTCCAACGAATTTCTCGGTCGTGTGTACGAGGCCTCAGAGTGACAATGCTTCTTCTGAATACATACAGTGTAGTGATTGATCGCTGTCACCCTAGAACTGAAAGTGTGTAACCTTCACTTAAAAAAAAAACTGTCACCACTTCTAGGAATTAGTAACCTGCAGTCTATTAAAAGTTTAACATTAGGTCTAGATAAACCAAACTAAAAATTAAGTCACACATGAAATAAAGGTGGTGTAGGAAATCAATGTATTCTAGCAATATGGTACCAAACACACACTTTGAACTGTATTCCTGCAGCTAAGTGTACTTGGAAATTACTTAAATATACAATAGCCATTACAGTGAATGGATGTTTTTGTAGGTCAAAGGTATGATACTGTAGTAAATATTTTACATATGCAGTGCACATTCTGACCTTAACATGCTATATGAAGAAAATCATGCAAAATATTTTTTAGACATTTTGTTTAAACCAATTGGGTTCCAGATTTGTTTGTGGAAATCACCTGTTAAAGAATATCTACTGTAAATGTCATAAATGAATAAAAAATCTGGACATCAGTATTTTTTTGTAAAATTCAATGCAAATTCAATGCAAAGCCTAACTAATCTTCCCCCTATAACACCTTTTCATCTGTACGAATATACTTACTTTTTTCAGGCCAATCTGGTCTGGTCAAATGTTTTGGCTCCCCTGTGGCAATCAGCGGCCCCTGCATGGGAGAGGGGTATTTCCGACAATGGATGGGCCATAAGATCTTATGGGTGATGTCACGGCTGCCATGCATTACCAGCCATTGCAGAGCGCTCGCTCCTCCCACCTGTAGCTACCGCTGGTTGTCGCAGGAGAAGATGCCCGTAACAGAGAAAAAAATTGTTATTATACTATCAAAGCAAGAAACTTGCACCTGTACCTGAAAAATTACAACTAAAATCAGATTTGGAATACACAGAATACAAGTCAGCCTATTTGGTGCTTGCTTAATCACTTGACCTCTGGAAGATTTACCACCTTCATGACCAGGCCAGTTTTTGCGATACAGCACTGCATTTCTTTAACTGACAACTGTGCGGTCAAGCGACGCTGTACCCAAATAAAATGTATGTTCTTTTTTTCCCAAGAAATAGGGCTTTCTTCTGGTGGCATTTGTTCAACACTGCATTTATTATTTTTTGCGCTATAAACAAAAAAATACAGACAATTTAGAAAAAAAAATGAATATTTTTTGCTGCTATAATAAAACACATCCAATAAAAATAAAAAATAAATATATAATTTCTTCATAAATTTAGGCCAATATATATTCTGCTACATGTTTTTGATAAAAAAAAAAAAATATCCCACGGGTATAGTGATTAAATACAAGAACGTTATAGTGTCTACAAACTATAGGATATATTTATGGAATTTTTATATATTTATTTATTTTATACTACTAATGGTGGCAGTCAGCAGCTTATAGCGAGACTGCAAGATTGTGGTGGCCAATCAGATGCTGAATGACACTTTTAAAACTTTGTGGGAACCAGTGACACTAATACTCAGCTAAAATATGTACCATCACTGTACTAATGACGCTGGCTAGGAAGGGGTTAAACATCTAGTAAGATCAAATGGTGTACTGCTTTCACTAATGGAAGAGATCAATTCTAGTCCCTGCTTTGCAGAGTTACAGGATCAATCCCTTCCTCCTGTCAGAAATGAAATATGCCTTTTTTACATAAACATATCCCAGTTCTCTGTGTTTTACCGACGATCGGCGGGTGCCGGAAGACTTTGAGTACCCGCCCCCCCCCCCGCACATCAGCTTCTGCTGTGAATTATCACAGAAGAAGGGGCTCACTGCAGCACGTGTGCGCTCCCTGCAGGCAGCAGTGCAGAATCACAAATATAAATGTGATCTTGTGCACAGCTGTCGCCCTGTAGCAGTAAAAGTGCTATAGGGCGGTCAGCAAGTTGTTAAAGTAGGCCAGTTTAGAATAGGCCATGTAAAATAACATGACTAGGATTTGTGACAGCTTATCAGGCAAGATATCCTACAATGTTTTTTTAGGTTTATTTTTGCTTACTGATAAATACCATAAATCCAATGCTCCATTTTGAGTTGAAGTCGTGACAAGATGAGCCTGACAGTTTTCAAGCCAGAGGTCTATACTATGAAAGTATGCAAATCTTTCACAACATGTTTGGTTCCTGGAGTACACATGCAACTAATTTCATGATGAATACCCATTACAGCTGATAGCACTAAAACGTAAAGCTTAGTAGGTAATCGGAAGCAGACGTTCTTAGCTGTGTAAAGAAGAAAACATATGGATTTCATAGAACTACTTAGAAGCCTCTTTACCGTGGAAAATAAATTATTGCTAATTACCAAGACTCATGCTAGACTTTAGTGCTGCTTAGATCGTAAAGGATCGCTAGACTGATGTCATTTATTGTACTGGTCCACATAACTGTGTTGTGATCCAAAAATCATAACAGGTGATTTGTATCCTTTGCCTTTCTTGTAGTTACGCCCAAGGACAGAGCTTGACCAAGAAGTTCTCAATGAATGTCTCACTATTCAACCCCTTCAGCCAGCAATTTCTCCACACGATCCTACAGAGAGTTCCATGGGAAAGTCACCTGGCCCTGTACATGATGTGTACCCAGGTATGATGTTAATAATACTGGTGTATGACCAAAGCCTTGACATGTTATTCCTACGATGTATGTTAATAATCAACAAAGGGCATCCTTGTCTATAGGGTTATCATAACATTTAATTATCTTTAAAGTTGAACTCCAAGGAGATATACAATGCCAATGAATGCAATTTTGCATTCATTTAAAAAATATATTAAACACATTTTTTTTATTTAATTAGTGCATGTATTTGAATTTGCCTTGATTTCAGCCTCTTTATTGTTATTTATTGTAGGGGACAATCAGCTGCAGTGCTGCAGTTTACAAAAAATCACAAGGAACATACTAGCAGCCCATAGATGATTTGATTTTCTTTCCTTCCACCACTGGTGGAAGAAAAGAAAATCGCACAATTCCCCCATCAACACAATGAGTGCATCATCGACTGGGGACAGGGAAGTAATTAATTTCAATCAGGTCACCGCCTTTTTTGGCAGAGCTGTATAAATCTCAGGGACAGAAATTCAAAGATTTTGGTGGCTAGTCCACCAATCATATGTGCATTGCAGTAGTATACTTAGATGCCTGCCTGAAGTCCAGGATAAATATATTACTGCAAATATATTATATTCCACATACATTTTATTTTTTAAGCATCTCCATAGGCCAAAAAGTTGTCCTAAAATATCTGCTTTAAGACCTAAATAAATAGAGAGTGAATATTCAAAAATGAAGGTTGTGGAAGCAGGTTAAAGGAACCATCTGGAGTAGATGTAAGGGTGAAATGAGTGGAGGTAAATATTTCTTCAGCGCACAGCATGGGATACAGTTACAGCAGTACCAATTAGCAAATGAGTTAACAGTGATAACCATCGAAATATCTGTATTAGAACTCAAATCTATAAAGTCTATTGGATTTTCATAAATGCATTATGTCTACACTAATTTGAGAATCCTCTCTGCACAAAGAAAGGTATGGAAAAAAATTGTAAATGTAAATATTCCCTGTACAATAATTGACATGAGATACTGTGAAGGCTGATCAGAAGGATATACTGTATACCGATTTTAATACACATGTCCAGTAATAGAAACCATGACTGGTTACTTTCTGAACCGGCACGCTGCATTTCATAGCACTGCATGTCACCACACAGCAGCGCAACACCCCACTTTGTGCGCTTTAAAAATGTTGACAAAACGTGCTGAAACGTGCATCACACCGTCACCTACCGCTGGCTCACTGCAACCAAAATAGACCGCTGCCCGCACTCTAAACCGCTCGTGTGTGGGCAGTGTGAACAGGCCCTTATGCTTGTTTAATTATAGTGTTGGAGAATTAACAGTTTTGCTAGTTGTTATAAGTATTTGTGCATCTGTCACTTGCACACTAGGTTGCATTACATATGCTTATTGACTACAATAGCCAATTCATATAAACAATGTATTCTGAAACGTAAACCACTTTTTAATTTGTAATAAAATAATAATAAAAAAATTATAGAACTGTTCATTTCTTTCTTATGTTTTTTATATATAATCTTTATTTCCATTTTACATCACAAAAAAAAATTAAGCACATAGGAAACAGCATTATTGCAGTGCAAGTAGTGATTATAGAACTGTTCAATCCTTTTTCACAAGTAGCGGTTAATTTAAACCTAATAGGGAGTTAGTTTGTCAGGATAGTAAAATTAAGCTCTTTAAAGAGATGGTATATTGGTTTTGTGCCTAATTAATTAATTTTGTTAGGACTTTTAACATTTTATATTAATCAAATATTAAATACTACATATTAATCTTTTGCGTTTTGCTTTTGAGCCAGCAGGTGGGGCTACAGGCTTATTTTGTACATTTTGAAGACTCTCAGTTTGCCACTTTGATGAAAAAGACTGTGGTTTACACAGCTTAACCACTTAACGACCGCCGCATGTATATGTACGTCTCTGCCTTGTTGCGGGTCAGGGGTCCGGGATGAGGGGGCGGCTGTTCGTTTTTGTCCGCCCCCTCCGGATCGCTCCCAGCCAATCCGTTCCCTCCCCGCTCTGCACTTCCTCTGCCTGTGTAATGTAAACACTGGCAGAGGAAGTGATGTCAGCTCTCCTCTCGGCGGTATTTACGATCCGCCGAGTGGAGAGAAGACATCAGAAGTAAGTCGCAAATTTTGTTTGGGAGCCACGTCGCACGACCACGCAATTGTCTGTTAAAGCGACGCAGTGCCAAATTGTAAAAACACCTTTGATCATTTAGCAGCATATTGGTTCAGTCCTTAAGAGGTTAAGGATTCATCCAAAATACTATTTCAAATTTCCAGACAGGCAAATTGTGCTGTTTCATGGTACTCTGGAAATCATTATTCTTTTATTTTCTATAGCTATTATCCTCATTTGTAAAAACAAAGATTGTATACAGAGATAAAACAACGTTTTATCAATTTTGCACATATAATAAAAACAAAGTACAACTAACTCAAATCATTTTTTGAGCAGTTGTATGAATAAATGTGTTAAAACAGAAATACGTTGCACTCTTCGAGGTTTTGAGATTGATGCAACCTTTTTTTAATCTAGTTTATGAATTGTGTAACAACCTGGTTTAAACATCTTTTCTCACATTCTTTTGTTTGC
Source organism: Rana kukunoris (assembly GCA_029574335.1). Lineage (NCBI taxonomy): Eukaryota > Metazoa > Chordata > Amphibia > Anura > Ranidae > Rana > Rana kukunoris. The sequence continues at coordinate 315,778,915 of CM056049.1, read as the reverse complement.
TTGTAGCCTATTTGTAATTGAAACATGATCTAAGAATCCAAGATCTCCTCACCCATTCCCCTAATAAACTTCAGGGCTGCTATGGAATTAGTTAGGCCAATAGTAATTGAGTGTAGCCAGGTTAATAATGTCACATCCGGGTCAGACATCTTGTTGGTCCAGCTTGCCCTGATGCATATGGGTACCAAAGAATAAAAGGGCTCATCTAGGCTACTATTAGAAGAATTCAGAGGAAGGCTGAGTGAAAGTTTAAACTAAGGCTTCCCTCCACTAGATATCTTCAATGCCCAACTATGAAATCTCTGATAGGATTTCATGGTTAGGATTTAAAATTTGTTGTAATTTGCTGCTGGAGAATGGGTATCTTTATTATTATACTCCACTGGGCTACACACACTGCAGCCTGCATTTTATGGACCATTCATAAAATAAAGCCTGCTGTATCAAGCCTGCAAAGACCCACAGATTTCTGGCTTAGCGCAACAGAGAGAGCTCTGTGATTTAAGAGATTTTTTTCATGTGACTTTTGTAACTTTGTTATTAAATAGTGCTCAGACTGCTGAAGCTGAGAAAGCACTAAATCACGTCTATTATGACCTGTGTTGACAGGCTGTTGTTCACATCATGTGGGTTTTGCATTGTCTACAAATAGTAACAGATCAAATTTAGGCTAGAAGGAAGTCAAATGCAAGTCAAATGCACCTGCCATAGAATTCTAAAAGATATTGGAAGTGTCCCAAACTGATGTCAAGTTGCCAAATCAGACCCTTAAGCACATTGCTGTGCTTTACAAATGTGCTTTAAAATTCAGCCCCTTCGTGAACTTCAACAAAACAGAGATACGCTAGGTGTCACCCTGGCAAGGTACATACAGTCGTATATATTTGGGACACAGTAATATTTCAGTAGTCAAATTAGGTTTATTGGGTTAACAGAAAATGTGCAATATGCATCAAAACAAAATTGGACAGGTGCATACATTTGGGCACCCTTGTCATTTTGTTGATTTGAATACCTGTAACTACTTGGCACTGATTAATTGGAACACACAATTGGTTTGGTGAGCTCATTAAGCCTTGAACTTCTTAGACAGGTGCATCCAATCATGAGAAACGGTATTTAAGGTGGCCAATTGCAAGTTGTTGTTCTCTTTGACTCTTCTCTGAAGAGTGGCAACATGGGGGCCATAAAACAACTCTCAAATGACCTGAAAACAAAGATTGTTCTACATTATGGTTTAGGGGAAGGCTACAAAAAGTTATTGCAGAGATATAAGGGGTCAGTGTCCACTGTGAGGAACATAGTGAGGAAATGGAAGACCAAAGGCACAGTTCTTGTTAAGGCCAGAAGTGGCAGGCACATAAAATATTGGAGAGGCAAAGGCGAAGGATGGTGAGAACGATCAAAAACAGCCCACGGACCACCTCCAAAGACCTACAACATCAACTTGCTGCAGATGGTGTCACTGTGCCTCCTTCAACAATTCTGCACACTTTGCAAAGGGAGAAGCTGTATAGGAGAGTGATGCGAAAGAAGCCTTTTCTACACACACGCCACAAACGGAGTCGCTTGAGGTATGCAAACGCACATTTGGACAAGCCAGCTTCATTTTGGAATAAGGGGCTGTGGACTGATGAAACAAGGATTGAGTTATTTGGTCATAACAAGGGGCGCTATGCTTGGCGGCAAAAGAGAACAGTATTTCGAGAAAAACACTTGCTACCCACAGTAAAATTTGGTTCCATCATGCTGTGGGGCTATGTGGCCAGTGCTGATACTGGGAATCTGGTTAAAGTTGAGGGTCGCATGGCTTCCACTCAATATCAGCAGATTCTTGAGAATAATGTTGAGGAATCAGTCACAAAGTTGAAGTTAGGCCAGGGTTGGATATTTCAACAATACAACAACCCAAAACACTGCTCAAAATCTACTCAGCATTTATGCAGAGGAACAAGTACAATGTTCTGGAATGGCCATCCCAGTCCCCAGACCTGAATATCATTGAACATCTGTGGGGTGATTTGAAGCAGGTTGTACATGCTTGGCAACCATTCATCCAGACACTCATTATAGGCTATAGGAAGCATCTAGAGGCTGTTATTTCTGCTAAAGGAGCCCTGCTAAATATTGATGTGATTTTTCTGTTGGGGTGCCCAAATTTATGCATGTGTCTAATTTTGTTTTGATGCATAGTGCAAATTTTCTCTTAATCCAATAAACCTCATTTCACTACTGAAATATTACTGTGTGCTTCAGTTATTTGATAGATCAAAATGAAATTGCTGATCCAAACACCCAAATATTTAGAAATTATGGCCCAGATTCACAGAGCGATTACGCCTGCGCAACAGGAGATGCGCGTGCGTAAGTCGAAATGTGCGCGTGCGTTTCGATGCACGGCATCCCCAGAACGAGATACGCAAAAAATCTACTTTTTTTTGTTCCGTGTAATTTCGTTAGACTGGCGCATCCGTCCGCGCAAAAGTGCGCTAGACAGACCATTGATTTGCTAGTCAAATATGCTAATGAGGGACTTACGGGGATCCACAAAAGAACGTTGGGGCAGCGCAGGCGACGCAGTGTGCGCAACAGCAAAATGTCCTGTCTAAAATTAGACCATATAAAAGCTGGTCTAAAAAGAGAAAAAAAGTCTACTTGTTAGATAAAGCAACACTGTTAGTGAGGAGCTCAGCAGTCACACGTGTTGCACAACAATCTGTATGCCAACATGCCAGGGGCATCGTCGCACATAGCTATACTACTGACTTTAGATGAACAAAGAAGGATGAGGGCATGGAGGATGGCACGGGAGAGGATATACCGCACCCGCATAGACCTGTTTGGCATGAGTGATTCTGAGGTGTTTCGCATCTTCAGATTCACCCCTCATGTCATCCTGGAATTAACCACAAACCTGCAGGAGGACATCACCAGCCCAACACACCGCTCACATGCAGTGCAGCCACTGGTCAAGGGCATGGCAACACTCCTTTTCCTTGCCAGTGGGTCTTTTCAGCGTACAAGTGGAGTGGTGGCTGGGATGTCACAATCCTCCATGAGCAGATGTGTGCACCAGGTTGTCCCAGAAATCCTCAGACGCATGGCCAACCAAATCATCAAACCCACCACTGAGGAGCTGCGACTGAAGGCAATGACAGATTTCTACAGAATTGCCAGATTCCCACGCACTGTGGGGGCCATTGATTGCACACATGTGGCACTCCAGCCCCCCAGGAGACAGAGCACATGTACCGCAATCAGAAGCATTGGCATTCCATCAACGTACAGGTGATAGTCGATGCCCAAGGCCTCATATGGCACGTCCGTGCCAAACACCCAGGGTCCAGCCATGACAGCTACATATACAAGCAATGCCACATCCGAATGGAATTCGATCAGAGCGTGTATGGGGACACCTGGCTGGTTGGTGAGTGACATGGGAGTCAGGCATGACTATCCCCTCCCATGATGCACACCTCACAAGTGGCACATGCATGACTAACATCCTCCTGTCTTTTCCCTTACAGGTGACTCTGCATATCCACTGGGACCCCATCTCATGACTCCTATCCGGAACCCCCAAACCCCAGGACAGGAAAGATACAATCAAGCACATGCCCAAACACGAGCAGTGGTGGAGCGCACCTTTGGCCTACTAAAGTCACGTTTCCGATGCCTGGATAAGTCTGGGGGTACCCTCTTGTATTCCCCAAACTTCGTGTGCCAGATCATCGGTGCATGTTGCATGCTGCACAACTTCGCAGAAAGAAAGGGCCTGCAGATTGGCCTACGTGATGACCTGACCCCTGAACCAGACAATCCCCCCCTAACCGAGGCTACCCCGTCTTCTGAGGGAAGAGCAGCCAGGAGACAGCTCACATTGGGCATCTTTGCACGTTAAACACACACATTAATCATGGCACAATGAGAATGCATGCATGCACACCACTGTGGTCCCTAGCACACACACCCCACATCCACATCAAATTGGATTGGCACCAGTCCACCATGCTGGACTTGTGAGCAGCAACGCCACGCCAAGGCTCCAATTATGTCACTGTACATTCATACACCATTCACACGGACCTGGGGATCACTTCTCCCTGGTCCTGGGGAACCCTTCTCCACCAAAATTGAGGGTGACACCCCTTTTCCGGCAGGAATGTCACCCCCACATTCAAACAGCATTCACAACCCAAAAAAAAAAAATTACCTGCAAAAGCAAAAAATGTCCAACAAAAAAAAAAGGGAAAAAAAAATTAATGCCCTTTGCGTGAGCCACGCCTGGGGCGCCCCCGGCCACGGCCCCGGCTTCTCAGGGGAGACTCATGGGGGAGGGGTAAAACCGGGGAAGGAGGAGCAGCCCCTGATCTCTGCCCACCTGGCGGCCTGCCCTCCAAGGCCACGGCTATTCTGTCCAGGGCAGCACCAAGTGTTGCCGTGTTGGCCTGGATAGCCAGGGTAAGGGCCCTCACATCCTGCCCAACGCCTGCTGATGTCATCTGCAGTTCGTTTAGGCAGGTTGTGAAATCCCGGGAGTGGGAGTCCAGGTTCCCCAGCGTATCCTTGATGGAGGACAGGCTCTCCTCCATCCGCACCAATGTCTGGCTGACCTGTCCCAGGTGACGGGTCTGGAGGAACTGGTCCCTTCTCAGAGTGGCGGGCAGGAGATCGGCCAACCCCCTGGTGTTCTGGGATGAAATCCTGTCTCCAGCTGATGCTTGTGGCCGGGGAGAAGGGGAGGCCCTTGGGAGGGGAGCCATGTTGGGGGAGGAGGGGGGGGCTCCCCCTTAGGGAGGGCTGCCTGCTGCCAGCCAGAGGGGAAGAGTCCTCAAAAACCAAACGTCCAGTGCCTGACATGGACTCCTCCTCCTCATGATTCTCCTCCTCCTCATGATTCTCCTCCTCCTCATGATTCTCCTCCTCCTCTTGAACCTCCTCCGCGGACTCCGGCCTTGTTGGGGGAGCCTCATTAGGCTGCTGTCTTGGGGTTGGTGCGGTCAGGCCAGATGGCCCTGCACCCTCCTGCACATCTGTGGATGACACAAAACATTCACAGGTTGGAGGATCCACACACTTGCCACATATTCCCTTTCACCCCCTCCCCCACACATGCTACACACCTGATATTAAAAAAAATACTTACCTGGCACCACGGGCTCCGGACTTGAGTCAAAGCCGGGCAGGCCCTCAACTTTATGCCGATGAAAGGTCAGGGCCACCGCACGCTCCTCCGCTGTCAGCCTAATACGGCATGGTGGGCCCCCTCCTGTGCCCCTGGCATGGACATGCATTCTGGCCAGCTTCTGTTTGACCAGATGCCGAAGGTCATTGATTTTTTTGTCAATCCCAGACCGGGTCCGTGTCTTCCCCTGCCCCGCTGAATTGACCTGCTCAGTGATCATATCCAAAATCTCCCTCCTCCTGGCCGGGTTGGTGTTGGCACTGTCTGGGCCGTGGAGGAAACGCCCATACTCGCTAATGGCCCGGGCAAGAATTTGTTTTTCCCCAACTGTAAAATTGAGCTTTCGTTTTCTCTCTGTCATACTTCCAAAAAAACTCACTCCCAGTCAACAAAATTCACTCAAAAAAACAAGCACAACCAATCAAGCAAGAACACGCACAAAGACAAAACTACTCAGCAAGAAACAGTCACAAAAACAAACAGCAAAAAAACTGCAAGAAAACAAACGAACAGAAATATATCAATCAAACAAACAGTCTCTCAAACACTTATCAAAAAACACTTTCAAAGATCTACTAACAAACACTTGATCACACAGAACACTAATCTGACAACTACAAAATACACCGCAACGAACAACAGGACAAAAGCACTTGGTTAAATGGGAAGGGACAAATGGATGTACTTTTGCAATGCAAGTGCGTTTGTGTGTGTCTATTTATGCTGTTTGCGTAGTTCACAACGTTGCCCTAGTCCATTTCCAATTTCACTGATTGCGCCGCTCCTGAGTTGTGAGAATGCGCACAGCGGAGCTGACCATGGTCTCCTTCAAGCGCGCATGCGCGAGCCGACCGCCCTTCATTTGCATGGGGTCACGGCTCATTTCAATGTAACCCGCCCACGTCCTTCCCAATTTGTATTACTCCGCCTTACGCCTCTGAAAAAACGTTACGCATGCGCAATTTCCTGCGCAAAAGCTACGAGAATAGGGTGATTACGCGGCAAAATTGCGCAAGTCTAACGTAAAGGCGGTGCGCTACGCCGGTCCAATAATGCGCAGATGTACCTGAATCTGGGCCTATATTTATAAGAATTTGTCAGGGGTTCCTAAACTTTTGCATACAACTGTATATGTCTAAATACAGGGTTTTTTTTTTTTGTTTTTTAGAAAAATGCTTAAAGACAAATAATTTGACAATATGGGACAAGGCGGTACACAACATTTTGCAAAAGAGAAGAGAAAAACAAAACAAAAAAAAAACAGAAAACACATTTGTACATATAGTCAAAAAACAGATATAGGCGCCATCTAGCCCATCTCCAGTATACCATCTACACAATGAAACACTCAGAAAAAGGTATTATCTTAAAAGTGTGTCTTAGGCTGGGTTCACACTACGATTTTCCCGTCCGTCAGCCGCATACGATTTCAGTTTTGAAAACGTTACAGGAAAACTATACATCAATGCATTGTCGTATGCACTCAGATGCATCCGATTTGCTGGCAAAACAACAGTACACAAAACCGTGTTCGACCACGGTCCGTTTTTGAAACCGTATGGCAAACGCATACGCATTAAAGTCAATCTATGTGCGGTTCCATACGGTATGCGTTTTTCGTCTGCGCATGCGCACAAAACAAGGACACTAATTTATGCCAAAACCGGATGGAACCGTACGCACCCGTATACGTTTTATAAACGTACGTTTACGTACGGTTCAATCAGTTTCAGCCGCATACGTTTCATAGAATGTCGTAGTGTGATAACTGCTACTAGTCATACAAGAGACCTGTTCACCAGGCAGGTACTAGAAGTAGATAACTGCCTACAGAGGTCACCCAGGACTTATGTGTAGGAGGATCAGGGGATTTCCAAATATTTAGAATTTAGTAAGCTTTTGAGCATAAAAAAAAGGCCATAAATACTGTTTTGGGAACCAAAGCATTTCTCTTCCGAGTGGTCTGCTGCAATTTTTGAATGTTATTGTGTTTTGTTGCCAGTTGCTGCATATTTTACTCTCTTCTTTGCGCTATTATAAAAGAGCGTGGATGCCTAAAATTACCATTACTTAAGACAAATTTTGTAGGGACCATTTGCTAATTAAAACCACTAATTCTGTGACATAAGTGCACAATTGTTTGCAAATGTTGCCTCGTAGCAATACTGTAATCTCCATATTTTATTGCTTATGTTATTTACATCACTAAATGCATATTGTTATCTTGGGAAAAAAAAGAACAATTCCAGTTTCACATTTTATGTTGGGAAACTACATTGACAGACTTTGTTTTAGAAAACAGGTTTTATCAATTGTAACCATGTGTTTAGAAATAGAAATCATGTACAGTGTGGTGGAAATGGATGAAGGGTTATACTGGGGCCCACAATGAATGCAGAGAAGTCGTCTTAGCAGCTCCTGGGCAGTTGTTGAGTTAGCCATGTTATATGGACAGCTTGCATTCAGCAGGGGCCATGTGCTGTATATTTGTTTTGTAATCAGAGACACAAACGTGGACAAAGGTTTCATTTATTAAGAAATTTTGCCCTGAAGGAGAACTATAAATCACCAAGAAAAAAAAAATCTGTGCTCAAAAGTGATCTGGAATTCATACGTGCATTGAAAGTCATAAAAGTGTACGATGGAGCAAGTTAGCTATGTACAAGTTGGTAATAACAGTTTACGAGTGGTTAAAGCTTTTCATCAATTAGGCATCAAATGGGAGGGATATAGGTTTTTACGATTATTACAGCATAGGAAAATCTTAATTTATGTGGTATATTTTTAAGTGTTGATGAACAAAGCAGTCACGCTTTTAGACAGGGAAAAAATATTATGAATCAGACTGTCGCAACTGTGAAAAAATGTAACTTTGATCTAAAAAAATTAATAAAATACATTCACGTTTTAATGCTGACTGTTGCTTTAAAGTGGTAGTTTTTAACCACTTAAGGACCGGACCAATATGCTGCTAAATGCCCAGAGGCCTTTTTACAATTCGGCACTGCGTCGCTTTAACAGACAATTGCGCGGTCGTGCGACGTGGCTCCCAAACAACATTTTGCGTCCTTTTCTTCCCACAAATAGAGCTTTCTTTTGATGGTATTTGATCACCTCTGCGATTTTTATTTTTTGCGCTATATACAAAAATAGAGTGAAATTTTTGAAAAAATATCAATATTTTTTACTTTTTGTTATAAGAAAGATCAAATAAACAAAATTTTAGTCAAACATTTAGGCCAAAATGTATTCAGCCACATGTCTTTAGTAAAAAAAAATCGCAATAAAAAAAAACTAGCTACCTAGCGGCAACAGTGACACTAATACAGCGATCAGAAAAATGATCGCTTAGTGACACTGGCAATAGGGGGTGAAGGGGTTAACTAGGACGGTGATCAAGGGGTTAAAACTTTATTAGGGGGGGTACGGGGGCTACCCTGGACCTAACACTAACTGCCTGTCATACTAACTGTCACACTGACACTAAATGCAGTGATCAGTAAATATATGATCACTGCATTCAGTGACACTGTGACAGGGGGGTGGGGGGGTGATCGGGGGGTTTTAGGTGCCTATGTGTGTGGTGTCATTGTAGTGTTGGTGCAAACTCACTTGTGATGTCTTCTCTCCTCAGCGGCGGTTGAAAATACCGCCGAGAGGAGAGATTACATCACTTCCCCCTTCCTGTGTTTACACAGGCAGAGGGTGGGGGAGTGCGCGCATTGGCTGGGAGTGATCCGGAAGGTGGCGGACAAAAAAGAACAGCCACCCCCTCATCCCGGATCGCTCGCACAGTCCAAGGGGACCGCCGCAAGTACCGGGGGGTCCCGATCGGACCCCCGACCCACGTCTATGCAGGGACGTACAGGTACGCCAATGTGCCTGTACGTGCCATTCTGCCAATGTATATGTACATGCGGCAGTCCTTAAGGGGTTAAATTAAGAAATATATTTTATGCTAGCCTAAGGGATCACTGTTCATCTTAAACCAGCTTAACCACTTGCCTACTGTGTACATACACCCCCTTCCTGCCCAGACAAAATTTTAGCTTCCGGCACTGCATCGCTTTAACTGACAATTGCGCGGTCGTGCGATGTAGCTCCCAAACAAAATTGACGTCCTTTTTTTCCCCACAAATAGAGCTTTCTTTTGGTGGTATTTGATCGCCTGTGAGTTTTTTTTTTTTTTGCGCTATAAACAAAAAAAGAGCGAAAATTTTGGAAAAAGACACAATATTTTTTGCTTTTTGCTATAATAAATATCCCATTAAAAAAAAAAAAAAAAAAATTATCTCAGTTTAGGCAGATACGTATTCTTCTACATATTTTTGGTAAAAAAAAATCGCAATAACCGTATAGTGACTGGTTTGCGCAAAAGTTTTATTGCCTACAAAATAGGGGACATAATTATGATTTATTTTTTACTAGGAATGGCGGCGAACTGCGATTTTTTTTTTCGAGACTGGGACATTATAGCGGACATATCGGACACTTTTGACACATTTTTGGGACCATTTACATTTATACAGTGAACCATGCTATAAATATGCATTGATAACTGTATAAATGTAACTGGCAGGGAAGGGGTTAACCACTAGGGGCAGGGAAGGGGTTAAATGTGTATCCTAGGTGTGTTCTAACTGTAGGGGGAGGGGGGGTGACTGAGGGAGGTGACAGATTGTGTCCCTATGTACAAGGGACACAATCGGTCTCCTCTCTCCCTGACAGGGACGTGCAGCTCTGTGTTTACACACAGAGCTCCTCGTCCCAGCTCAATTGTCGGCAATCGCGTGTGCCCGGCGGCCATCGCGGCCGCCGGGCACATGCACAGGCTTCTCAGTGACGCGACGGGTGCGCGTGCGCGACGCTGGTGGCGCGCGCGCATCCCTAGTCGATTTAAATGACATGACGTGTTGGTTCACTTACCTTTTCCTTCAATTTCCCTTCTATTTTTTTTCTTTGTCTGAATTTCTCACTTCCTGTTTCTCCTCAGTAAGCTGTTCTGGCTGACTAACCCCCAGCCAGAACCGGATGATGTGGGCAAGCTTACTGAGGAGAAACAGGAAGTGATAAATCCAGACAAAGAAATCAAAGAAAAAAAACATTTAGAAGGGAAATTGAAAGAAAAGGTAAGTGAACCAACAATGCACTAGCTTAACCTCCCTGGCGGTCTTCCCGTGTGTGGCACGGGGTGAGATTTTCAAGCTACGATCGGTAACCCCGTGCCACACACGGACTTGCCTCGCTGGATGCAGAAAAAAGTTTACTTACCTTTTCTCTGCGATCCAGCGATGAATCCCCGCAGTACACGTCGGGCGGATGTCCGCCTGATGCTGTGTGTTCCGCCGATTCCCTTCCCTGCGAGCGTCGCGACGTAGGGGGGGGAACGGCGCCAAATTTAAAAAAGTAAACGAACACTATACATACAGTACACTGTAATCTTATAGATTACAGTACTGTATGTAAAAAATACACACCCCCCATGTCCCTAGTGGTCTGCCCTGTACACTACATGTCCTTTTATATAATAAAAACTGTTCTTTCTCCCTGCAAACTGTAGATTGCCCATAGCAACCAAAAGTGTCCCTTTATGGCAAAAATTGTTTTAGAGCAGCTAAAAAACAGCGATAATAAATCAGAATCACTTGCAGAATTTAGCGATAGCGATTTATGGGGAAATTCGTCATAAAAAAAAAAAAAAATAATGACAGCAAAAATTCTGCAACTGAGCAAATTTCAGTGATTTTGATTTGATTACATTATTGAATAATTTTTAATATAATTATATTATTATTTGTTATAATTTTTTATAATTATTTATTATATTATAATTTTTAATAAGAAAAAAAAAAAAATCATACCCAGGATGCCTATTAGACTCTTGTTTGGATAGATTTCAGTGAGTTATTCCTAAGAATTACAAGCCTACAGTATAAAACGCCAAATTCCCTTGCAAATAATGGTACCGCTTTTAGCACCTAAAATCTGAAAGAATCATACCGCCAGGGAGGTTAAAGGAACCTAGAAAATAAAAAAACTAACCTTTACAACCCCTTTACGTTAGTTATCGCTTGAAGCCCAACTCAAACCAAACTCTTTATTTTTTAATTATACATTGTTGATGGATTAGACTTTGTATCACATTTACTGCTGTCTACATCTTAATTTAAAACATCTCTGCTTACATTCTTTCTATCTGATGGGTGTTAGACAGAACAGGAATCATTGGAAAATCTTCCCGCTACACGTCTAATTAATGGGTGTCAGAAAGAATGAGAGGTGAGGCCAAAATGTCCCAATTTACTTTCTTTTTTACAAGTGGCAGGCAGAACAGAAGGTTAGTGGAACTTCCCACCCTTCCCTCCCCATAGGAACGCAGGCTGCAATAAATACACATTTTGTAGTGTAGTAGGGAAGGTTTTCATGGGTGGTAGGAAAATCAAAAGGTAAAGGAAAATCTCCCCAATTTCCGTTTTTATTTGATGGGTGTCAGACAGGACATGAAATGAGAGGAAATCCCCCAAAAGACACACAAGCACTAATTAATATAAGTGTTCAAGTAGTGTTAGGAAGGTTCAGAACCTCTGCTAAGAATGTATTGCTATATGTGTTTTCTGTCTCGGTGATGACTGTCAACAAAATAGGAGAGAAAATAAATGAACTACAATAAAAGCTTGGTTTGAGAGTAACTTGGTTTTGCGTTTTGCAAGACAAGCAACATTGTTTAATACATTTTGTCTTGATATACAAGTAGTGTCATGTGACAACTGAGTATAAAAGCGAAGAGAAGCACCTCTAAGTGTAGCAATATGGTTACATTTAATGAAGGTACAACATGTAGGCCCCTTTCACACTTATACGACTTGTCCCATAATTTCTGATGGCAAAGTAGCATGACAAGTTGTTTCCCATGATTTCCAATGACAACCATTCATATTAGTATGACTTAAAGTCGTTCCGACTTCAAAGTAGTCCCTGCAATACTTTGGTCCGATTTTGATGCCACTTACACAGTCATTCCCTAAAATCACGTCCGCGAATCGCAGCAAATTTGAGGCCTCGGAATTGCGGTAAAACTTTAAAGTTGCAGTAGTGTGAAAGGTGCCTTAGAAACATATTGCTACACTTAGAGGTGCCTCTCGTCTATTTTATACTCGGTAGCTCCTGCTGGGTTTTTGAATTCGAATGGGGTTCTAAATGTTCGCGCAAACGTTCGGTCCGTTCGAAGGTTCTGGTTCGGCTCATCCCTTTACATAAAACACATTGACATTGTACCACAATACATATGTGGGAATGAATCCTTAGAATGGTACAGGTCATAGAGTTAAAGTGGTTGTAAACCCTTACTTATACCCAGTGAAGTGACTGCCCTTAGGTGATACACATGGACTAAACAAATCCTCCTACATAGGTGGTACCTGTTTATCTGCTGAATTAATAAAATCCATAATCTATAAAACGTGTCTGAGCTTTCATATAAATGGGGCAGAAATTGGACATTTCACACAGTGAGGAGACCTCTGAGAGCTGACTGGAGGGCAAGGACACACCCCCTTCACTCAGCACACACAACAGAGCTGTGGCTGTCAATCAGCTGGAGGTCCCTCCCCTGTCACCTTTTTTTCTCTTGGTGTCATGATAACTTGTCAGAAAAGATTCATGCTGATAGCAGAGGAACAAAGCAGCAGAGATGATACTTAATAGAGACAAGTGCACACGATAGAGCGATATGCTTTGTTTACAACCACTTTAACCCCCCTGGCAGTATTTCCGAGTCAGGCTCGGGGTGGAATTTTAGGACCAAAAGCGTTAACCCTGAGCACGACTCGGGATCGCCTCGCAGAGTACATAGGCATGGTTTACTTACCTTGTCCCTGGATCCTGTGATGCTGCCGTGCTGTGTGATCGAGCTGTCTCCTCGCTCGATTCACAGTGCCCTTGTGCCGCCGAGCTCCGTTCCCTGCGACATTACGATGCACGGGGGCGGAGATCGCCACCAAATTTAAAAAAGTAAGTACACACAATACATACAGTATACTGTAATCTTATAGATTACAGTACTGTATGTAAATAATACACACCCCTCTTGTCCCTAGTGGTCTGCCCTGTGTCCTACATGTACTTTTATGTAATAAAAACTGTTCTTTCTGCCTGGAAACTGGAGATTGTCCATAGCAACCAAAAAGTGTCCCTTTATGTCAAAAGTGGTTTTAGACCAGCTAGAAAACAGCGATAATAAATTAGAATCACTTGCACAATTGAGCGATAGTGATTTGTGGGGAAATTTGTCATCAAAAAATTTAAAGTAATAATTTTTATTATTATTATATTATTTGTTATAATTATTTATATTTATTTATTGTATTATAATTTATGATTTTGTGTTTTAAACCTTATCTTACCCGAGATGTCTACAAGACTCTGGTTTGGACAGATTTAAGTGAGTTATTCCTAAGAATTACAGGCCTACAATATAAAACGCCAAATTTCCATGCAAAATAATGGTACCACTTTCAGCACCTAAAATCTGAATTAATCATACTGCCAGGGCGGTTAAGGTGAGGCTGGGGAACTGGAGATAGGGGAAGATATGTTAAGTTTGCTAAAGGTCTTGGCCATATATATTTACACTGCTGCCCTTACTGTATTAGTAAATCCTGTTCTAAATTGTTGTTCTTTAGCAATGAAAAGGGGAACAGGTACACACATATTTTTTCAGTATAGAATCTGAATTTTAAGTTTATATTGGCAGAGCGACAATCATTCCATTTGCTTTGGAAAAATGTCATTTGAAACTGTTGTTAATGTATGAAGTATCCTTCACAGTTGTTATAGATTTCACTGTCAAGTCAGACAGTGTTATGATAAACTGGTATTAAATATATGATGACGCCTGAACTGTGCAGAGGGGCTTTTAATTTCTAATAAAAAAGCAGTTATGTAAATTAGCACATGCTCATTTTTGGCTTTTTTTATCATTTTTTTTTTACCTTGGTCTTTGCACTAGGGAATTTATATAAAAAAAACAAGTCAGCTTAAACTAAACTCCAGCTAGGTAGCTAAATGCACATTTGGAATACATATATGTTAGCTGCATTACTTGCCAAAGGATCCTTCTTTTTAGCCAGTTTTAAAAAAAAAAATGTCTGCCATTTTTCTCTGAAAACTTGTCGTAATGTTATACAGCACATCAATGTACTGCTGCTTCAACATTGGCAGGGCAGTCACATAATATTATACTGCATTATTGTACATATGATAAGGGTTCCTCTGCTTGGGACAAACCCCCACAATGGATATAGAGTTGGAATTGGGTCCATTGATGGTGGTAAATGGAGCAATAACAGGCCAATAAACACTTGGGAACTGTTTAGGTTAAAAAAAAAAAAATGAAATGTGATGTTACCCTTGCAGGCACTAAATATTTTAGGTAAATACGTTTCTGACAAAGGCCGACTTTGGGAAAGTGACATGATGGAAAGATAGCAGATAATGATAGTTATTAAAATTGGTCTCAGACTGTAATGAAAGCCATTACTGCCAAGAGGTGTGGTGATAATTTGTTGTCAGAGGTCTGTGGCACGGGATTAGCTCCAGTCTTCTCTTGAAGAAACAAAATGTACGACATCTACCCACAATTTATTTTACAACTTTCTACAACACAATTACTTTCTCCAAAACAAACCCCATAGTAAAGTGGGAGGAAGACCCCTGCATATATAACCCTGAGAGCCAATGGACATCAGCTATTCGCTGTACTCTTTCTATGTTGCATTGTGTTGCCCACTGGGAACAATCCCAAAAATTGCTAACCCGATGGTATTTCACTCCAAACGAATTATCACATTTCTCTAAATCCCAATCCCCTCTCTGCTGGAGGAAGTTTGGCCAGGTGGCAATCTCATGCACATTTTTTGGTCATGCAAAAATCTCACTAGCTTTTGGAGGAAATTGTTCTGTATTCTTTCAGAGACCTTAGGCGTGTTGACTAAACCCAACACTGCCCTTGCTATACTACACCTCGGTAGATAGATAGTAGAAGATAGCTTCCACTATAGCTCAACCACTTAAGGACCGCCTAACGCCGATATACGTTGGCAGAATGGCACGGCTGGGCACATAGACGTATATATACGTCCTCTTTAAGAGCCCAGCCATTGGCCGTGAGCGCACCGCCACCGGCGCGCTCATGACCTGGTCCAAAGCTCTGTGACTGCGCCCGCGGGACCCGCGGACCAGATCGCCGCCGGTGTCCCGCAATCGGGTTACAGGAGCTGGAGAATGGGGAGAGGTGTGTTACTAGCCAGATTGCCAAATAAAAACAAGGGAAAAAGCCTAAAAAAAAACAATGCAGCCACCACATCTAGTGATTTGTAAGCTGCCATATATTACATTTTTGGTTTTGGGCTTAAAGTGGTTATAAAGGTTCAATGCATGAAGGTAAAAAAACTTTTGTGTGCAGTAACCTCCCCCAACTCCCCACAATACTTACCTGAGCCCCCTCTCCGTCCAGCAACATCCACAAGAACCTTCGCTTTCTGGGGACTTGCGTTCCTGATTGGCTTTCGGCAGCAGCAGAAGCCATTGTCTCCCGCTGCTGTAAATTGCAGCCAATGAGTCAATCGGGAGACAGAGGGGGTGGGTTCTAGCCGTGGCTCTGTGTGCGAATGGACACACAGAGCTTTGGCTCGGAGGCACACCCGCTTGGTTACCCCTATAGCAAGCTGCTTGCTGTGGGGGCACACAACAGGAGGGAGGGGCCAGAGCACTTTGGGGGGGACCCGAGAAAATGAGGATCCAGGCTGCTCTATGCAAAACCACTGCGCAGAGCAGATAAGTATAACATGTTTTATTTTAGAAAAAAAAATTATGCTTTAATATTTAATACCACTTTAAGATTATAGCTACAGTCTATGTAATCTTTAATTCTAATGTTAACTGCATCTAGGTAAATGAAGACAATCTATTTAAATAATAACATCCCTACTGCAATTTTTGGGCATTCTTCCATTTTATAAATAAAATAGAGAGTGTTTACCTAACTTGATAGGAAATTCAGATTTATTAACAAATACAATCCAATTACAATAAAAAGAAGCAGATTTAACACTGGAAAGAAAAATGCTCTATGAATAAAATATTTACAGTAGTTCTGTCTGTCACAAGAAGTTTACCTTGATGAATCTGCGTGGTACATGTTCAGCGAGTAGGCAGGCATCATTCTCTGCAGGGATCAAAATAAATAACTCAGCTCAGCTGCAAATTCAGTACATAACACATATTGCAAACATACTAAAGTCAAAATGTCATTTGGAAAAAAACATGCAAGTTTTATAGTACATGATTGCACGAGAGAACAATCCTATTAGAAAAGAACAAGGCATTTGCTAAAAGACCCGTGTCTAAAGATAGCAAAAAAGCAATTTTAAATATCCTGATAGCAGCAAACAAAGAATAACATTATTTCCAGGGAAAAATAATTATTACAAAAGATGGTCAGAACTTTTATTTGCAGTTCCTATTGGCTTTGAGTTTCTTTTATAAATATGATATTATGATGATGATGATGATTGATTGTATTAAGAGGCGAAATGTATTTATTTTTTATTGCATTTTAGTGTAAATATGAGATCTGAGGTCTTTTTGACCCCAGATCTCATATTTAAGAGGTCCTATCATGCTTTTTTTGCTATTACAAGAGATGTTTACATTTTTTAACATGCCCTTTCCCGCCGAGCTTGTGTGCAGAAGCGAACGCATACGTGTGTAGCGCCCGCATATTAATGCGGTGTTCAAACCACACATGTGAGATCGGTAGAGTGAGAGCAATAATTCTAGCCCTAGACCTCCTCTGTAACTCAAAACATACAACTTGTAGAATTGTTTTAAATGTCACATATGGAGATTTTTAAGGATAAAAGTTTGTCGACATTCTACGAGCAGGCGCATTTTGAATTGTAACATGTTGAGTATCAATTTACTCTGCGTAACATCATCTTTCACAATATAAAAAAAATTGCGCTAACTTTACTGTTGTCTTATTTTGTAATTCAGAGTGTAAGACCACTGTGCAAATATCGTGTGACAAAGTTCGCAACAACTGCCATTTTATTCTCTAGAGCAGTGGTCCCCAACCTTTTTGACACCAGGGACCGGCTGCGTGGACGAAAATTGTGCCAAGGCCCGGGGCGGGGGTTGGGGCTGGCACACGGGCGGTAAGCGATTTTTCACGGGCAATTTGTCAGGGCGTTATTTATATTATTACATTGTAGTAATAAATTAAATGGTTCAACTCACCGTAATGCAGAATCCGTGGTAGCCCTGAGCGTGTCACTTTCCATGTCGCATGCCACCAGATGCGGAATGTCACCTGCCACGTCACCTGCCACGTTGACCATCACCAGATGCGGAATGTCACTTGCCACGTCACCTGCCACGTTGCCTGTCACCAGATGTGGAATGTCACTTGCCACTTCACCTGCCACGTTGCCTGTCACCAGATGTGGAATGTCACCTGCCACATCACCTGCCACCAGATGCGAATTGTCACTGCATTAGTGGCAGCATTAGTCCATGTGGCGGGTGCCAAATTAAGGCAGAAGAGCGGTGATGCGTGCGGCGGTGAGAGATGTCAACTCTCTGATCCCGTGCACTTCCAACGTTGAGGCTGAAAGCTCTAATGCCATAAAGCAGGTCAGTAGGGGGTGAGGGAATTAAACTATGTATGCTTTACAAGAGCAGCGATGCCGGGGGCGGAGAGAGATTTTGTCATCTCTCTTATGCCTGCGCACCTCCGACATTGACGCTGAAAGGGCGGAAGAGCAGCGATGCGGGGGGTGGAGAGAGATGATGTCATCTCTGCTTGCCCGCCCGCTCGTTTATCTCTTCCACCCAGCCGCCCGGCTATCTCATATCGGCAGCTGGCCATCTCATGCTGCCCGCACCCGCGGCCCATCTGTAGTAAGGCCACAGCCCGGCAGTGGGCCACGGTCCAGGGGTTGATGACCCCTGCTCTAGAGTGTTAGGGAAAAAATATAATGTTTGTTGGTTCTAGGTAATTTTCTAGCAACAAAAAAAAATGATTTTAATTTGTAAACAAAAAGTTTAAAAAATAGACTTGGTCTTAGGCGGCGTACACACGAGGGGATATGTCCGCTGAAAACGGTCCGATGGACCGTTTCAGCAGACATCTCCGCTCGTGTGTATGGGCTAGCGGACAGATTTCTCCACCCGACAGATTTCAAAGCAAGCTTTGAAATCTATCCGGTGGAATCTGTCCGCCCGACATGTCTGCTGGTTAGTACACTTACCAGCAGACATGTCGGCCCCCACCGCCGCCGCGCCGCTGCCGAATGGATTCGGCGCATGCGCGGAAGTGTTTTACTTCCTGGTGCGGTGACGTGGCGGTGACGCGGCGGCGTCAACGTCACCGCCGCGTCACCGCGCCGTCCGGCGGCGGGGAATTTGATCCGATGGTGTGTACACGCCATCGGATCAAACTCCCGATCGGACATATCCGATGGAAATGGTCCGCGGACCGTTTTCATCGGATATGTCCGATCGTCTGTACGCCGCCTGAAAGTGGTTAAAGGAACAGGAGCACTGTGGACACCCAGCACGTAGCACAGTGGCAGCAAAGGTGCCCAGTGTGTCCCCGGACTATATTTAAATTGGTAACAAACAAATGGCCCCTGCCCCTACCTATAACTGGCCTTCACAGCAAGGAGCACATGGAAGGGCAAACGCATAAAAGACAAAAACAGAACATTCCATAGCTCAACTCACTAACCAGTGATGGAACGCCTGGCCTGTTTGGCTGCCCTGAACAAAGTATGTTTCTGTAAAAACACCCAATGTACATAAGGGGAATTCAAGCTGAAATCCAGATATATCTAAAACCACACAAGTTAATACAGCACATAAATTTGACAAGTTATCAGTCTGCTTTCGTTCTTTGCACAGCAACATTAAGATTGAGAAGGGCAGCCCTAATGCCCTGTACACACGATTGGACCTTTGTCCGACCAAATTCACAACAGAATTCTATTAGAGGAAAAGAGAACATGTTCTCTATGTAAACTCTATGTGAATTCATCAGAATTTTCAATGGAATTACTCAGATGGAGCTTACACATGGTCGGAATTTTCAATGGAAAAGGACCGTCTGACTTTTTCCATTGAAAATTCCGATCGTGTGTACAGGGCATAAGAGACAATCAGGTGTGTTGGAGTACATGTTCTGACAGGGAACATGCTGACAAAAGAATAGAAGAGAGAGAGGACCTCATCAGTCTTCTGCTTTTCCTTCCCTTTCCAGTCACAGGGGGCAGAGGTGACCAGGCTGCATTGTATAACAGCAGTAATCAAGAGTAATGTATCCATCCTGGCTTTGATTTCTAGTAGCGCTATGTCAGAACTGACTTGGCAGAAGTACAAATCAGTTAGCGGGTAAAAACAAGCTTGCATGGATATATTTAGCTGTGTATTTAGCTGTCTGCCTGGAGTTTAGCTTTTAATAAAATGCTACTTATAATATTGATTCTGTTACACTTGCTTATAATATGATGCAAAGATAAACGCTGTGCAGTAAGTAAGCCATGGAAACTAATTGGATGTAAGATTGCATTAGGTTGATTACACTTGACTAGTATAAACCCAGAATGAATGATTTTATGTAGTGTTTTTATTGATATCTCATTATTTTATTTTAATATACTGTAGGTATTTAGGTTTACTTTTCTTGAATTGTAACCCCACTTTCGTGGTGGGAAAAATAGCAAATAAAGAAAAAATAATATAGCACATATCATTGCGACACTAATCATATTGTAATTGAATCTTATTAAAAATGACCTTTCCTTTTCAGTCTGCAGCCACTCTAATTTTCTGAGAATGCATTGCAATTTGGCTACCTGGAGTTGTTCTGTACACAGAGTGTGTACTGACCACTCCCCAGAATCATAATTTCTTGCTTGTGCGATTGGCTCACCAATTTTCCCAGAAGTCTGTCTAAGATACAAGTCAGATTTCAGGCATCCCCTGCAGCAAAAATGTCATTTTTGGTGAGATAATTTCATTAGAAACATGTCTAACTGGATACAGTCAATTATGAAACCACTCCCATTAGATCCGCTATGCACAAAGGCACAGACAAACACACATGGATTACTTCAGAATAAAAAAAGGTAGGAATCAATTCAATTCATGTGTCCCGCATTAATGCATTCTATTGGCCAAAATATTAATTCATTATAGCCATTAGAATGCATTAATGCGCAAACATGCCTAAACACACCTAGCTTTTTATGTACATTTGCGCTTTATTTATTTTTGTACATCTAAACGCTCCTGCCTCTAAATGCCTGGAAATGCCTAGTGTGCGTGTAACAAGGAGGGGCGTTTAGAGACTGGAAAAAAAAAGTCTGATGTTTTTTAGCTGCAGTATGCATGAGGTATTAAAAGCAAAAAGTAAGCTTTGGAGGTTGTGATCATGAAGTAACATATTACTGCTTATGAATTAACAGTTTGGATGATCCACAATCAATGCAGCATTTTAAAAACAAGAAAATCATGGTTGGCTAATTATGACTGCACAACATATAGACACGATCTTATTTTGAAAGCTGCTTTTAAACACATCATTTAGAAACTGGAGAAATATTTCCACATGTAAAAAACCCATGAATGCCTAGCTTGTTTACTATTTATAGCTAAAAATACCTGTAAAATGACATAATTTATTAAAGCCAAAGATAGCTGGAAATATGTTCACGCTATGGGTTTAACAAGATGATGTAAATTGGTCATTTTAGCATTCCCTGCAGAGTTTCTGATGTTGTTTGCAGCGTTTGATGGTGCAAATTTTTACAGGTCTCAAGCCTTACAAGGATGGGTGTCATTAGCGATCTTACATTTAGGGAGGGCTGAGCATTTTTGCTAGGGATAAAGTTATTCTATTTCTGCCTGCTAAAATCAAATTATGTAAATATGTTTGCCACCACAAAAACAATAAGCATAAGATTCCAATTTAATAATATTATATTTTTTTTAATTACATTTTCATCAAAAAATTAAGACATTTTTACAGTCTTTCACACAGTAGCTTTAAATACAATTCACAATTTATTAAATAAAGAATTGCTTTTGGCTTTAGGAAAAATGCTAACATGCATTGATTTGGCAGTAGGTTTAACATATTTAAAGTAGAACTGTGGCCATAATCCAAAGCAAAACACTTTCTTTTAACTGAAAACGAAACTACAGATCACCAAACAAACCTCCTTTGGTTTAATTTTCACATTATGTGTGCCATAAACATCTGTCACCATAGACAGAAAAGGAGTACCATATTTGCCGGTGTATAAGGCGATCGGGCGTATAAGACGACCCCCTCATTTTACAGTTTATTTTTTATTTTTTGCCTGTTCTCACTGTATAAGACGACCCCCCTTCCAAGGCTTCCGACGCTTCATATTTCTTCCTTCTGGAGCTATATTCTTCGTCATTCTTGCCGGAGCTGGAGCCAATCACAGCGATCGATGTTTTTTTTCTTAATGAAAACAAAGTCTGCTTGGATTGGCAGAGGCTGTAACATCATCAGACCACGCCTCTCTGACTCTTAAAGCCAATCTGAGCAGGCTACTGTATGTAGCCTGCTCGGATTGGCAGAGGTTGTTACCCCAATCAGAGCAGGCTCGGTATTAGTTTGAATACATCACTCACTGGGATTGGCTAAGTGGTATATACTGTATGTAGCCAAAGCTACATATAGTATTACTGCACATCCAGCAGGCATCCGAGCAGCTGACCCGGCGTATAAGACGACCCCTGCTTTTTGGCCAGTTTTTTAAATGTAAAAGGTAGTCTGATACGCCAGCAAATACAGTATATGAAAATGTTCAGGTGTATCATGTCTCAAAGAATGACCATACAAAAATTTGTTCAAATAAAAGTTTATTATCACAAAGCAATCGGACATCAGGTTGGTCATATTAAATGGAAATATAGTTAAAATATACATAATATCTAGTTTATGAACAGAACCCCATGAGTATGAACCCAGTCATAGCATAACATAGATCTCATAACTCCAGCTTGGACACGACCATAATAAGGGCTATCCGGATTCAACAGAAACACATGTTGAAAGGAAATACATGCATGGCACACAAAAAGGTGTGTTCTGTTTCTATCCCTCCACCCCCTCTTCCCCTCTAATACTGTATGTAAACCCTACCCTGCCTAATTACCCGCATCTGTGGGAAAACACAAAACAGCTGCAATTTTGCTGCATTTAGCATTTTCCCACGGCTGGTAGTCAAAACTTTCCTATCCTGAACACGATTCTTCCGTGTTCGGAAGAGGGAGGTTGAGGGAGGTTGAACCTCACCTAACCACAGCAGCTCATAAACTCTGCTAACAACCTATGTGTACATGGGCAAAAAAATACCAAGAGCTCCTAAACTCAAATTTAGAAGCTGCTAGTGTACAGCCTTTGTTTCTAATAGGAGTTTATTTTATATTTTAGGTCCTCGATAAAAAATGCACTCTGTCAGTAGATTTTCTATTTTTGCTGGTAAAAAATGTAAAAGTTTTTGAAGGTTGGCAACCCTGTCAGCAAAAAGCTGAAGGAGAGCCGAACGGCCGCACAAAAAGCAATTAACCCCTCAATCATCGGACATATTTACTGTACAATGTAACCAGTGAATGCTACCTACAGTGCCTAAAAACCACACCCAACTTTTGCTACAGCACGCTGCGAGTGCCTCACTTTTTTCTCACTTTCATTAGGTCCAATTTATGATCTTGCACTTAGGCACACTGGTTTCATTAAATTGCCCTGCCTTGTCCATTAGCATTATCGCTATGGGTGCAGAGATGAGAGATGTGAAAGAGCTCCAACTTAGTGGCTCTGATATAAGGCCGCATTTACACCTGAGCTTAGCATTTTCGGTCGTTTTTTTCTGGCGTTTTGTCGCACGTTTTGTCGCGCGTATTAACACGTATTTGCACGTTTGCATACAGCGTTGTCCGACGTTTTTGAACTTCGTCCTTTTTTATTTTAGCTAATAGTAAAAATGCTCATCTCTTTCATCATTTGTTGCTATGTTTGTAGATTTTTTTTATCTTCTTCCTGGGTGAATATTCTATTTCACAGTACAGAATAAAGCAACAAAACGCCCATAGAAACGCTTGTTGTCGCGCTAGATGCTTGAATCGAGCGTTTCCATTTGTTTATATGGAAATAGAAACATTCAAAAATGCCCAAATCAGCCCGATTCACGCAAAATAAAGAGTCCAGAACTTGTTTGAGCTTCAGGCGTTCGGCTTCAGGCGTTTTGGAGTGGAGATGTGAACCATCTCCATAGAGAATAATGTATTTTTTTCCCTCTAGATGAAGAATTTATGAAAACATAAAAATACATTTTAAAAAGTTTGTTTATTTAAAAGTGTGTGTGTGTGTGAGTGTATGTATATATATATATATATATATATATATATATATATATATATATATATATCATTTTTTAAATGTATTAAAAAATTTTTATATATACATACACATGCATATGTGTTTGAGATTCGGGGTAAACGCCCTAATGCATTAGGCTGCATGAACATGGTTTAAGCCTTTTTGCAAACCAGAGATTATCTAGGATGTGGAAAAAGCAGCAGAAGGAGCTACTCAGTTGTGCTGCAGAGCTCACGTGCTAACAAAGGATATACGGGTAGGAGGATAGAGAAGAGTGATAGAGAGATGAACTCATCAGTCTCTAGCTTTTTTTTACTGTCAAGACACAAGCTTGGGAAAGGACAAGATCATTAGGTTTTACGTAACTGTTAAACAAAAAATCGTATCTGTTATGACCTGTATGGACAGAAATAAAAAATCAGTTGGTGGTAAAACAGCCTCTCTTTATGTATTTCATCTGTCCATGTAACCATTTTCCTAGAGTTCAGTTAAATATCCCTTTAACGTCATGGAGTTTTTGAAGTAACCAAAAGCTTATAGTCTACATAAATAGTTTATTTAAATGATAATGCAGTTTGACTGAATGTTCTACTCAATACAGTTGATGTCATTCTTTGACCTTTAATTGTTTATCTGCATCATAAGGTTGCTGTACTTCCCTCCTCTCTACCCTTTTAAAATAAAAAAGGATTTCCTATATGTTCATCTGCCATGTCTAATCAATTGTTGCAGTTGACAGTCATTGGCAATATCTTTGTTAAGGCACCTCTGAGCCATGTGAACCATTCTGACCTTTTAATAACACGGAGATGTCCAAACGATGAACTTCCATTCCTCCATACTGGTGACATATTGTAAAAAGGCTCACAGCGGGTCTGTAATCATTGTCCTATCTACTTGCTAATGCAAACAATTTCATCCTGCTCCTTGCGTACCTTTAGCATCTTGGCAACTATGATGACAAAAATCTGTTGCTGATTTATAAGAAAACATCTTTGAAAACTTTAATGAACTTCAATATGTGTTTGTTCTTTACCTCAACTAAAAATACCTTAAAGGGTTGTGCACATATTTCATCGAATTTGTTTATAACTCGTATAACTTTATAGGGTTGGTATTTACATTGCATGGGCATTTTCAATAAGGTGAAGCTTCCGATCATGTGCCAGTAAAATAAAAACATTTATTTATTTTTTGCAAAGAAAATTTTCACCACATTCAGTAAGTCATGAATAAGGTGGCAAAAGGCTTATTTTAGTTATTTAGGTTATTTATATGATGATTGCAAAGTAATGTCATGTATAAAAAAAGATCTCCAGTTTCACATTTTACTAGTTTGGATGTTTTCTTTCAAGATTCCTATATAATTTACAAGTGTTACAGGAGACTTTTAACACATAAATGACATCATATTCAATTAGTTTAATCTGCAATAGGAAGATACGTTCTCTAACATGATGTATAAAAAGGATCATATACTATACATATATAAATTGGGATAATGATGACACTCCGACAACAATGGCAATGTGCCACCACCAGTTCACTCAGCTCTTCTCGGTGGGCATTGCTTTCTCTGTTTCTCCTTCTGGGGCCAATCCAAACAACCACAGTTATGGTAGGAAAATGGAACAGCATGTGTGAACTGGTACATACTCTTAATTCCTAAACTAGCCCTGGCACAGTGGCTGTTTGTCCCAGCTTTGTTTTAAAGCATCATTGGGATTCTGGAGTTCCTTCAAGTCCCGAAACTCTTTAGCTCCGGAACTACCAGCTGAATGATGGCAAGGGTTTAGCACTAGGCTTCTAGTCAGCACTCCATAGGAGTTCTTTTTAGCAGGGACAATAAACACAACTTTTGCCATTGTGTTAGGTTTACAGAGGATAGGATGTGAAGTTGGGGCACTTTATGCCAGTACAAAGGCAATTTTTTTCTGCAGTGATAGATCCTTGCTATATTGATATTTTGGTGGCTTACTGCAGTATAATACACGATAAGCTAGGTTAGACTACATATACTAAAAAGTATAAGGTGCATAACCAAAACACTTCCAAAATGTAAAACAAATGTTTTGGAATTTAAGGTAGATATTGGAGGAGTGGCTTAAAGTGGGGGTTTCGGGCATAACATTTTTTATTTATTTTTTTGCAATCTCAATTACATTATTATGAATATTCCTTAAAGCATATTAATAAAGCATGATCAGCACATAAACAGTTGCAAACACTTACCTGATATCATCTCAGGGATCTTGTGGCCGTTTCTATCATAGCTGTGAGTATTATGAAGCCCAGTTCATGTTTCCTCCTGGATTTTCCGAGAGAGGTGCATGCTGGGATTTTTACGCACAGTGATGCCCAGAGACTCCTGGGAAATGAGTGTCATCATTTCCCAGGGGGCAATGGGGTCTTAGGAAAGTAAGTTCTACCACCTTGGACTAGGAACTAGGCAGATTATGAAATCTTCCTAGTAACAGCAATATAGAAAGGTCAATATAAGTGAATAAGCTGTTCATAAAAAGTTTGTTTGGATAGAATGAAGATTGGGTAAAACCCCGGTCAGGAGAAATCCCCACTGGAAGATTTACTTTTAATCTTTAGATAATGGTCCTCGGGACAAGTGAAAGGTGGAAATCTTTCCAGTAAGGATACACTTAGCTAGTGATATCTATAAGGGAACTTATCCTAAGGGGTCTTTCAGGTGGGTGTCCCGGGGGAAGAAAAACAGGCGGCTGAGCCACGGTATTACAGCCCCTGGCCACCCCCCCCCCCCACCATACTGACAATACAGCCAAACAAGGCTGTACACAGGCAGAGTCTGACAGGGGGAAAACACCCACTGAGCACAATGGGATCGTGCCGCACCCATATGAAACACATATAAGTGTAGTGTGGCAGTGCAGCATTACATTTTAAATCAAGATATGAGGAGGCAATTTAACATCTCCTTGCTGCCTTTAAAATGCCTCTGAAAAGTTGCCTAACTTTACACCATGTTTCCTGATCTGTGTGCTTGTTCTGCATTAGTGACTGCAGCATTATACCCAGGAAACAAGTATTTTCAGAAGTGCTGTAGGATTGCAGTGGCAGCATATGTGTATCTTCCAGAAAAGGTTTACTTTACCCTTTGTGTGCATTCGTGATTTTTTTAGATTATATTTGTTTTCCTGAAGCTCTCTTAAACTTCATTATCAAAAACGTCTTGATAAGATGTCTTTGTTCTGTCCAAAGTTTTACATGAGAATCCTTATATTTTCACAAATTAGCGCAACATGTCATAAAAGCATAAAAGGTAGGAACTGCTGATACGAAAGTGCTCATATCAATAGGTGTCCGGAAGTAACTGCTGGGATGAGAGCAATCATCTCACGTTTCACCCTGCTTTGTACTAAGTTTAGGGACTTTTCAATGTGGTAGCACTTACAGTGAGAATGGTAAATATGTTTGATCTATGGCAGAATACTTCACTATACTATCTACAATTTTTTAGAAATTGGAAACATCTGTGCAAAGTAATTTGTACTTTCTCATTTTAAAAGTAGAAGACAATGAAGAAGCAATTAGAGCAGCCAATTAACCTGTGGTATGGGAGCTTAACTAGTTCTGAGTACAGCACTTGTAATCTACTAAATGCTTATCCCCAATGCTTCATAACACTGCTACAGAATCCTTTTTAATGACTGCAGTGGGAATAATACAATTAGGGAAGGACCTAATCTGCAGAGTTTTATTGTGGAAGTTAGTAGGTACAGTCAAAGAATACGTCCAGGGCATTACTTTGTATATACCAATGTTGCGTGATAAAGTTTGGTATGTTTAAAGGCCAGTAAACCTCAACTACAAGTTACTGAATATAAAAAATGCTGTTAATACTAGTCACAAATATGTACACAGAAGTAACTTTACTACACTTCACACTATTTACTAAATAAAATAAACAAGAGCAGGGATAAACCATGAAAGTATAATTGGATGACAGACCCACATGCATGTGTATACATTTACTTGCATGCATACTGATGTTCAAATTATATGGTGTGGTCTTATTTTACTGTGCTTAGTAAATACCTAAATTATATTATATTTATTTTTTTGCTTTCTGTTCCTATACGATGCACCACAAAATGTGCATGCCAAACAATAAAAAAAAAAAAAGCTGAAATAAATTAAAATATAATAATAATAATAACAACCCTGATTTCCGACCAGCTTATAATGCTGCCTATATTTACAAACAGATTGGCAAAGATGGAATAAAAAGTTTCAGGTGCTTCAAGATGAGTTGGATACCCCAAACAAAGACATTTTGCCTAAGCACTTGATTACACAAAGTATCAAATTGCTGGACAGTGGACCTTTTTAATGCCATTTGAACAGAAATGCTCTGCTCACATAACTCACACCCACCAATAATAAGTGCCTGGATATAACCATGATTAGTTTCATGGATTTTGCCAAATGGGCACCTTTTTCATATCTGGTGGACTATAGCTGAAAACTTTTGGTACAAAATAATTACCATGTTACTAGGACATACAAGTCACCCAAATGCAAGCCCAGCATTGCTCAACATAAAACCTTCAGAACTTAAAGCGGAACTAAACTGCATCTAAGCACCACAGACTAAAAAATACTTTTTTATATTCAAAGAAAACTCACCCACCCATGCCTGTCTCTATGCTTTATTTTGCTTAAAAATTACTTAAAAAAAACAGCCCCTACTATTTCTGGATGTGGCCATCTTGAGTAAGAGCAGATGATTCACATAAAATGTCAATCCTGAAACCCAGGCATGCAAACAGGAGGGTGTGCTTAACTGAGAAAACCCCCTCCCCCCCTTCTGAAGACTCCTTGGATGTATAACATAATTTGCCTAGGCCTGGAAACTAGAAAGTAATGGAAGGAATGTAAAACTTGCGGTCTTCTCCTGGTCCCTTCCGTGATAGGCAGAACTGTGTCCGCTGAGAAACGCCTATCACAAACGTTCTCTCATACTTGGAATTCCAAGCAGATACTGTGTTCAGTGTTTCCGCCAATCACAGACGCCTTTTCATCCTCGGACAAGAGGACGTCCGTGATTGGCGGAACACTGAACACAGTGTCTGCTGCGAAACTGAGTCCGAGGATGAGAGAATGTCCGTGATAGGCGAAACTATGTCTGCTGAGAAACGCCTATTACGGAAGGGACCAGGAGGAGACCGCGACTTTTAAACAATGAATGGAAGCCCACAGCCTGTCAATTTCAGGTATACAATGGGCACAGTGAAGATGGGCACACTGACAATGGGCACAGTGAGGATGGGCACAATGAGGTTGCAATGGGCACAGTGAGGTTGGCACAGTGAGGTTGCAATGGGCACAGTGAGGTTAGCACAGTGAGGTTGCAATGGTCACAGTGAGGTTGGGCACAGTGAGGTTGCAATGGGCACAGTGAGACATGTAAATGGGTATTGTTGACCCTCTTTTCCACTTACAGTAGCGGCTGCATTCTCACCCTAGGCTTATACCCGAGTCAATACAGCCAATAGGTTTTCCCATTTTTTTGTGGAAAAATTAGGTACCTCGGCTTATACTCGGGTATATACGGTACTTTCGTATATATTTACTTATGCTAGCAGCATAAAGAATAACAATATTTAATGTTGATTGAGAGAGTGTTTCACTTTAATAACTTTTAGTTAAATCTGATAATGTGTGTCCTTACAACAGTAAAAGAGTATCGGTAAAATCTGGAAAAGTAGGAGTCTTCATATAGCCGAAACTAGACCCAAAGGCACTCAACTAATGCTGTACCAGAAAATTGAAGCTAAACATTCCAATTGCTTGGAGCCAAGGTCAATATGTTCCCTTCCACCTGGTTTTAATACCAACCTTCTTTGTCTTTAAAGTAATACTAAAGCTTTATTATACTTACCTACTCTTTTCAGTGGTTTTGCACAGAGCAGCCCCGATCCTCCTCTTCTCGGGTCCCATACCAGTGCTCCTGGCCCCTCTGCCCTGCCGGGTGCCCCCACAGCAAACATATATTCCTATATGGAAGTGCATCTAAAATTGCTAACAATACCATAATGACCTCTCGGCTTCTCCGGAGGTAGTCTGGGATGCGTTCAAAGCCTATACCAGGGGTAGATACCAATTTAATATTTCTAAGATTAGGAAGGAGTCCAGACTGGAGTTGTCTGGTGCGGAGCGGCGGGCCCTGAAACTGGAGGCTCGTTATGCGGAGGCTCCCACCCAGAGTTCCCATGCTGATATGCTCACTGCATACAGGGAGCTGTCCCTTATTCGGGCTGCATCTTGCCGTCGCTTCCTCCTCGCTCAGACCCAGCGAATTTTTGAACAGGGCGAGCGGTCAGGGAGACTACTGGCTTGGTTGGCTACTGAACGGACGGGGAGCTTCTGTATAGCGAATATCCGAGAGGACGATGGCACCTTGATTTCAGACCCTCTAGGGATTAATGGTAGATTTGAGAAATACTATCGAGATTTTTATACGTCCCGGGCGTCGCACTCCCTGGACGATTTGGACACGTTTTTACAGACACTAGATTTGCCCTCTCTGACTTCCACAGCCAGACAAACTCTGGAGGCCCCTATTACACTGCGGGAGGTTCAAGGGGCTATTAAATCCTTGCAGGCAGGTAAGACCCCGGGTCCTGATGGCCTCCCCACGGAGTTCTACAAGACTAACCTGGAGGTGGTGGGCCCACGTTTCCACTCTATGCTCATCGAGGCGTTGGAGAGGCAGAGCCTCCCGGCTTCCATGATGGAGGCAGTAATTGTTGTAATACCTAAGCCCGGGAAGGACCCGGAATTGTGTTCATCCTATCGGCCTATATCACTATTGAATGTGGACGCTAAAATCTTCACAAAAATTTTGGCCAATCGGTTGAACACAGTGATACTCTCGCTGGTTCATGGCGACCAAATGGGCTTCATGTCCGGGAAGGGCACCGACATCAACATACGTAGGCTCCACACTAATATAGCGGCCTTCGGTGGACGAGTCGGGGATGGAGCAGTGGCCTCGCTCGACGCAGAGAAGGCCTTTGACTCTGTGGAGTGGGGCTTCCTGTGGCGGGTGATGGACAGGTTCGGATTTGGTTCCAAGTTTGTTAGCTGGATTAGGCTGCTGTATGAATCACCGGTGGCCAGGGTCCGCACTGGGGGCGTTGTCTCCCCCCCATTCCGCTTATGTAGGGGGACGAGACAGGGCTGCCCATTGTCTCCAGGGCTGTTTGCCCTGGCCATCGAACCCATGGCTGTGCTTCTCCGCTCTGCGACTGAGGTGAAGGGACTCGAAGTGGGACCATTGACAGAACGTGTGTCGCTCTATGCGGATGATACCCTTTCTATATCTCGGGGATGATTCCCGGTCCCTAGTGGCGGCCCTCAAGGTTATTGACAGGTTCAGTGGCTTCTCGGGAGTCCGAATCAATTGGGGCAAGTCCAGCTTGTTCTGCCTGTCTGACCCTGCTCCCCCTGCGCTAAACCTGACCCCCCTGAACAGAGTCTCTAAATTTCGTTACCTCGGGATTGAGATCTGCGGCGACTTAACACAGTTCCTGGCAAACAACCTATACCCGGTACTGCAAAACCTAATTACGAAATGCCAGGTCTGGAAGTCACTACCCTTGACGCCAGTGGGGAGAGCGAACCTGTTGAAGATGGTGTTTCTCCCTAAAATTTTTGTACGTATTCCGGAATACCCCGGTTCCCATCCCCGCCTCCTTCTTTCGCAGACTGGACAGCATAGTCTCCTCTTTTGTCTGGGGTGGGGGGGCTCCTCGGATAGCACAACGCAAGCTTCAACTCCCTATGTCTTCTGGTGGGTTGGCTCTGCCTTGCTTCAAAAGCTATTATTGGGCAGCAGTGCTGGTCACTGTTCGCTGGTGGTTTAACCAATCCAAGAATAACCCTGCAGTAAATCTTGAAGCGGCTATTGTAGGTTCTCACTCTGCACTCAGTACCCTGGTGTACAGGGGACCTAGAGCGGACAAACGGGTAACTCTCCCGATGCGTACTACGATTCAGGTCTGGGAGAGGGTCACGACGGCTGTTGCCGCTTCTGACTCTATCTCCCCTCATACCCCATTATGGGGTAACCCTAAACTTTCCCATTTCAGATCTATCCCGGATCCCAGCGTCTGGGCCAGGTTTGGGATCGTGAAACGACAGCATATTATGCCGACAGGGACTCTACTTCCTTTTCCCGAATTGCGTGAGATGTTTCAGCTACCTTCGTGGATGCTGTTTAGATACCTGCAGCTAAAGCATGCTGCCCAAGCGTAATTCCCCAGGATGACCTTAGTTGAGCATCACAGGGTCGAGAGGTTTCTTGCCTCCCGTGGGGCGGATAGACTAGTATCTTCTGTTTATCTCCGCCTTACCTGCAAGGGTTCAGAAGATGGGTCCCCCCTTTATGAGGTTTGGAAGGCGGACATACCAGACTTATCAGAGGAAGACTGGGAATCGGCTCTATCTCAGTTCATACCGACTGTTATCTTTGCTAGAGACAGGTTTATTCAATTAAAATTTCTGCATAGGGCCTATTACACCCCCCAACGACTCGCCCGGATATACCGGACGCAATCTGATCAATGCCCTAAATGTCAACAAGCGGTGGGTACGTTCTACCATGTCACTTGGGCCTGCCCTGTCATCCAGGTCTACTGGGGCGAGGTGGTGGCGGAGATTTCGGCCGCCGCTGGGCTCCCGTTGTCACTGGATCCCAGAGTTCTTCTTCTGGGCGCCACGGAGCTGGTGACTCACTCTACGCATACAAGACTGATGTTGTTTTACTTAGGTTTTTATGCTAGGAAGACGTTACTGAGACAATGGAAGCTGACGACTCCCCCCACGGTGACTCAATGGCGTGAAATGGTTGACTCGGTATTGCCATTATATAAGCGAACATATATGAGCCGTAAATGCCCCCAAAAATTTGAAAAAGTTTGGAATGCGTGGGTAATTGCTAGATCACTCACTGTTTAGCTCTCTTTGGGACTCCCTTCCCCTCCCCCATCCCTGTTAAGGATGTTGCACCCCAATCCAGATTTGCACTGTGTTTCTGCTGTGTCTGAAACATCCGGCCAACCCTCCGGGACCCTCTGGGGTCTAACCTAATGACCTGTGTCTTGACCTGTGTATTCCCTAGTGGCCATTTGACATGCATTTCTTTTTCTTATTGTGCTACAACTTTACTGTACCGTGATTTGATATTGTTTATGTTTCTTCTCGTTTTTTGTTTTATTGTTGTATTTGACTTTTTTTTTCTTAATTCAATAAAACTTTTCTGTTAAAAAAAAAAAATTGCTAACAATGCTTAGTGACCCAAAACCATAAAGAAAATCTTATTTGTATTTTAGGGATGTCCCAGCTTACATTTTTACTCTAGAACACACATTTTAAAGCAAACCACCCATGTTAATAAATTCTGTAAATAGTCAGTAACCAGTACATACTCTTGCACATCCCAAAACACATAATACATTCTCATGCCGCATACATACGGTTGGAATTTCCAACAACAAATGTTCGATGTGAGCTTGTTGTTGGAAAATCCGACCGTGTGTATGCTCCATCGGAGATTTGCTGTCGGAATTTACAACAACAAAAATTTGAGAGCTGGTTCCCACCGTGTGTACACAATTCAATGCACAAAAATTCTACGCATACTCGGAATCAATTTGACACATGCTCGGAATCATTGAACTTAATTTTTATCGGCTTGTCGTAGTGTTGTACATGACCACGTTCTTGACGTTCGCTATTTCTGACAACATTCGTGTGACTGTGTGTACGCATGACAAGTTTGAGCGAACAATACGTCTGAAAAAAATCCACGGTTTTGATGTCGGAATGTCCGATCGTGTGTACGCGGCATTAGAGGAAATGTTTTGCTAGCATATGACATCAATGCACAATGACATGCATGAGTGCATATTCGTTAGTAGACCGATAAAAAAAAAAATTTCAATGTGTTGTTTAGCATGTTTTCCATGATTTTTGCAGATTTACAAAAGACAACTTGTAATTGGCATAGCTAAGAGGAATTCTACTGTGTTTTTTTCTAACACTTTTCTCTATTACATCTATATCTCTCATTTATTTAGCTGTAATAATCATTACTCATTTTCTGAAGCTACTGTATTTTTTGCACATTTCAATTTATGTTTGATTGTCCTTTTGCATTGTGTAGCTTGTGTATGGAGACTATCTTTCTTACCTTACAACTCCATTATTCTCCAAATTTTAAGAGAGAAGCATCTTGTCAACATTAAGCATGTTATTCAGCTGAGATCATAAAACAAAAGATGGACAGAAGTCACAATTGAAATTTCCCAGCATAATTTTACATATTATTAGGTTATGTTCTTTCTGCATTCTTAAAAATAGACACTTCACGTTTACTGAATTACTCCTGAAACACTTATATGGAAGGTTACCAATCGGTTCTGCTGACTTTTCAGGCAACATGTGGGCGAGATGTGCAATGACTCTTTATGCCCAAAACGAATACAGAAAAGACTAGTGATGCATGCATTGGTTTGAAAACTAGGTATATCGTGAATTATTTTTTTTATTCGTTTTTCTGAATATATCTTTGTAGATTTTTTTCTAACTTAAGGAGATTCATACAATTCATTAATTATGATTGCCTAGGTTCCTAAATGTTTTGCTATTCAACAAATCAGACAGACCTACATACTATAGAAATATCTTGAGGATTAAAAAGTCATAACTCAGCAATGCTTTTAATTTGTTAAATCCAAGCTGTCATTGAGCGGCTATTATACTTGTATAGGCTGAAAGCTAGGGTAGAAATTACATTAATTCATTACATTATTGTGAATTTGAAACAAAACCCTGTATATCTTGTCAGAATATACTAGCAGCTAACCTCTTTGTACACTAATTGTATTAAACAATTTCCATGTATGAAACCCTTTTTCTAGTTTGGAATAGTTAGGGTATAATGTTGGCTTATGTTCCTGTTTTACACAGGGTTGTCTATTTTCTTCTGGTTTTATATGATATTCATATCATGCATAAACACAAAGAGCGAAGGGCTCAGGAGTGCCCAACACACAGAGTACAGTGCTCAGGAGTGCATATTGCACAGATTGCAGGGCTCTGGATTACATAATACATAAAGTGAATAGTTTAGGAGTGCAGAGGTCAGGAGTAGGTAAAACACAGGACAGTGTACAACTAAAAATCCCCCTCATCACCAGCCCAAATTACCTCCAGTAAAGAGCCCCCCCGATATATATCCCCCAGTACAAATCCCCCTCTCACAGTATACCTTCCCTTACCTCTCTGAAATTCATTCAGCAGACACCAGATTAGTACACATTGTGAAAATTGATTATTTGATGTTACATGTATAAAATAACATACTGGCTTACATGAATATCAGTGAAATCTATAAATATAAATGTTTGGCTGGGAATTCCTGGAAACAGAACAATTTGTTATTTAAGGATGTACTACTACCTATTACACACAAATAAACTGGGGAATTTCAAGTGTTATTTTCAAAATTACTGTCTTAATTCCGTTGGAGCCCCATCACTTCATTGCCAAAAAATTACACTTGAGCCACATCTATAAGGATGAGTAAGCTGGAAAGCCAGATGTTAAAGTATACTTCCCTAGAGAAAAAAAAATAAAGAAAACCAGTCTCAGTTCTTTAAACTGCAATTTCTATTACTCTATGGAAAAAGAAGTTGCTGTTAATATACTTAGATGTCTAGATGATTAACACTCCTAGGACTTCTACTAAAATGTAAATTGAGACATCAAGCACACATTCCATTTGTACCAAATTCTACTTTTACAGCAAACACTATGGAAGCACTCGGTGTGATTTACTAAAACTGGAGAGTACAAAATCTGGTGCAGCTCTACATGGTAATCAGCTTCCATAGTTGTTCAATTGAGCTTTGCCAAAAAAACATGGAAGTTGATTTTTGAGTTTTAGTAAATCAACCCCACTGTAGCATTATTTAAAGTCTTGAAAAAGGTGTTTTGATAAATAAAGCCCATTGCACCACTTGTTATATTTTTTATAATTTTTTTTATATTAATTTGTAAGACTCTGTAAACAATGAAGCCTATCTTCTTATCAGGAATAGGGATGATCAAATTCTTAGCTTGATGCTCACCGAAGCCCATGGGAAGTCCTTAAATGCTGAACATAGCACCGAAACCTAACATTGTGCATGAGCAGTTGGCCACTGCCATAGGAGACATGTACCAGTGCAAAAGAAAAAAAAGGCTTTTAAGCATTTAAAATACACACTTCCTTTAAATAACATGGAAATCCCTTAAATTAGAACTAAAAGTAAAACATTTCATTTTGGATAGAGTAAGGAATACTGTAATTATAACCCCTGACAGTTTTTATTTTTTTTCTCTTTTGTGACATAGAAACATAGAAGAGCGATGGCAGAAAAACACCAAATGGTCTATTGAGTCTGCCCCATTTTTCTGTATATATATATATATATATATATACATACATATATATATATATATATATATATATATATATATATATATATATATATATATATATACAAATTGTATGCTTGTGTATAGGCCTATGTATGTCCCAAGCATGTCTGAATCCACTTAAATAATACTATTTATTTATTTTCAATTATTTTATTTTTATATAACTTTGCCATGCTTTGTATTAGAAACATGATTTTAGTGGAATTTTAAATGAAAAAAACTATTTATGTTTTACATTATAATCATTCATAATGATAAATAAACCTGCTCATAGTGGAAATGCAACAATTGCTCTGGTCCATAAAGGGCATACAGATATGAGAGCTAAAGTGGTTAACTGAAAGCTACTAACTGGTATAAAATAAATGCAGCCAAAGGCACATGCACATACCTGCAGCATATTTCCATATATTCTGATTTTCTTGGGTTCCGTAATTGGGTTAAACTTTACTTTTAGACCCCTTTCACATGGCAAGTCCACTCGGATCTACCGTTTTTCAGGTTGTTCCAAGCAGACCATCCATTGACTCCTATGGTGAGATGGATGTCAGCGGAAATGTGTCCGCTGACAACGGTCTGCCATCCGATCCGCTAAAATCAGACTTATGGCGATACATTTGCCATCCGTCTTGGTGGATCAGATCGGATGTGTTTTAATTAAAACAGACATGCTGTCTGTTTTCATCCAATCTCTCCATAGGAATCAGCAGCCCTCTGACAGGCCACTCCCTGTTCAGTGAACAGAGACGGATCTATCATCCGCCGGCTCAGCGGAGATTAACAAAGCCATCTCCTGCTGAGCTGGTGGACTCCGCTTAATGGATGCGCCTTGTGTGGAAGAGGCCTTATAGTGATGGGCCACTAGCAATCTCAATTAGCAGGGCTTAACAGCAAGCTGCAAAAGTAACGGGAAACGTCAAAGGTTTGCAGATCAAACCAGCCCAGCTTTTAGGCAGAGCAGAGGTTACTGAAAACTGTTGGTTGATGGGGAGAAGTACCCCCATTTTAGTACAAACATAGTTATACATCAGGCCTAGCACAAGGTTAGGATCATATACTAAAGCAAACCATGCTACTAGTTTGGACACATATGGGCTGATTTACTAAATGTAAATACTGTAGGCTGTTTATTTTCCATTTTTTCTTAGCTTAGTACGTGTGGGGTAAATTCACTTTGCAAAAAATACTCAATCATTTGCAGGGAAAAATAAATAAAACTATTTTTGCTTGTTAAAAATTGCACCCCATTTAGTAAGCTAAGGAACAAGTCCCTTGTGAATTGAAGAGCCTATTTACCTTTGGTAAATGCACTCCATAGAGTCTGATAATAAAATATTATTTTCTGACATCATTAAATAAGTAGCTAAAAAAAAAAACATGCAGTAGCAATAATTAGCAATTACTATAAGTATACAAACACACATATGTAATATGTAAACATAGTATACAGTATTCATTTATGTTAAATAATCCTGTGTAAAAGACTGAGCTGTGCTGCTCAAGTTCAGTGTCATTTTTTTTTCAAGAAAGGTAAATATTTTGGTCCTTCTATTACTCTGTATTTATTGACTCAAGCAAGAGTGTTAAAATCACTTTTTGCTATTTTTTACTGCTAGCTATTTGGAGCTTTCTACGTAGTAAAAGTTGATTGCTGATTGATTACTGTGAATGACTGCACTTTTCACATTCAAATGTCCCTTATGAAACGTGTCTATACATTTAAGCAAATGCAGTGTTAGTCAAAACACAGATGGTAGAAATAGAAATATATAATACTGTAGTGTCACCAAAAGATCAGCTACAGATTGTAAGTAGTCAGTGAGCCTTTTTTCCTTCTGTGGCAGATATCACATAAAGCAAATAAGCTGGATCATAGACTACTTATTCAGATTTGCTGTAAGAGCGCTTTTCCTTTCAGTATTATTTTTCCTCATTCTGACTGCTTAAATGTTGTTTACCTTTCTAATACCGAGCAAAACCATAAGCTATTTTGTATGTAATTTCTTTTCTCTTTTGTAGCTGCCCTGTTCTCCAGTTCTCATTCAAGTAGAAGTGGAACTGCTGGTGGGAATGTTCCTCAGTCTCAGCCTCTTGGTTCCAGCCATCCTTCTCCAGGGAGTAACTTGCAGTCCAGTCCTCATAACCCCTCATCCCAGCTACCTCCTCTCACACCTATGGAAACAGGCTCTGACAGGTATGGGGGCTTGAACCATAACTTCATGTATATTCAGAATGTTGACTGTTTATGAGAACTCTATTAAACGTATACCTTGTGAGCTGCTATGTGAAACACATGAACGCCATGTTTATTTTAAATGTACGATGAGCTGCTTTCACCTTAACATACTCTCATGTAAATGCGTCACAATATTTTAAATAACAAATTGGTCTAGCACTTAAATAATTATAATCAAACCTACATGATCTTCATGAAAAATCGATAATGTATCTCATATATCAAACATAATAAGTCTCTCCAAAAAAAAAAAGCTTGTGCTAAGGTTATTGTTTCCCACTGTGAATATGTGCTTAAAAGTGTTCTACACGCTGTGCCCTCACCTTATTGATTTTTCATGATGATCATGTAGGCTTGATTATATTTATTTTAGTGCTACACCTATTTGTTATATATAAAAATAACTCTACCCAGAATATTTTTCTCTAGTAGTGGTGCAGGGTATCAGCTTGGATTTCCTTATTCTGGATGGAACAGAACCAAGGCCAAACCTAGGCAGGGTGCACAGGGTGCTTTGCACCCAGGTGCCTGCAGAGGTGGGGGTACCAAAGTGTAAGACCGCGTACACACGATCGAATATATCTGCTGAAACTGGTCCACAGACCAGTTTCAGCGGACAGATTCGATCGTGTTTACGGGCTAGCAGACAGGTTTCCAGCAGACAAAAGTTTCAAAGCTTGCTTTTAAACTTGTCTGCTGGAAACCCGTCTGTCCGACATGTCCGCTGGTTAGTACGCCTAACCAGCGGACAAAAATCCACCGCATGCTTCGAATGGATTGGACGCATGCGTGGAAGTATTTTACTTCCTGGTTTGGTGACGTGGCGGCGTCAACGTCACCGCTACGTCACCGCGCTGTCTGTCCGCGGGGATTTTGGTTTGATCGTGTGTACACAGATCAAACCAAAATAGCCCAGCAGACATGTCCGATGAAAACGGTCTGTCAGACCGTTTTCATCGGATAAATCTCCTCGTGTGTAAGCGGCCTCAGAGTTCTCATCTTCTCCTTCTCTCCTAGTTTGTGTCCATCCAGAACTAGTGTTATGAGCATAGGTGTGTTTCTGACCATCTCCTGTGCTATGTCTGCAGTCTCTGACCATCTCTTGTACTATGTCTGCAGTCTCTAAACAAATCTCCTGTATCATGTCTGTAGTATGTCTTGGGGCTCTTTCTAACAGAAGCCCTCTCTGTGTTCATCAGAGAGGCCCCCCTCCAGGTCCCAAGAAAGTACTCTGCTTCTCGACCTGTATTTTGTTTATTGTTGAGAGATTATGTAAGGATCCCAGGTTAATAAAGACTTTGTGGGGGGGGGGTATCTCTGTGGTTGAGTCATTGCCATAGAAACATTTGGAAAGGGGCGGGGTTAGTAAAATGACCACACCAATGTGGGGTGCCAGAAATATTTCTGCGCCTAGGCGACTGTGACCCTAGGATCGGCCCTGAACAGAACTGGGTCCAATCCAACTATGTTCTGGTATTGTCCCGCTACTTGGCTCAGTAAAGACTACAGACCTGACTATGTAGTTATATCCTCATATGACAAATTGTAGACTTGACACAGAATGCAGACATAGTTTAATATTTGTTCTCCAATGAATTCTCCAAAAAGACATAAAGAGGACGTAGACTCACAATAGTAGCGACTTAATTAAAAAGGACAGGCTTTCTACTGTGATCTCAGGAAACAACAAAACAGAAGACTGAATGCAAGGTTCTGTGATTGAAGGAGGTTCGGATCAGTGTTATGATTTCCTCTCCTGCAATCACATATTGCGCTGCATTAATTGAAAAGAATGTAAGATGTTTTGTGAATGGTGGGAATGATGAGTAAGCGAACCTACAACAGGACTGTAAGTTAGATGTTCTTGCTTTAAAGCAGGTTTAGACAAAGTTTTGGCAAATTTATACACATGTACATTCCTTTCGGCACGTTTCTACTCTAAATGTTGCTAAACCTCAGTTTTTGTTGTCCTGTAGTTCTTCATACTGGTACAGTAGGATTCCAGTGGAAGAGTTTGGCATATCAAACCTGATGTGTTATCATGATATTAAGCATTTATAGACCTCTTCTCTCATGTGGTCCAATTATCCGTTGAGTCATCTATACTTTTTGGTGTAGGTCACATTTTTCTGCTATTTGATCTTCCTAGAAGTGTATAGAAGTTTCCTCAGCTGAAGTGCTACATTATCACAAAAAATTGCATACACAGACTTTAAATCAATCGTATGCGTGCTCATGGTTGATTTTACTTTCAGCACAGGCATTTACATTTACTTTATTTAGATTTGAAGGAAGCCTAATCTGTCTATTAAAGCCACTCTTTTGTCTCTTCTAAGATTTTACTTTCAGCGGAAAAATCAAATTTTTGCTGGATTCATTTCCAAAGCATGCTTTGAAGCATAGATCAGTACTTCTTGCCGCACATGAACTATGTTTAGGTTGACGTAAACCTTGAATTTGGCATTCAATACGCTGTATTTTTATTTCTTGTGTACAATCAGATTTTACTGCCATGGTATCATATGAACTATTTTAAAATAGCAGCATTAATACATTTAAAATAGCAGTTTTATTGAAATATAAAATAATAAATGTCATTTAGAGCAACAAATCATGTTTTAACAATAGTATTTCTTAAGAGTCGGTTCACACTGGGGCAACTTGGGATCCGACTTGAAGTCGTCTCAAGTCATCCCAAGTCGCGCTGTCCAGAAAAGCAATGTAAGTGAATGGGAGCGGTGTTAATACACACTACTCATGTCGCTCCGACTTCAGAAGAGGTTCCTGTACTACTTCAATCAGACTTCTAGGCGATTTGTACCCATTGATTTCAATGGAAGTCGCTTCCAAGTCTCATCACTGTTTTAATTGAAGCGACCTTTCAGCAAGATAACATACATTTCACAGGCAAACCCCTCCCTCCCCTTCCCTCTCCCAGAGCTGATTGTTGTTTTATTGGCCACTGGAATGTCTCCTGACCTGAAAAGGACTTCAAGTCGTGTTATAAATCGCCCCAGATCGCCCTGTGGTTCATGCTCAAATCGTGTTGAAGTTGCTTCTGAAAGTCGTGCTGGAAGTCGTGTCGCCCCAACAGTAATGCTTGGCTATAAAAGAAACAAAACAATATGTCAAAGTGAAATATATCATTAGGATATAAAAAGCTAAGTTAATGAATCTTGTATAAAAGATGTGAGATTGTGCATGCAAATACACATTTCCTTTATGGTTTGAAACGGCACAGAGAGCTGGCTGCTAGATCATATAGCTAAAAGCTTAGCTATGTCCACTGAATCACGCATATGCTTTTTTAGTGTTTTATGCCGTGTACACACGATCGGACAATCCGACAACAAAACCGTGATTTTTTTTTCCGATGGAATGTTGGTTCAAACTTGTCTCTTGCATACACACAGTCACACAAATGTTGTCGTAAATTCTGAGAGCCAGCTTTCAAACATTTGTTGTCGGAAATTCCGACAACAAATGTCCAATAGAGCCTACATATCCGACCAAAAGTTCACATCGAACAATTGTTGTCGGAAATTCCGACCGTGGGTACAGGGCATAAGGCTGTAGTTTCAGCCAGCGTTAGGTGTTGAAGTACTGAATAATTGAGATTTATAAGGAACTGTCCTGTGCAGTTTACCTAATGGTAAAAACAAAAATCTACTGAGTAAGGTGTTGAATTTACAAGTTTACGCTACAAGTACAACTTTACGCTTACAAGTACAACTTTTTGTTTTTCAAAACATTGAATAATAGCAGCACTGCCATTAAAGCAATAAAATAGACGCAGTTTTATTATTTTGCTGTATATTGACACTTGATACAGATAACATATTACCCATCACCCTATACCTTATAAAAGTACCTTTTTGCATCCTGAGTTTACAGCATGTCCTTCTTCACCATTTCCATAGGCCTACACGCATATGACTCAAACCCCTCAGTAGAGGTGGATGCCTAGGGGACAGTATCATGCAAAGAGCTAGAAAGGTGCACAGTGTGCAGCCTATGCAGGGCATCCCAAGCGCTTAAGCTGCAGCGCAGATTGACTAGATGTGTTCTGCTCTCTCATGCATGATCATGGGCAATGACAGCATACACAGTGCATTGCTAGTGGACTGGTGATGGGTGAAAATTGATTTCAAGTGATCTTAACCTCTTTCCCACCGCGCCATAAGCATTTTACTGCTACGGCGCGGCGGGGTTATCTTAGGACGACGTCCCTGGGACATCGTCCTTCACTTTCGCGATTGCGCGTCCCCTGGGACGCGCTCGCGAAAGTGTCCGTGCTCGCCGGGTCTAGAAGACCCGGCGCATCACGGATCACGGTAAATTGCCACTGATCGCAGCCGTTTACCACGTGAACGCGCCGTCGAATGACGGCACGATCTTTTGTAAACAAACCGGCGTCATTTGATGACGCCGGTTCCTCCCTCTCCTCTCTGTACAGTGTGCGAGGAGAGGGGGGGGAGCGGGGTGTCAGCAGCTGAGCTGTG
Organism: Rana kukunoris; assembly: GCA_029574335.1. Lineage (NCBI taxonomy): Eukaryota > Metazoa > Chordata > Amphibia > Anura > Ranidae > Rana > Rana kukunoris. The sequence goes on along the minus strand of CM056049.1, from coordinate 315,735,998 downwards.
GCTGGATCTGTGACAAATGCAGTCACAGATCCAGCCATCCCTCAATCCATCCCAGCTCTGCAATACCCCAGTACCCAGCAATCCCCCCAGTACCCAACAATCCCCCAGTACCCAACAATACCCCAATACCCAACAATACCCCAATACCCAACAATACCCCAGTATTCAACAATACCCCAGTACTCAACAATACCCCAGTACTCAACAATACCCCAGTACTCGGCAATACCCCAGTACTCGGCAATACCCAATACTCAGCAATAACCTAGTACTCGGCAATACCCCAGTACTCGGCAATACCCCAATACTCGGCAATACCCCAATACTCGGCAATACCCCAGTACTCGGCAATACCCCAGTACTCGGCAATACCCCAATACTCGGCAATACCCCAATACTCGGCAATACCCCAATACTCGGCAATACCCCAGTACTCGGCAATACCCCAATACTCGGCAATACCCCAGTACTCGGCAATACCCCAATACTCGGCAATACCCCAATACTCGGCAATACCCCAGTACTCGGCAATACCCCAGTACTCGGCAATACCCCAATACTCGACAATACCCCAATACCCTGCATGATACTTTGCAATACCCCAATACTCTGCAATACCCTGTGCGATACTCTGCAATACCGCCTATGGGGATTTTTAAGTAGCGAAGTTTGGCGCCATTCCACGAGTGTGCGCAATTTTGAAGTGTGACATGTTGGGTATCTATTTACTCGGCGTAACTTCATCTTTCACATTATGAAAAAAATTGGGCTAACTTTACTGTTTTTTTTTTTTTAAGCACAAAACAGTTTTTTTTTAAAACACGCGTTCAATAAATTTCTGCGAAAATACCGTACGAGATAAAAAGTTGTAACGGCCGCCATTGTATTTTCTAGGGTCTTTGCTAAAAAAGCATATATAATGTTTTGGGGTTCTATGTAATTTTCTAGCAAATAAATGATGATTTTTCCATGTAAGAGAGAAATGTCAGAATTGGTCTGGGCGTTCCAGAACGCCTGATGGCGTTCCCTGCATGTTGGGCCTCTGTATGTGGCCATGCTGTGTAAAAGTCCCACACATGGGGTATCGCAATACTCGGGAGGAATAGCAAAATGTGTTTTGGGGTGTAATTTGTGGTATGCATATGCTGTGTGTGAGAAATAACCTGCTAATATGACAGAAACAAGTTTTTTTTTACAGAATTTTCAGTCGTTTTTCTTTTATAGCGCAAAAAATAAAAAACCCAGAGGTGATCAAATACCACCAAAAGAAAGCTCTATTTGTGTGAAAAAAAGTACAAAAATTTCAACTGGGTACAATGTTGTATGACTGAGTAATTGTCATTCAAATTGTGAGAGCACCGAAAGCTGAAAATTGGTCTGGTTAGGAAGGGGGTTTAAGTGCCCAGTGGTCAAGTGGTTAATGTTGTGCTGTGAATGAGGGGAGATCACAGTGGGCCACATCCCCTTGGTGATTCAGTGCACTGCATGGTGGATATGCCACTTGATCAACAACCTGCCAGTTTCCTATATCTTAGTGGGACTGTTGGTGAGATAGCTGACCTTGAGGTATTGAGTCTCCATACCTGCTGCAGACAATTTGAGGTGGCCACACTCTCCTTGCTGTATGCTTTTTATATATATTATGGGGGGACACAAAATAAAAGGCTAGAACATTTCAATGGTGGGCATCAACACCCAAAGCTCCTTGGTGGACAAAAAGAGAGCTGGGAATTATATCAGGGAGATCTCACTGTTGGAATACCTGAGACATATTAGACTCTAGTAGCTGACTGACTGCGTGTAAGGCTCAATCGGTATTTAAATAATAGATTTAATTTCACATATATATTTGTATGACAATGTTTTTATTTTTATTTTGAATGTGACCAGCAGCAGAGGACTAGAAGCTCCTCCTGCTTATGTTTCCCTGCTGACAGTCTGGGAAAGACGTGGGTCATGTGACAGCTGTATATCTCACAAGGAAAAAGGTACTTAGATGTTTTTTTTAAATTAAAATAATTACAATGCCATCATCCACATACAGAAATAGGTAGAAGGGACCATGTAAATTAAACCGTTTAGTAATACTTTAAACCTCATGTCTAAAGATTTTCCCAACTTTAATATAGTTTATGTGACATACGATAACTTGGTGTGCTGCTCAGTTTCTGTGTGCAGTGTATGTGATAATTTTGCAGCTGCTGCTGGGAATGCTGGCAAGGGATGAAGTTCATCCTAGCTCCTGCTGTAGCTCAAAGGGCAAGGGAAGAGGTATTCAATAAAACGGCACATCCGTCATTTCTTGTGGTAGTATCAGTGTGCCAGGGTGGCAACCTCAGCCTGGGATTCAAGAGGCTACGCCTCCAGCACATTTCGCTCCCCCCCCCAGAGCTTAGTCATGGGGAATATAGTCTACTTTCCTGTGCCCCAAATTTTGCAGACTTTAAAAATATAACGCCTCCAATATTGGACGGTTTAGGAAAATTTAATTTCAGTAGCTCTTCAATGTCCTTGTTTCCTGTTCTAATAGGGCAAGATACTGCTATGCATAGGCTATGAGTTTGATTCAGTGTTGTCACATGAAAAGATATAATAAAATATTTATATAAATGTGAGAGGTGTACTCACTTTTGTGAGATACTGTATATATATATATATATATATATATATATATATATACCTGCAACAGCCTAGAATAGTATAAGGGCATCCTAAGCCTTGTCTTGAGTAACAGAATGTCAGTGCAATTATGTAGTGCAACACGGAGCAACTTGTTTGCAACTTTGAAGAGGCTTACATATTCTTTGGGGCCAAAATTGTGCTGGAATCACACCAACGTAGTACATGAACCTTTTGCAAAATCACACTGTGCTGAGTTTCATTGATGTGAATGGGCACTAATGCAAAAAATGATTCTGTGAGATCTGAAATTGCCCTAGTGTGAATGGAGCCTGACTTAATTTTTATTGATATATATTTACTTCTGTGTGATAACAAAGTGAAACAGGAACAGTACAGAAAAATGTACCCAAAATCTGAGGCCCCAGTGATTTACAACAGGACAAATAGATAAAATGCATGCAGCCTAAACTATGTGCTGACAGTATGCATTTTTGATAATTATATACCTTTTAAGCTAATAGTAAAAAAACAATTATGTGTCAAAAGTGATACTTTACCATTAGGGCTATAGCCGAACAATGCCCACAGCACGGACCTCAATTGCCGGGATGGCATTAATAGATGTCCTCCCCTTCGCACGCTCGCCGCGTGCTGCGCTGTGATCACCCGAGTCACTGAGACTCGGGTGATCACAGATCCGAGTAAGGGGCCGGCCCCTTACCACGTGATCAGCTGTCAGCCAATGACAGCTGATCACGTGATGTAAACAAAATATCGGTAATCGTATTTTTCTCCTCACGCTGACAGCACGAGGGGAAAAAAAGCAGATCACTGGTTTATGTGTAAGGGACATCGGTCCCGAAGAGGAAGAGGCAATCCTGCCTCATCTGTGCTAACAGAACCCCCTACCAGTGCCACCTGACAGTGCCCAGAGTGCCCACCAGTGCCACATATCAATGCCCACGAGTGCCACCTATCAATGCCCACAATTGCCGCCTATCAATGCCCACCAGTGGTGCCAATCAGTGCCACCTAGCAGTGCAACTTACCAGTGCCGATCAGTGTGCCCATTGTTGCCACCCATCAGTGCCCATCACTGCCACCCATCAATGCCCATCACTGCCAGCTACCAATGCCACCTATTAGTGTCACATCTCAGTGCCCACCAGTGTCACATATCAATGCCCATAAGTGCCACCCATCAGTGCCACCTCTCAGTGTCACCTCTCAGTGCCCACCAGTTCCACCTATTAGTGCCTCATCAGTGCCACCTAGCAGTGCAACGTACCAGTGCTGATCAGTGTGCCCATTGTTGCCACCCATCAGTGCCCATCACTGCTACCTATCAATGCCCATCACTGCCAGCTATCAATGCCACCTATTAGTGTCACATCTCAGTGCCCACCAGTGTCACCTATCAATTCCCTTCAGTGCCACCGATCAGTGCCAACTCTCAGTGTCACCTCTTAATGCCCACCAGTGCTGCATATCAGTGCCCACCAGTGCCCACCAGTGCCGCCTATCAGTGCCACCTTATCGGTGCCCATCAATGCAGCCCATCGGTGCCCATCAGTGCCCATCAGTAGCGCCTCATCAGCGTACATCAATGAAGGAGAAAAATTACCCGATTACAAAATTTTATAACAAAATATTAAAAACAATTATATATTTTTGAATTTAGTATTTACATTTTTTTAAACAAAAAATAAAGACTGCAGAGGTGATCAAATACCACAAACAGAAAGCTCTATTTGTGGGGACATTTTTTTAGTTGGGTACAGTGTTGTATGACCGCGCAATTGTCATTCAAAGTGCATCAGCACTGAAAGCTGAAAATTGGTCTGGGCAGGAGGGGGGTTTAAGTGCACAGTAAGCAAGTGGTAAAAAAGAGAAAATCGGCACCTTGCTAAAACATGAATTTTAGCCTGGAGAATGTAAGGGCCCATACACGTTTCTATTAAGGTCTGTGTATTGTGGTGCCATTCATTTTTAATGCCACCCCAGTGCACTAACTCAGTTGACAATGCACGTTAATGTGTGACAAAATGCATGTTAATGTGCACTTGTTAACCCAATGCCCCAGAACAGCAAAGTATGAATGGGCCCTACTAAATTCCCCCTTATAATTGTTAATGGTAAGAGGGTCCTTGAATTAAAAGCATTTACTGTTTTCATAAGATCTATACGAAAAACCTAATGTTTATTTGTTTCCATATGTTTACTGATGCTATGTTTAATGTAATCTTAGCATGTTACAGTAAAGTTACGAACAAAGTTAGGTCATTACAAACATATGGATGTGCAGTAGTTGCTAACATTAAGCATCTGCAGTACTCGTGTGTATTCTCATGTAATGCTTGACATTAATTCAATGAATTTCCTGGAAGTAGGACTTGATTATTGCCTGAATTTTCTATACTATAGTCCCATAGCAGTGACATTATATAATGCATGGCATGATCTTGTGCTATTCTGCTTAGTATACATCTGCAATGGTTTTCGAAAGCCCTCACCTTTGCAGGGAGCATATGACTCAGTTTGATGTTACGTGAGTACACTGATGGGTTTTGGGTAATCTGCATAATATAAATTCTCAATAAACTGTATATTGTCATCTGGACATAGGTAATAAGACTGTGTGTTATACTGCATTCAAGAACCTAGAGTTTTTTACAACAGCGTTTTATGATGCAATACAGCATGATATAATATGAAACATATGCCTTGAAATTGTTTTCTGTATTGACAGCACCAATTTTCAAACCCTGCAAACATTTTGCAGATTTGGGGATTACATAAATATAGTATACCAACTTAGTACCAATCATTCAAATGTAGGGTAGGCAGTTCTTGCCATAATGTGCAATATCACAGCATACTTCTACATTATGGCAGACTTACCTATGGATTTGCCCTACTCTAGCACTCACACAGCCCCCTGATCCCTGTCACTACTTCACCCCTTTTTTGCTGCCAATTTCTCCTCCGTTTCTTTTGGGTCTGACATCTGGCTACTGGGCAGTCACTGATGATGTAACTTTTGCAGATGTTAGCTAAACTTTTCAGCCTGTCACCCAGCTCTAGTCTCACCATTTTACATATGCTGGGAATGGTCTGGGAGTGTACACTGCACTGTGCATGCACCACATTTTTTTTTTTAAACAGAAATTACACACACAGGCACTCCATAAAGGTGTACCTCCTAGATGTTTTTTTGTTTCTAGTTTAGTTCCACTTTAATGCAATTTTAAAACTAGTGGCATGAAGGTCACCAGGCACTTCATGTTATAGGCTGATTCAATGCATGGTATGCAGGCATGGTCCACAGTTGTGTTGTGACTATCAGAAAAACCTACCCTGAAAAAATGCAAGTCAGTAATTGCTAAAGTGCCTGCATGTAGGCAGTGGCGTATCTAGGGTATGGCAGCCGTGGCAAGTGCCATGGGTGTCATATGAAAGGGGTGCTGTTGAAGTGGCTGGGCAGCAAGGCACTTACCAGAGTCTGATGGTCTCTTCTTCCCTCCTCCCGAGCATAGGCAGGATCTCCCTTTCAGCACCTTTACTAATGGACAATGGCAGCGCTATCCCTGCTGCGTTCAGCCACAGCCCTCCCTGTTCTCCCAGGCTCTCCCATTCCATCTGGTTGGATTGGCAGGAACATCAGTTTCTCCCTCTCCTCTTAAGTGATGAAGATTTCATCACTTCCAGTATTGGTTCTGCATTTACCTGGCCTTGGAGGGCAGAGGAGGGATCAGGGGTCTAATAAACCCCAGATTTCTCCATAAAGAGGATATGTCACTACCCAGGGAATCACAAGGGATGATAAATATCACTAGTTTTGTTAGCTGTTTTTTTGTCAAGGTTATCTGAAAGATGGGTTTCAAATGTTTCGACAGAGGCGCAGTTTCAGTGCTTGCCATAGGTGCTATTTTCACTAGATACGTCCTCTGCATGTAGGAATGGCTGCAGTAGATCAGCAACGCTAAGCTGCAATAAAGGGCCAAAATAAATTATTATTATTATTATTATTATTATTATTTTATTGCAGTTGTTTTTGATACACATCATATACAAAGTATCATTTGGTTATGGTTAAAATTCTCTTAAGGCCTCATGCACACGGCCGCTGTTAAACTCACATTTTTGTGAGTTTGGGCATTTTATTTTTTAACTGCCCTTAAACTCTTCTCTATGTTTTCTTGTGTCCATGCACACATGGATGTTTTTAGCAGTTTATCAGCAGAGTAGTTAATGTTGTCTGAACATTCAAGAGCAGTTCTTCTAACCACAAAAAAATGCTGAAAACCTGAAAAACGCTCAGAAACGCGCATAAACTCTAGACACATTTAGCACTTCAGTGTTTATTTATTTCAATGGCCAGAATAAATTAAAATATTGGAGAATGAAATAAATAAACTCCCAAACTCTGTTAAACTCATCTAAACTGTTTTGAAAAAATGCAGCTTTATAAGGCTGATTTTCTCCTGTCAGGATGAATAGCATTTACAAAAACCAGTGTGCATGGGGCCTAATTATCAGGTTTATTTGTATATACAGTTATTTTTTTGCAGTTATGCTAAAATAATTGTATAGAGATAAAAGGCTTCTATCGTAAGAGGGAAACTACAAATAAACCCTAACACGTTGCTGTTCTAGATTCAAACTTTCCATTGCTTCAATGTCACGAACTGGGGTATAAATGTTGTCACAAATACATATGTAAAATGTGAATAGTTGGTGAGTTTTTGTGTTTAAAACAGATGCTTGGCCAGTAAAGAAATTCTACGAAAGCATCAAACAGAGATAAGAGGACAGGAGGCTTACATTATCTATCATCACATTATGAATCAGCATGGAATACTATTCAAGATGGCAAGAACAATGCCTCTGTACCACTAATCCATACAATATGTTCCAATGCCAAAATATAGAGGTTCCATACCAAATACCAAGGTATTTACAATATATATATATATATATATATATATATATATATATATATATATATATATATATATATATATACAGTGCTGTGAAAAAGTATTTGCCCCCCTTTCTGAGTTTTTATTTTTTTGCATATTTGTCACACCTAATGACAGATAATTAAAAAAAAATATATTATTACACAAAGATTATCCGAGTAAATACGAATTGTAATTTTTAAATGATGGTTCAAATTTTTAAGGCAAAAAAACTGCCCAAACCTGCCTGGCTTTATGTGAAAAATAAATTGCTCCATAAACCTAATAACTTCTTGTGCCACCCTTGGCGGCAACAACTGCACTCAAGCGTTTACGATATTTGGTAATGAGTGTTTTACATTGCTGTGGAGCAATTTTGGCCCAGTCTTCTTTGCAGAATTGTTTTAATTCAGCCACATTGGAGGTTTTTCCAGCATGAACTGGCCTGTGTAAGGTCATGATACAGCATCTCAATCGGATTTAAGTCCAGGCTTTGACCAGGCCATTCCAAAACCAAATTTTGCTTTGTTTGAACCACTTGGAGGTGGACTTGCTGTTGTGTTTCGGATCATTGTTCTGCTGCACTTGAGCTTGATTGAGGTCACAAACTGATGGCCGGACATTCTCCTTTAGGATTTTCTAGTAGAGCTCATAATTCATGGTTCCAGCAATTATGGTAAGTCGTTCAGGTCCTGAAGCTGCAAAGCAGCCTTAGGCCGCGTACACACGATCAGTCCGAACCGATGAACATGGACTTAAGTCCAGTTTCATCGGTCCAAACCGACCGTGTGTACGGTCCGTCGTCCGTCAGACCAAAGTTTTAAAACTTGCTTTAAAATCGTACCGATAGACGCCTGACCATCCGTCCAAACCGATGGTTAGTACGCAAAAGCATCGGTCCAAAAACCCGCGCATGCTCAGAATCTAGTCGACGCATGCTTGGAAGCATTGAACTTCATTTTTTTAGCACGTCGTTGTGTCTTACGTCACCGTGTACTGACACAATCGGTTTTTGAACTGATGGTGTGTACGCACATCAGACCATCAGTCCATCAGTCTGTGAACCCGATAAAAATGTTCCATCAAACCATTCTCATCGGTTTGGACCGATCGTGTGTACACGGCCTTAGACTATCACGCTACCACCACCATGTCTGACTGTCGGTATGATGTTCTTGTTATGAAATGCTGTATTAGTTTTATGCCAGATGTAATGTTTTTTGTCCCATCAGTCCACAAAATATTTGCATACAAGTCTTGGGGATAATCAAGATGTGTTTTGGCAAAACTGTGAGATGAGCCTTTGTGTTCTTTTTGGTCAGCAATGGCTTTGACCTTGAAACTCTCCCATGGATGCCATTTTTGCCCAGTCAGTTTCTAATTGTTGAATCATGAACACTGATCTTACCTGAGGCAAGTGAGGCTTGCAGTTCTTTAGATGTTTTTCTGGGTTATTTTATGACCTGCTGGATGAGTCATCGTCATGCTCGTGGAGCAATTTTTAAGGCCTCCCACTCCTGGGAAGGTTCACCACTGTCCTAAGTTATCTCCATTTGTGGATAATGGTTCTCCCCGTGGTTCACTGGAGTTCCAAAGCCTTAGAAATGGCTTTGAAACCTTTCCTAGACCGAGACATGTTTGTTTCTAATCTTTTCTTTTTAGATTGTGGCATGATGTGATGGCTTTTTGTTATCTGTTAACGTGCTTCACTTTGTCAGACAGCTTCTATTTATGTGATTTCCTGATTCAACAGGTCTGGCAGTAATCAGGCCTGGGTGTGGCAAGTGAAATTTAAGGGTGGTTAATCACATTTCATTCATGATTCAGCATGGGAGGGGGCAATTACTTTTTCACATAGGGTCATGCAGGTTTAAAGAGCTTTTTCCCCTTAATAAATGAAATAATCATTTAAAAATTGTATCTTAGCTTTACTTGGGTTATCTTTGTGTAATATGTTGACGATCTGAATTATTTAAGTGTGAGAAATATGCAAAAAAAAAAAATCAGTAAGGGGCAAATACTTTTTCACAGCACTGTATGTACAGTATCTCACACAAGTGAGTACACCCCTCATATTTTTGTAAATATTTTATCTTATCTTTTCATGTGACAACACTGAAGAAATTATACTTTGCTACAATGTAAAGTAGTGAGTGTACAGCTTGTATAACAATGTAATAGTGTACTCACGTTTGTGAGATACTACATATAGTATATATATATATAAGATATATTGTATATGCATACTCTATATACATATTAAGTGTGGCAAGTTTTGTAAACTTCACTTACATTTCATTCAGTTTTTTAGCCTCCATTCTAGATTTTCTTTGCTTTTCACAAAAGAATGTTAATCTACAGTTCATTTTTTTTCTCCCTTCTCAGACTCTAAATAAATCTGCAGTCTTCTGAGTAAATACGCTCTGATTCATTCAGGGACAAATCTAGATTGAAAAATGCAAGTTTCTTTATAGCACAATTGTAGTCACATATGTGAGTAAGCACAGAATGCAAAGATGTGATTCATAAATCATTATAAAGTCTACAAAATTCTAGTAAGAGAGGCTTGTCTGGCAGCAGAACACACTGTCTTATCATCGTACTTGCATGTAGGCTTACTCATAAGCTTCTTGAGGGAGCAGAAGAACATGAAATTAAGAGGAACTCTGTGAAATGGGAATGGAATGCATGATCCCCCCCAAAAAAAAAAAAAAAATTGCTTTTAAGACATGGAAATGTAATCAAGGCAAGAAAATATCTCATGTTTGAAAATATGTTGCTTTACTTACTTGCCTGTAAAATAAGATGCACTGTGTACACAAGCAGTCCGACACTCTGTAATCAGCTCATTGTCACTGTGTGTAAATGACTTACGGTAACCTGGGTGTAAAACAGTGTAATATTCAGAACTGTGTACACTTTGCTGCTCAGTGGCACTGCTGGATTGTCATAATTCATCTTTAATAAAGATTTATTCATATCACCTAACATTCAGCTTAATGAATGCTGTTGAAGAAGTACTGATTTAACCCCCGTGAAGTGTTCCACTTGGCTTGCCTTGCACTTTAGAGATAGGCTTGCCAGCTGCCTTCTGTTTTTGTTTAATACATTGCGCTGTCCAACTGAATCTGGAACAGCGGCCTACAAAATAAAAACCACAAACAGCAACTAGCAGGGCATTCACCTAAACACACAAAGAGCCTTATATGGGTTGCAATACTGGCTTGTGTTGTAATAAAAAGTCACTGTAATTCTAATGTGACTGTATGTTTCATAGTACTGATGCATTTCAATGTTTTGTTGTGCGTGCTATGTTCCATTTAGTATGCCAAGTGATTTTCCTACCATCAACTGCTCTTTTATTTCAAATTTAATTAGCAAATTTAGACTGTAAGCTATTTTTTTACTACTACTTTACTGTATTTTATATAATGTCATACAGTATACTGTGTACTGGAAGTTAGTATGTATATGTTATTTATTATTATGCCCTTGTTTGTTAGTAGTGTTTTGTGAAGCACTTGGTACACATTTAGTCCTACCTCAAATGTACATTTGTTAATATAATACCCATTAGTAGATATTTTTCTCAGATTCCTGGATGAAATGTTTTTTGACTCTTAATGTCCATTAGAAAATAATCGACATTCGTTTATAATGGATTCTCCCACAAGCAGAGGGAAAATGGTTGCAGCATTAGGGTCCTTGGTGTGACTTAATGAGAACTTGCATTGCATTGGATCTGTCCTGAGTCTGGTGTGTTTTCCCATTTAATGAAAATCTGATTGTGTCGAGGCTGTTCTGTCTGTATAAATTTACATTGGGTCTTTTTACCCTGGGAGTTCCCAAAGATAGAGACTGTATCTTTCCCCATTGTGTGTCTGTGTTTTTGTCTGATGCTTTGCTCTTCTAAACCAGTGGTCTCCAAACTGCCACCTGGGGTCTAGATACGGCCCTTTGCCCATAGGGCACTATTTCATTAACTGATACCAACAATGGCACATAATTCCCCCCCACTGACACTAATGATGGGGCAAAATCCCCCACACTGACACCAATGATGGGGCACAATTACTCCCACTTACAGTAATACTGGGGCCCGATGACATCAACGATGGGCACAATTCCTCCCACTTACAACAATAAATGGGTGCAATTACTCTCACTGAAACCAACAATGGGGAAATATTTTTTTCCCACTGATGTTGGGACCTTTTCTACTCCCATTTGCCACAGTCTGGCCCTCCTAAAGTCTGAAGGCCAGTAAACTGGCCATTTGTTTAGAAAGTTTGCAGACCCCTGTTCTAAACCACAGAGACTTTCAGTTAGGTACTTGACTTGCTTCAAAAAAATGTACATGATCTGTGATAAAGACAGTAGATTGCAGCATGCTTTAGAAATGGGGAAATGCCAACAGCCAGCATTTTCAGTTAACAAATCACCCCTTTAACCACTTCAATACAGTGCACTTAAACCCCCTTCTTACCCAGACAAATTTTCAGCTTTCGGTGCTCTCACACTTTGAATGACAATTACTCAGTCATGCAACACTGTACCCAAATAAAAATTGCGTCCTTTTTTTCACACAAATAGAGCTTTTATTTGGTGGTATTTAATCACTCGTGGGTTTGTTATTTTTTGCGCTATAAATAAAAAAAGACGGTAGATTTTGTGAAAAAATTGAATTTTTCTTTGTTTCTGTCAAAAAATTTAGCAAATTTGTATTTTTTCTTCATAAACGGGGCAGGGCAGGTCACTGGTGGGTGACGGGTGACAGGGTACGGTCACTGGTGGGTGACGGTGGCACCGCTGATGGCAGTCTATTTATGTGACAGGTGCACTTTATGGGTGACTGTTGGGTGACTGGTGACAATTGGGGGGGGGCAAAGGGACAGATGTGGTGTTTGTGCAGACACTACAGTAACACAGAACTGTAACTCACTGCTTCTAGCTCTTTTCTCCTCACACTGGAAATGATGTGTGAGGGGAGAAGAGCTGGTAACAGTTAGTTACAGCTCTTTGTTTACACTAGTGATCAGAGCTGATCACGTGGTACACAGCCCTGACCAATGGCTGTGTACCATTGTCGGTGACGAGCAGTGTTCCTGGGAACACGCTGCCACCAACGGGCACGCGCGGCACGATCTCGATCTTGAACACAAGCCGTGCACTTTGGGGGTGTTGCCATGCGTGATCAGCCGTGACTTCATCACGGCCGATCACGTGGTTAACAGCGCATCCGCGCCGCTGTTCACCCCTGTTGGTAACGGACGGTGTCTCCGTGACACGCTGCTACCGACAGTATAGGGATGCGCGCACGCGATCGCGCGCATTCCCTATTCAAATGACTGCAGGTCATATGACATGCAGTCAGGATATTGGAGTCCTCCGCCCGCCGTCATTTGACGGTGGGCGGTGGACAAGTGGTTAAAGAGTATGTTGAATGTTATATTTACTTATTTGATATATTGATATATATATATATATATATATATATATATATAAACTAGTAGAGGGGTCCTTTGGAACACTTACTAGCTTAATTTACAGCAACTGGTGTGCTTTATTTTATAGGCAAGCAAAATGTAGTACCCTCTAGACTCATACCAGGAAGAAATAGAAACTGTTGCAGTGAAATATTAATGGATGGACTCTGGAACTAAGGCCGCTATTCTACATCATTTATTATGAGTGGTATTAATAGGAGGTATTTTAACAACAATTTTTCCTCTTAGAAATTAATCAGATAATGAGGGACAGGAAGTCATTGGACTTTACTGAAAAATCATCACGATGGATTCAGACATCACTGTTATAAAAAGCAGTCAAATTTATGACCAAAGTTAAGAAGATCTTGAGTCCAATGAAGCAATGTTCCTTTCTTTTTTTCACAATCGTATTTAATAAACAACACATACACAATTTTAAATTGCTATGTCTTCATACAGTCGTGTTGTGAATTTATAAAACTAAATAGTACAAGCATACAGTCCTCAAATAGGAGAAAGATAATCTGAGCATCTTTCACTTTAATATGTCGGGAAAAAAATTCCGTCTATTTTCATTTTTCTTAAAACCGCCTAGAGGTTCTACAGCACTAGAACGGTAAACTTTTTGATAAATACAGCAATGCAAGCACTTCAAAAACACTTCAAAGTGACATCAAGACCTCATTCCAGTTAAGTAATGGTTTGAGGCCGCTTTGCTGTCTCAGGGCCTGGGCAGCTTTCAAACCTTGATTCTTGATATACCAGTAAATTCAGAATTCTATCAGAAAATTGTACAATACAAAGTTAAGCTTTACTTCTGCAGTTTAAAAAAAAAAGGTTGGGTCAAGCAACATACTAGTGATATTACAGACATAGGAGTACTGTAAATGGATGTTAATAGTAGATATTCGGTATTTTAGAATGACTAATGCCGCGTCCACACGATCGGATTCTCCGATGGTCTAAAATCCGATGGATTTTTTAATCGGAATTCCGTTTAAGCTGTCTTGCATACACACTGTCAGACTAAATTCCGATCATCCAAAACGCGGTGACGTAAAACACTACGGCGAGCCGAAAAAAATTAAGTCAATGCTTCTAAGTCGACTTGATTTTGAGCATGCATGGATTTTTCTCCGGCGGAATTCCGCACAGGCGATCGGAATTTCCCATTGGATTTTTTTCCATCGAAAGAATTTAAAACATGTGCTATTTTTTTACTCTGATGGAGAAAAGTCCGATGGGGCCCACACATGATCGGAATTTCCGATGAAACAAGTTCATCTGACTTTTTCATCGGAAAATCCAATCAGGTCTGATCAGCAGTTGCAGAATGCATTTGCCTGATGTTTTTGCCAGTAATGCTAAGTTCACACTTTCATTTACCCCCCTGGCGCTAACCCCAAGCCAGATTTGGGACCACCTCGCAGAGTCCACAGGCACAAGTTACTTACCTTGTCCCTGGATCCTGCGATGCCTCCCCGCTGTGTGATCGAGCGGTTGTCCTCCTCGCTCGATTCACAGTGCCGAGTGTGGCCGAGCTCCGTTCCCTGCCACGTTACGACGCACGGTGGGCGGAGATCGGTGCCAAATTTAAAAAAGTAAATAAACACAATACATACAAATCTTATAGATTACAGTACTGTTTGTAAAAAAAAAAAAAACACCCCCTTTGTCTTTAGTGATCTGCCCAGTGTCCTACATGCACTTTTATATAATAAAAACTGTTCTTTCTGCCTGGAAACTGGAGAAAAAGTGTCCCTTCATGTCAAAAGTGGTTTTAGACCAGCTAAAAAACAGCGATAATAAATTAGAATCACTTGCAGAATTGAGCGATAATGATTTGTGGGGAAAATAATTATTGTTATATTATTTATTTATTGTATTAAAATGTATGATTTTGTGTTTCAAATTTTATTATACCCGGGATGTCTACTAGACTCTTGTTTGGGCAGATTTAAGTGAGTTATTTCTAAGAATTACAGGCCTACAATATAAAACACCAAATTTTCATGCAAAATAATGGTACCGCTTTCAGCACCTAAAATCTGAATTAATCATACCACCAGGGAGGTTAAAAGCAGGCATTTGAGAGGCGGTAAACACCCCTCAAATCCCATACAATAGACAGCACACAGTGCTGTTCAAACTATAAAAACATGAAGCGTTAGCGTTGGGTTGCTTCAGAATTGAAGCCGTATGTCGAGTCAGAAGGCATTTGAAATCTTTCAACGCCTCCCATTCAAGTCTATGGTAATGCTTGGCAAATACTCTGGCAGGCAGTTGTGGTTGTGGGACATTAATATTAGTTAATTTACTGTAATGGAATAGGCATTTGTGGAGCGGTTTTAACTTGCCTTAACCACGTTTGGGGAGCTTTTTTAAGGCTTGAAAAAGGCCAGTCTAATGCTCATACTAAAGCTCATTATTACAAGTCTAACGTCCATTAGACATGTGCACACTGAAATATTTTATTTCGGAATTTCTTTTTTTTCCGCCAAATACATTTATTTAGTTACTCCCAATTTTTTATTTATTTAGTCAATTGAAGGCTTATGGTGTATGTCGCATGTTCTTAGAAGATTTGACGAAGCAGCAAAACTGTAGGATGCCACAGTTGTACATTTATGGTTGAATTTTCTGCCCACAAGCTATAGTAGAATTCTAATGTAATTATAATTATTTAATTATTAATTATTATTACTAGTCAAACAACATTAGATTTCTTCTATAGCCTATGGGCAGCGCATTTGACCGTAAATGTCCACTTGCTGCGTTCATATGTTTTTAGCTGCTTCGTAGAATATTCGTCTCTATAATGTTGAATATTTTCTATCTAGGTTGAATAATCTTGGACTAATAGAGTTAGGTTAGGCACGTTTAACTGCAGGTTCGATCGACAAAAATCGCGATTGTCACCCTCATGTTGAATCTTCTATCTAACTATATCAAACTGTTGTCACAACTATACGAAAATATAATAAATATACGAAAATATGATTTGATTTAAATTTGAAGTTATAAAGTAAATTTAACAAATGACATATACAATGTTTTCTGCTGTTATATCTATTAGGTCATTAATGGAAATATTATAAGAATGTTTACTTTTACCAAAAAATTTGAAACTCCTCTAGGGTTTGTTCACACTTGACAACATTTCTAACACTTGACACATGCTCCTGTAGCTTTTGTATGGACACTAGACATGTGCATTCGTTTCTGTCTGAATGCATTTTCATCCAAATTTTGGGGATTTTTGAGCTTGTTTTAACAAACGATAACGAACGCGCAGAATCGGAAATCCGAAAGATCCGAAATAAAAAAATGCTTTATTTTAGAAGCCATGCTGGCAAAAATCCAGAAATTTTTAATGGTTCACAACCTTTTTCTTCCAATTGTACATGTTAAAGTAGTCAAAGGGGATGCTGATGGAAGATTGAAAATCTATTCTTATATTGATGCTTTACTGTTACATTACTTTTGGTTGGTGTGCCATGGGCCCTAACATTGAAAGCCTGTGTCTACATCTGCTGGGCATTGTCATTCTACTGTTTTACTGTTCTAATATTCATTACAGTGCAGGATAATAACTACAGTTTTTATTCATGTATCCCAGCAGGAAGAGCAATCTTAACCTACAGGTATTTCCTTGCATTTGCTTCCAAACCTTCCAAGCTCCCAATGTTGGCATATAGTTGCCTAAATTAAGTGACATCTGTTAAGGATTCATATGTTTGTAGGACAGTGCAAGACAGAAAACACTGAACAGTTGTGGACAATGTGCAGGGCCACCTATCACCTTCTGTTGTACGTTCATCATATATATTTCTTAATAAAAGACACATGTGGAAGTACTTCATTCCTTTTTCTGAAGGCTGTTTGTTCCTGAACATTACACAATATGAAGAATTATGTACGTCAGCAGATTAACGTGGAGCTCATACATAGCTGGAATACAGTGATGCAGAAGTAATTACTAACCTAGAAATATTAGAGCTGTTTCTTAGTATACATTCTGCTACATAGCACATTTCTAGGGAGCATTAAATGCCGTTTATAGATAGAAGAACAGAGTTATTGCTACAAATGCTCATAAAACAAACACTTTTTGTTTAAACTACTTTTATATACAGTATGTACTTAAGAAAACCTGAACTGTATCTTGACCGCTTGTGGCTCTAAGAGGGACCTAAAAGCAGGGGCTGATGATGGACCAGATCAACCTTGTGTGCTATACTAACTATATGTAAAGTATTGATACAGTACCATTAACCATATTACCTGTGTGGTTTCCTAATTTGAGGTCCTAAAGAGACTTAAATTGAAATTCCGCTTTTTTTATCCCTCTTTAACTATCCTCCTTGTACGCCACATAATTATTTGAATAAAAAATGTTTTGGTAATAAGAAACAACAGTTTTTTTAAATGCTGATTCCATACCTGTAATAAGTCAGTATGCATACTGCTGTAGCACATCTGGCCTATGACCAATAAGGGGTATAATGTGTTAATATTTGAATTTTTACTTTTGAGTATTCAGTTTAGGCAATTTACTAGAAATATTGCATTGTTGTCTTGTAGATTTTCACCTCATCATCTGAGCCCAAGGAGAATGAATGCTTCCTTAAATATAATGCAGAGGCGAACTCCACAGCCCCTTCCAGGGCAGACAACAGGGGCAAATTACTCAAAGACATACCCAATAGTAAATGCCTCAGTGCAGCAAAATGGCCTTTATGTGCAAGGTGAGTATTATCAGTGTGATTTCAAATGTATTTGGGTCTTTCATTAATCTGATTATCTATAATACATAATACCTAAGGAAGTAACTGTACATAAAAGATGCTCTTCAGAAATGTGATCAATTTTAAATTGTCAAGTAGTATGAAGGTTAAGCCATAAGAGTCAACAGAGACATTTAAAAATGGTGAAAAATCTTTGCTGATTTGGTGATATTTAAGTTTTCATTGAAAATAGATTAGTCCTTTTACTGTGCATGCATTCAATGAAAATGCAGTTAAATTCAAAACAGAATGGCAATTTAATTAGCTATCATTAAGTCTGTTGATACAATGCTGACTGTCTATAGCCATTTGAAAGAACACTGCTAAAAACAGTTTTAACATAACTAAAACCAGTGCAATTTAGGAAAAAAAAGAAGAATACAATGTTTATGGTATCCTTATGGCTCTGGAAGAATTCAAACAAATTAGGACATGTGTGTTGCCACTCCTCCTTTTAAGCTTGTAGGATCTGACATATCTGAGTGAAATGATGATGATGAAGTGATGGAGATCAACACAGACATAGAATAGCTCCATCTGACTTACAGTGATCCTAAAACCAGCACTCAGAATAAAATCGAAGCTGCATGCGAGGACACAAAGGTCAAGTTTGAATGTTTGGCAAGTTGTGTTCTACTTGGTGTGTACTCAGAATAAAATGATATGAGGCACAAAGGGTTTGAATGTTTGGCAAGTTCTACTTGGCTTTCCTCCCATTCATTAAAGATGACAGATCTGGCTGAGAAAAGACAATCTTGGCCTCCCTGGTCAGAATAACCCATAAGTTAGTAAATATTACTGTAGTGGTGGTATAATTAGTACCCTTTTCCTGTGCAGATATACTGTGTGTTGGTTTGTTCATATTAGAGAAGTTTGCTTATAATAACTTCACATTCAGTATTTGCAGAGATGCTTTTTGTGTATGGTGAAGTCTTCAAGCTTGTAATATATGTTTCTGATTTCTTGACGCCAAGTAGAATGTTTTTTTCTAACTCACTGAAGAGCTGTCTGTCAGAATCTGCTAAATGCACAGCTGTGATGACAAACTAACACCGCCGCACATATAAAATATGTCACTTGTGCTAGCCATAGGATACTGTGCTGTTGTGTTACAATGTTCTCCAAGAAAGAAAAACAGTCCTGTCAAGCTGTGTGATTCTTTACTGAAGACAATATACAGACTATAATAATAAACACAGGCTCTAAAGCTAGCATCACAATATTCGTTTTTACTGTTAAGCTATTTAACATTTAAGGCATAGATTAATGCAGCCAAACATATTACTATTACATTAAAATGAGTAAACTACAGTAGGTATTTTACTACTCAATGCTTACATACATATAAATGATTGACAGTGTATGAAATCCGACTGGAGAAGCTGTCTTGGCATTTACATTTTTACAGACAGGATGTTTTTCATATGAACAGATTAACATTACCAACTTCTCTACTGCATGCTACATATGCAGCCTCAAGTATTTAAACACCTTGACATTTTTTTTTTGTTTGTTTGTTTACAAACGTTTTTTAATATGGAAAAGATCATAGTACAAGATTTGAAAAGTGGTAGAAGATGTACAAGTGAGGGAGTCATTTAGATTATACATTATATCTGAGTAAAGACATATCATATGAGAAAATACATATATTAGATTATAAATCCATATAACATTTGCGGAAAAGTATCTGTAGATATGCTTAAGTAGAATAACAGTAGTGGATACTACACCAATAGTGAGGTCTCCCATAAAGTAATTTTGTTTTGTATATATGCATTTGGGGTGTTAGTGGGATCTTTTTGCCTGAAATTCAATCAATCATGAAGCCCCGTACACACGACAGGGAACCTCGACGGGCGGAACACATCGCTCCGCTCGTCGAGGTTCTCTGCCGGCCATCAGAATCTGCGACCCGCCTGTCGGGAATGGCAACCAGCCATTCATCCCGAAGGGCCGTCGAGCAAATAGAGAACCTGTTCTCTATTTGCTCGACGGGTTTCCCGATGGGCGGGGTGAGCAGAGAGCGTACACACGGCCGAGGTTCTCGCTGGTTTCTGGCGAGAACCTTGGCCGTGTGTACGGGGCCTGAGACTTGCATTGTGCCAAATATTTTTTAGATGGGAGCAATCCAACCATATATGTAGTAGTGTCTCATGTGTAGGGCAGCCCTGAAAGAGAGTGGGGATGTTGATGGGTAGAATGAGTTGAGTTTGGCAGGGGTGAGATACCACCTATAAAGCAGTTTGGTGGCAGATTCTCTAATGGTGGTAGTTTTGGTGCCTGTGTGTAGGTTTTCAAAAATGGTATCCCATTGTGTGGAGGAGAATGAAACGTTTAGGTCTGATTCCCATTGTAGCATGGGGTGTGATTTTTCAGGCATATTAAATTTGTTTAGATTTTTATAAATTTTGGAAATTAATGCTTTGTCTCGTGGGGAGGAAATGCAAATCTGTTCGAATTGTGAAAAGGGGGTAAGTAGAGTGAGTGAGTAGTATTTTTGTAGAAGTGTTTTACCTTCGTATAATTTTTGCGTTCTGAAGGTTCAAGGTCATATTTTGTTTGTAGTTCAGTGAAAGAGTAAAATGTATTGTTATGGGTAAGTGATTTTAGATTTGTTAGATTATGCAGTTTCCATATTGCTAATGAGTTTTGGTTATTATCGAAGAAACACCTTGACATTTAAAGAGGATCTTCACAGTAGAAAGAAAAAATACTGTAGTTGCTGACTTTTAATAAAGGGACACTTACCTGACAGTGGTCTGGCTCTGTCCTCACCTGGCCAGTTCTTCACCGGTCTTTGGGTCTTAGGTGTTGGCATGTTTACCATGAAAAGCCGGAAGTGACTCCTTGCACCTGCACATCCAGCAGTCCAATGCACATGTGTGAGCCAAGCTGAGCTCTGTGAATGGGCCCACAGCCTTCTGGGACCTATGACTTGTCCTAGAAGGCTGTGTGTAAAGCGGGGAGATGGCTGAACTTTTACCTAGGTCACCTAGGTGATTCAAACAGATAGTGGGAGCGATTGGCTATCAAAACCTGGTACTTGCTCCCCCCCAAAAAAAAATGATTGTTCCAAATGTGGTAGAGGAGGGGGGAGGAGGACATAAAGGATATATTTGCCTTTAGGGTGAAGTCCTGCTTGAACTTGTCCCCTGTTCACCACAACACCATCTCTTCATCTGCTCAATTGCATGACTTCTCGAGAGAAACTCCTTTAAAAGAGAGGTATAACCAAGGCTTTTTTGGGCCATACTTCTCTTCTTGATTACAGGAGTGTGCTTTCTGCACTACTGTGACCCAGATTCATTAGACATTACAGAGCCAGTGCCAAGCTGAGTTGGCTCAGCCTCTGTGAGCATCACTGAAAGCCTGAGCCAGCTGATCCTGCTCTCGCCCTCTCCCCAGCTCAGTGCACCAGTGAGCACTGAAGGGGCAGAGCAGAGGCAGGTGACTGACAGTCACCGCTGCCTGCTCAGTGAAGACCAAAAACTGAACGATCATTGTTCATGTGGTTGCTCAGTTCTCGGCCTTAGAGCTGGTGGGGGACTAATGCTGAAGGTCTGGTTTCAAGCAAGTTGTATATTTAAACATTGGAACAAACAGTTTATATATTACAACTTTTTAGTCCTTAAGCTGGCCATAATTGCATCAAATTGCGACCAATTAAGTTCCATTGGTGGCCTTGTCGGTGCCACAGGCTGTCAGAATACAATAGCTCACAGTGAGAGATTCCACTGTTTGTGATGTTTGGTTGGATGGAGGAATCTGTTGGATTTCTGTTGCTTAGCCCACAAACTAAAGATAATCTTAACAAGTATGGCCAGCTTTGGAAATGGTGACTGCATTTGTTTCTGCTTTTACTGGTAGGAATCACAGAGCATACTTTTTGATCTTGCCAGGAATTGAAAGAACAAACAACATTATCTTTCTTCTGTAATTGAGATGAGGAAAGTAAGACATTTTTAGCTCAGCGAGGGTGGCAACCCCCCCCCCCCATATATACAGTGGAGGAGTGAGTGTAGTCACTCAAGAATAGTAGGTGTGTTATTTGCAGTATCGTCAAGTGAAAAAGTAAAGGAAAGAATCCTGGAAAAGAAAATGAATGCAGTCATCTCATCTAAGGACTTGTGAGCTGTAGACATTTTTATTTTTATTTTTGGGTGTATAAACGCTTTGAACCAGCTGGGAAATTGTACAGAGCTATGCGGAGCTTTAACCACTTCCATACCAGGCACTTACGCACCTTCACGCCCAAGCCAATTTTCAGCTTTCAGCACTGTCGCAATTTGAATGACAATTGCGCGGTCATGCTACACTGCACCCAAACAAAATTGGCGTCCTTTTTTCCCCACAAATAGAGCTTTCTTTTGGTGGTATTTGATCACCTCTGCGTTTTTTTTTTTTTGCGCAACAACTAAAAATAGAGCGAAGATTTTGAAAAAAAAATACGTTTTTATTTTTTTCTGTTAATTTTTTTGTAAATGAGTATGTTTTCTCTTTCAATTACGGGCACTGATATGGTGGCACTGATGGGCACCGATGAGGTGGCACTGATGGGCACCGATGAGGTAGTTCTGATGGGCACCGATTAGGTAGCACTGATGGGCACTGATAGGCGGCGCTGGTATGGGGCACTGATGGGAACTCATGGGCGGCACTAATGGGCACTCATAGGCGGCACTGATGGGCACTCATGGGCGGCACTGGGCACTCATAGGCGGCACAGGTGGGCACTCATAGGCGGCACAGGTGGGCACTCATAGGCGGCACAGGTGGGCACTGATAGGTGGCACAGGTGGGCACTGATAGGTGGCACAGGTGGGCACTGATAGGTGGCACAGGTGGGCACTGATAGGTGGGCACTGGGCATGGATTGGCACTGACAGACACTGGGGTGGCACTGATGATCACTGAGGGGTGGCACTGATGGATCACCTGTTGCCAATCAGTGCCCATGTGTGGGCACTGATTGGCATTATTTATTTTTTACTGCCCTTTTTTTTTTGTCCTTTTTTTGTCCTTTTTTTTTTTTTTTTGTAAGTACCCTGGTGGTCTAGTGTGGGCACTCCCTGGTGGTCCGTGTGGCGATCCGAGGGGGGGCTGCGCTGATAAACAATCAGCGCGAACCCCCCCTGTCAGGAGAGCCGCTGATCGGCTCTCCTGTACTCGCGTCTGTCAGACGCGAGTGAGGAAGAGCCGTCGGCGGCTCTTCCTGTTTACATCGTGATCAGCCGTGATTGGACACGGCTGATCACGTGGTAACGAGGCTCCGCCGGAGACTCGTTACCGAGATCGGAGGTGCAGGGTGTCAGACTGACACCCCGCATCACGGATCGCCGCGCTGCGCGCCCCTACGGGCGCGCGCGGCATTGAAATCGTGCTAAGCCGTTTGATAACGGCTAGTCACGATTTCATAACCACTTCCCGGCCGTAAATCGGCTATTGGCCGGGCGGGAAGTGGTTAAACCATCTGGAAATTGTATAGAGTAATGCAGAGTGATACTTTATAACCAACAAATACTATTAATAATTAATAAAGCAGAAAAGAATACGCCAATAATATAAAGAAACTCTGCTGTTGAAAGCTGTTCATCTTTGTTGAATGGCTCTTGGCGCAAAATCTGAGTGACAGTAGTGTAAAAATTAATTACACTGCAGGGTTTTCCCCATAGATGTAGAAGTAATGTGTATTCTTATTTGCCTAAGACTTCCTCTGTAGAGCAACGCTGTCACTTCCATGACAACTTTTTGCTAAGGTCATAGCCCCACTTAGTAATGATTTGTTAGACCTGCTGCAGAGCAAAACACTTCATATATATAACAGTATAACATCTTGTATAGTTTACCCATTCTGTGCCAGGCTAGGAAAAGAAAAGTACATTCTATCTTTTAAAATTAAGCTTATGAGGCTGAAAAGAGCATTTGAATATATGTATTGCTCTGAAGCCAGAACATTTGAATATACAAGATGATGGCAGTATGGACCATTGGAAATTATCTTCAGAGTGCTTTCAGAACTTGTAGCTTGTCTAATTTAAATGTTAATAGTTATCAGAGGAGTTAAACTTTTCCACACATCTAGCTTGTATTCCTATGAGAATGAAGCACAATTAGAGTCAGGAACTTTTAATAATGGATGCTAATAATTTGCTTCAAGACCTGCACCATTTGTCTTCAATGACTTATTTTCCCTAGGATATACATTTCTTGTGCATACGCTGCAACCTTACATTATTAAGTGATGAATACAGAACGGTATGTCATAGTCAGTTCATTTTTTTTTTACTTCGTACAACATACAAATGTAATTAGGACTGTAGAAAATAAAATGTCAGGTTTGATTTCTATACATATATAATTCATATTTTTTTAAAGGACAACTCTCACTGAAATTCCCTCAAAATCATATAATTTAATCTTAATTCTAAAATATAATTTGCTCCCTGATTGTAGAGCACCTTAAACATTTAATATAAAGATATTTTCACCCTCGTAATTCTTACTGGCCTTTGTTGGTATTGGATGTACCAGCAGTTTATCATCTTGCTGGCATGAGAAATAAAGTAAGTATAAGCTTCCTAAAAACACATATGCTTTAAGATATGTTAACATAAAATATCTTATATCATTAGTAGCGCTTAATGGAAAAAAAAATCCACCCAATGTGTCTCCAATTAATGTGTTTTACGCAAACAAATGTAAAAAAAAACTTGATTCTTAGAGGGGCAGCCAAATATATCCATGGATCCCGTCAACACACCTCGTAAGACCTCTCCTCTAAGGTATTAGACTCACCGGAAGGATTGTGGAAGTACACCTGTGTTATAATCCATCCTTGGATCCGGGACAACCATTCCATCTAAACGTCATTTGTGACAGAAATAGTGCCCTCTAACGAAGTGATGACTAAACTGGTCAGAGCGTGACCATGCGGCTATCGAAGGTGCAAGCATCCCCACTTACAAAGATAGCAATAATAAAAGCATAAAACATAATTTGGTTCAGCTGGTAGATCTATCTCTCATTGCTCCACAGATCTCTCAGCGAGCAGTTTTACCCCAGTAGAGACAACACCTGCTTGCACCTTCGATAGCCGCGTGGTCACGCTCTGACCAGTATATTCATCATGATCTAATTGTAACTTTTAAATATACTATAGCATTTATCATGATCAATAAAGCATTGAATTCTCATATTTTCTCTCTTCATAATATTGTGCTTGCTACAATTATTTCCATTACAGTACTCTGTAAATAAATGAAACAAGGTAATAGGGAAGCACATTATAGGTCCAATTCATAAAGCTAACATAACAGCATAAGGTTACTTATTGAAAAAAAAAAATGAAAAAAAGTTGACAATTATTCACAGTCCAATTAGATTTGCAATTTACAGTTATATGTATAAAATAAAGATCCTAATATTGTGTTAAACCTTTGTGAATTAATTGTCACATATGTTCTCACCATTGCCTGATTATAAAATGATTTCCTCTGCAGTCAGTCGCCGAGACTGTTCAAGCATATAAAAACAAACAATAGCACAATGAAACTGTGATACTGTTTGCATTACCAGTTAGTCCAAGATGTGTGGCACATGGGTAAATGCACTTATCCATCAGAAATCTCCTTAATTAGATTATTTTTTAGGTGAACGTGATTAAAAATAATTTATCGAAAAGGTGCGTAAAACCAACATCTCTGTAGTGATCAATGCAAAAATATGTGTGTGAAAAAATGAGAAAAAATGTTAACTCATATTAGCCAGTTGCCTACTGGGCACTTTCACCCCTTCCTGCCCAGGCCAATTTTCAGTTTTCATCACTGTCACACTTTGAATGACAATTGCGTGGTCACGCAAACAAAATGTTTAACTTTTTTTTAAAACCAATAGAGCTTTCTTTTGGTGGTATTTAATCACCACTGTTTGTTTTGTTTTTTTGCCAAACGAAAACAGACCAAAAAATAAAAAAATAAAAAAGTTTTCTAAATAAGTAGTTTTTCTACTTCACTGATGAGCACCGATGAGAAGGCACTGATGAGGCTGCAACTGATATGTTGCACTGATCGGCACTGATAGGCAGCACTGATAGAGGGAACTGATGAGTATTGACAGCAATAACTCATGGCTATTGACAGGCAGCACTGATTGTCAGCACTAATCGGCACTGATTGGCAGCACTGGTGGGCACAGATTGGCAGCACTTGTGGGCATTATTGGGACTGCACTGATCATCAGGACACTGATGATCAGTGCCCTATTTATCAGTGTAGATGTCCCCTGTGTGGATTTCCCGGGTATTGGCTTTCTTCTCCTCACGCAAATGTCAGCGTGTGGAGAGGAATACTGGTTATTGGCAAATCCTGTTTACACTGTGATAAGTTGATTCCCATGGTTTGGGATTCTTACACATGGACTGTCATGATTTTTAAGATGTCACATTTAGAATTTAGTATATTTCTCGTTGACTTTTACTTGGTTATGCATACGTAAATTATATGTTATGGGACTGCTATTTCACCATTTATTGACCATTGATGTACATTGTTCATTATGGTTTAATATGAGTTAACTTTATTTTTTCATACACAAGTGCACATTTTTTTCTGTGTTTATATGGTTAAAATTTAACTTTTTTTTGCTGGGGTTGACTATATATATGCACACACATAAACGAATGTATGTTAGCTATATGACTTAAACTTAAAATACTATAAATGGAGCTATCTTTTTCCCAACATAATTTTGATGAAAACCTCCATTGTTAGCAGATGTATCTCAGCTACAAGAGACAACACATGTTAAACAGACAAATGATAAATTGTTAGGAGTGTTGTTGATACATCCTAAGATCTAGATAAGTTGGGCCCTCTATAAGATAGCATACCTAAAATTTAAAAGAGAAAAAAAAACATCCTTAACCACTTGACCACTGGGCACTTAAACCCCCTTAACCACTTCAGACCCGCGCTACCGTCAAATGACGGCACCAGCGCGGGTCTGAATATCCAACATACCGTCTTTTGACGGCCGCCCTTTGGGCGTTCCCAGCGCGCGCTGTAAAACGCGCTGCGGGGAAGCCCTGTGTTGTCCGTGTCCCTTGGACACGGCCAATCAGAGATGAGAGTGGCCGTTTGCGATGCGATCTGTGCAGCGAATGACAGATGATCTCATAGATCATCTCTCATTGCCGTTTTACACAGAGACAGCGTCCTGTCTCTGGAGAGGAGGAGCCCGATCTGTGTTCCTTGTACATAGGGACACAGATCGGTCACCCCCCCAGTCACCCCCCCCCCCTTCCCCCACAGTTAGAACACACCTAGGATACACATTTAACCCCTTCCTCACCCCCTAGTGTTAACCCCTTCAATGCCAGTCACATTTATACTGTAATTAGTGCATATTTATAGCACTGATCGCAGTATAAATGTGAATGGCGCCAAAAATGTGTCAAAAGTGTCCGATGTGTCCGCCATAACGTCGCAGTACCAATAAAAATCGCAGATCGCCGCCATTTCTAGTAAAAAAAAATAATAAAAAATAATAGTTCTCTCCCCTATTTTGTAAGCGCTATTACTTTTGCGCAAACCAGTCGCTTATTGCGATTTTTTTTTTTTTTTACAAAAATATGTAGAAGAATATGTATCACCCTAAACTGAGAAAATTGGGATATTTATTATAGCAACAAGTAAAAAATATTGTATTTTTCTTCAAAATTGTCGCACTTTTTTGTTTATAGCGCAAAAAATAAAAACCGCACAGGCGATCAAATACCACCAAAAGAAAGCTCTACTTGTGGGGAAAAAAGGACGTCAATTTTGTTTGGGAGCCACGTCGCACGACCGCGCAATTGTCAGTTAAAGCGACGCAGTGCCGGAAGCTGAAATTTCACCTGGGCAGGAGGGGGGTGTATGTGCCCAGTAAGCAAGTGGTTAATAACCAGACCAATTTTCAGCTTTCTGTGTGATCACATTTTGAATGACAATTACTCACTCATACAACATTGTACCCAAATTAAGTTTTCGTCCTTTTTTTCAGACAAATAGAGCTTTCTTTTGGTGGTATTTAATTACCGTTTGAGGTTTTTAATTTTTTGTGCTATAAGAGAAAAAAGACTGAAAATTCATTAAAAAAAATGAATTTTTCTTTGTTCCTGTTATAAAATTTAGCAAATTAGTATTTTTTCTTCATACATTTTGGCCAGAATTTATACTGCTACATAAATTTGGTAAAAATAAGTACAAATTGGTGTATATTATTTGGTCTTTGCGAAAGTTATAGAGTCCACAATCTATGGTGCCAATATCTGAAAATTGTCACACCTGAAGTACTGAAGACCTTAGAGAATACAATGGCGGTCGTTGCAACTTTTTATCTCACACTGTATTTGCGCAGCAATTTTTCTAACGTGTTTTTTACAAAAAAAAAAAAACAGTAAAGTTAGCCCAATGTTTTTGCATAATGTGAAAGATTAAAAAAATTAATTTTTCTTTGTTTCTGTTATTTTTCTAACGTGTTCAACATGCAGGGAGCACCATTAGGCGTTCTAGAGCACCCAGGCCAATTCTGACATTTCTCTCCACATTTAAAAATCCTCATTTATTTGCTAGAAAATCACATAGAATCCCAAAACATTATATATGTTTTTTTTAGAAAAGACCTTAGAGAATACAATGGCGGCTGTTGCAACTTTTTATCTCACACTGTATTTGCGCATAAAAAAAACCAGTAAAGTTAGCCCAATGTTTTTCCATAATGTGAAAGATGAAGTTACGCCGAGTAAATAGATACCTACCCTTCAAAATTGCACACGCTCGTGGAATGGCGCCAAACTTCGCTACTTAAAAATCCCCATAGGCGACATTTTAAATATTTTTACTGGTTATATGTGTTTAGTTACAGAGGAGGTCTAGGGCCAAAAGTATTGCTCTCGCTCTAACGATCGCAGCGATACCTCACATGTGTAGCTTGAACACCGTTTTCATATGTGGGCGGGACTTACGAGTGTGTTCGCTTCTGTATGCGCGCACACTGGGACAGGGGCGCTTTAAAAAATATATATATTTTATTGTTCCCTTTACTTTATTTATTTTAGTTTGACAAGTTTTTCTACAAAAAATAAAAAAAATTGTAAACATCCCTTGTAATAGGAATATGGCATGACAGGTCCTCCTTACAGTGAGATAAGGGGTCAATAAGACCCCACATCTCACCTCTAGGCTGGGAAGCCTGAAATAAAAAATAAAAACAATTCTGGCTTTGATCGTAGCGTTGAGTCGGTAGAAGCAGGAGGGGGGCGTATTGCAGAGTATTGCGGGGTATTGCAGAGTATTGAGGGGTATTGCAGAGTATTGGAGGGTACTGTAGAGTATTGGGGGGTACTGCAGAGTATTGGGGGGTATTGCAGGGTATTTCAGAGTATTGGGGTATTTCAGAGTATTGGGGGTATTGCAGAGTATTGGGGGGTATTGCACGGTATGGGGCACAGTATTGCAGGGTGTTGTGAGGATTGCAAAGAGATGGCTGAACAGGGATGGATGAATGGCTGGATCTGTGACTGCAGTTGTCACAGACTTAGCTCACACTGCTGCCGCCTCCGCTCTCTCCCCTCTCCTCTCACACTGTACCATTCGGTACAGAGAGGGGAGGGAGGAACCGGCATCATCACATGACACCGGTTTGTTTACAAGTGATCGCTCTGTCATTGGACAGAGCGATCACGTGGTAAACCGCCGCTATCAGCAGCGATTTACCGCAATCCGTGATGCGCCCGGTCCTCTGGACCCAGCGGTCACGGACACTCCCGTGTGCACGCCCCAGGGGGCGATTCTAGAAGGTCGTTGATTAATGGCCTCCCAGAGTTAAGCAACCGCCCTGTAGCCGTACTTTGGCTATGGGGCGGTTGTCAAGTGGTTAAAATGCATATTTATGTATGACCATCCTTAGTGCATCAATGCTTTACCAAGGAATACATTGAATGTATTTAAAAAGAAAAAAAGAAAAGAAAAATGTTCCTTTTTACAAAGAATCGTCTCTGAGATTGGTTTTAATTAAGTATAATTTTCCAAATGATTATCTGGGGATATTGCATCATCCATTAGTGCAGTAAATGTGAAAGTATTGCAGTACAAACTGATTGTGCTATTGAAGAGAACAGCAACGTCAAGACTGTTACTGCTTATTATTGAAGCAGGTCTTTTTCTAAAGCCTTGCTGGGATGGAAAGAACGACTAAAGAATTAGCTAAAACAGTCACGTTTGGTACATGATTTCTGTTAAGGGGGACGATCAGCCAACCTGAACAATATTTTCCCTTTTGCGACAGAACCTGACCATGCATGGACTGTTGTTTATATGTAGAAGAGCTGGAGGGTACCAGAATAAAAATTAATTCTGGTACCCTCCAGAACATTTTCTTTGCTTAACCATCCTCATGCTACCCAAGATGTGTAAATGTTTTTGTCTTTGTGTTTGTAGGAGAGGTTTACCATCAACCTCTGTCCTAACAAAATGTGATAAAGACACAACAAACTGACAGATGCTTTCAAGTGGTATTAAACCCAAAAGCAAACATTTATTATAGCAGCTTACCAATTCTTAGATGTGGTGGCTGCATTAGTTTCCTTTTTTAGGATTTAGTGTATCTAAATCTGCTAGTACATCTAACAATCTCCTCCCTGCAGACTGACAATGCTGCTGTCCAAAGGTGCCCTAGGTGCTCATTTGCCCAGGATGGGGCACTCTAATACAGGAGGCGTGTTACTGGACACATCACCAGGTGAAAACAGAGGGCAAAAAGCCTAAAGTAAAATGAACAAATGCAGCCACCACATCTAAGGCTCGGTATGCGGCAATATATTACTTTTCTGGGTAAAAAAAAAAAGTATAGGTGTATTTTAACCCAGCATTCTCAACTGCCATGACATGACACCATAGGTTGCGACGCAGAATCCTCGGGTGCAAAAAAAAAGCCTGTATACTCTGATCTGAGTGTGTTCTGTATTAACTCCTCTATACAGACAGGCAGGAGAGACCACAGCCTGCACTTCCTCCCGACTCTCTCTGCCTTCTATCTGTTCTCTTGACGACAACCGAGGAAGCTATGCCGCCCACCCGCCTGTGTTCTACCAAGCGATGATGCCATCGGTTGCTAAGGACATGTTGGGCAGCCCGCGAGTTTTCTTGGTTGCTCACAGGAGTACAGATAGCAGCAGAGTGGAGGAGAGAGCCAGGAGGAGGTGTGGGATGTGCTCACTCTCTCTCTCCTGTCTGTACAGATTAGTTACCACAGGATCACTCAGATCAGAGTGTACAGGGTCTGATTACCTGCACCCTATCTCCTCCCTGGACTGCTCATGTCCCAGCAGCAGACATTGTGGTTAGGGTATGGTAATCAAACCTTGTACAGTCCAGTTCGAGTGATCCTGTGTTAACCCATCTGTATAGACTGGAGGGAGAGGAGATGGAGATGGAAGGAGTAGGGGGAGCACAGTCCACACCGCGTCCCAGCTCTCTCCTCCTCTCCACCGCTTTTGTGCTGGTGGGGGGAGGGGGCATTTGTGCAACTAGGGGGATTTGGAAAGGGGGAAAATTTGTTCTGTGGCAGGATCTGTTCTAGGATGTGGGATTTATGCTAGCAGGAGGGATTTGGGGGAGAGGATTTACAACCTATAGACCACTGAACTCTGTCTCGCAAACTACATTTTAGTGCTTGTTTACACCAAATGTCTTCCCTCTGCACAAAAATGTGCTGCAGATGTGCAGGGGTGCCATTAATTCTTAATTATTGATTCATTAATTCATTAATTCATTCTTAATGGCACCTCCAAGCATCCAGCAAATGCATGGGTGTGTTCACACCCACCAAACCATCTAGCAAATTCATGTGGGTGTTCACACCCACCAAAAAGCAGGGTACCGCAGTACCATGTGTTTTGGTGCAGCACAATTAAAAAAAAAAATCATGCCAGCACCTTTTTTGAACGTTTCACACACATAGAGCAGCCCATTCAAAAACACAATGGTGGGAACACACAAAAAAGCCTGTGCACTCGGGCACAGATCCTGGTGTAAACGAGCCCGTAGTCTGAATTGTGCCAAATTTTAAAGGGTGCCTAGATTGAGAAAAGGTTGAGAAACATTGGTTTAACCAATAAAGCACTTACAATGCCCCTTCACATCCTAGAGTCCTTCCACTTGGAATTTTGGTTGGCATTCCAATTTAAATAAAAAAATCCATACAGTGAAGATATTTATATCTTCCTATAAGACATGTTTTATGTATCATCGAACTGTCAAAATGAAGAAACCCTTCTAAATAAGACTATGGATCATTACTTTTTCCATTTTCACCAAAATGAAACATGCCATGGCACAGTTAACATCTTAATTAATGTGATCCAGGGATTCAAAGACTGTGTGATATCACCAGAGAATTTGATAATGAGAGACAATAATACATTCCAGTTCTTTTTTTTCCCTTCAAATAATTGCCAACACATTTTAGTACACGTAATAATCAAGAGTGAATCTTGTTCTGGAAGGTTCACTGCACCTATTTCTAAGAATCACAGACATCTCGCTCTTCTCTGAGCAGGAAATCCCCTCTAGGGCATACACATGTTAGCCAGAAAAGCCAGAAGAACTAATTTACTGGCTTCACTCTTCAGTGATACAGTATCCAGTGTTCAGCCTCTCACAAGTCATTACAATGATGCCTTTTTTTACATCGTTTTTGAGTTAGTGAACTAATACTATTTGTCTTATTTTTATGTTTCCTGATTGTTTGTTGTTTATATTGGTAACCAATTGCATAATGCATAACATCATGGCAAATCTTCTAAGATAATGCAGATTCCTCTGTAGGCCACATGTATGTCTACTGTTTTTCCGCTCACTTCCTTGTCTGATTTATTTCTTTCACCCAGCAAAATATGGCAACAAAGCAAACATTGAAATACACCACAATAGGTAACTTGGGCTGGCTGTGAACATGATATCATAATAGGAAGATGTGAACTATGAAAGACCTTTCCGTGAACGCAACTGATTGTTTTGACCAAACATGCATGTTTAGCTATTAAGCAGACATCCTAGGTGTTGACCTTATACCAGGGAAACAATAGCAATATTTTAGGCAGAATCTTCCTGAATTACTGGATTTTTTCCAAGATTGGTTGGACAGCAAGGACAGCAAGGTGTTCCTGTGGGTTGCAGCATATGCATAACAGATAATTTCCCTGTCTGATCACTATTGGCTGAATTTGGCATTGATCATCTTGTACTCATGGGTACGTTTTCAATATTGTAATTCTTGCAACTATGATTGCACTTTTTACAGAAGAGACATGCGACAACACACGATTACCTGCCTCTTCACAGTTCTGCTTTAATATGTTCTGTTCTGGGTCCTCAACCCTTGAGACTTTGTAGAGCTTTGGGGGGATAAATCCTCCATTTCTAGGTCTACACCTTAGTCTTTATTCACACCTGAGGGTTTTTAGCTCATAAAACACTCATAAAACCCAACAAGTAAAATCTCATTCATTTCAATAGCGTCTGTTCACATCTGAGCGTTTTGTCACCTGAAGCAAAATGCCTGAAAAACGCCTTAAGCTAAAAAAGAACATGAGTTTTTTTGGGGCAGATTACAGGCTTTTTTCTGTATTTTACATTTACAAAATCGTGGCAAAAATGCTGAGGTATGAATGCAGCCTTACATAGTAAGACCACATTATTAGTCTCAACTGGTCACAGGGCTAAGGTATGTGAACTGACTGCTGCTCAGTGTTTTGCCTCTGCTGTGGGAGCATGCTGCTTGGTGAAAAGGCTGAGTGCTGCAGTATGTGTCTGAAGTAAATTATGTTACTATTTTGCTTGAATGTGAGTGAGACGTTGACAACCCTACACCAAAGGCACCAGACAAATGTTTGGCGCATCAAAAGAAACTGCAACATTGTCTGAAATAACAGATATACCCGTGGCCAGGAAATACACGTCGTATTTTTGGACACGGTTGTGTGATCTCAGTTTGTTAAATGCATGGAAAAATGTAGAGATGATAAACAGGGTAAAGTACGTCAAAAGAAAGTTACAAGTTGTGGAGCAGCTAGTGGTTCTCTGGTGTCATACAAGGATGGTACTGGATCTGGCCCATTTTCATGTCGTAGTTGGTAATTTAAGGAAAGAAAAAAAGAGTGTTTCACGCCATTTGCTTGGGCCACACTGGGGTCTGCCAGGGAGCACCAGCACATATTAGTAGTCCTATACAATGCCACCCAGTATGCAGAAGCAGTATCTCCCCAGTCTCTTCTAACAGAACAAGAAACCCCTTTCAATGGTCAATGGTAAGCAAAGAGTTGTGTTGATTATTAAAAATGACTCACTTATGCTCCTCCGTGTACCACCCCAAAACTAATGGGCTGGTAGAACCATACTTATTGTTATCAGTAGTGGAAGTGCCAAAATCATTCACAGGGTATTTCCCTTTTGGAATTAGGTACTGTAGATGTACTATAGTATGTTTAATATGATCTGACTTTTTGGCGGGGAGTGGCAATCCTTAAAGTGATTTTTTGAGTGAGGACACTAGTTCTGAGGACCTGGGGGAGAAGGCAATGGATTACCCCAATTTGCATATATTTCCTCTTATTACTGTGTGGCTATGGGGCAGGAAGTGGAGGAAAATCTCTGCAATGGGACAGAGACGGTAAAAAATAAACTGAAAGGGGCTATAACCCTCCTTTACTCTATCCAAAATGAAAAAGAAAAGTGTTGCCTATAGTTCTACTTTAAGCACAAATTTCTGATAATTTTATGGAGCGTACTAAGAAGATATAACCATGCCAATGGTGCAGCAGAAAACATATAGCACAGTGAGGAAGGTTTGTGGTCCAGGATGATAGGATAATCAAAATTAGAACCGCCCCACCCCCCAAACAGTTGTGAAATTCTGCCTGTCCGCATACTGGAAGCAGTGTGGCCGTTTTAGACTAATTTGCCTCTCAGCCCAGTCTGCCTCATAAGACTGGCGCTACACTAACAGTGTAGCGCAAGCGGACAGGGACTCTTTCCGTGCAGCCCCCCTGTAAAGTGCTGCCCTAGGCCTGGGCCAGGATACAGCATTGCTTGAATGCAGCTTTCTCCTGTGTGAAGCACAGTGGGTGCATGTGTGCCTAGTCTTGCTCTTGCTCTGCTGGACTATTGTTATCTGCTGTGATCACACAGGCATTGACTCAACAGAATATGTAAATACCAACCCTCA
The DNA here is from genome assembly GCA_029574335.1 of Rana kukunoris. Lineage (NCBI taxonomy): Eukaryota > Metazoa > Chordata > Amphibia > Anura > Ranidae > Rana > Rana kukunoris. The sequence continues at coordinate 315,700,874 of CM056049.1, read as the reverse complement.
ATATCATGTGTGTATGTATATATTCTGTGTGTATATGTTTATGATGTTAATATGTTTTTTTTTTTTGTGTGTTTTAATGGGTGTTGGAATAGGATATAACAGACATGAAATGTTTTTTCATTATAAGTTAAACAGAAGATTCTGTTAACAAACTTCCCCACTGAAGCATAACCTTTATAATTAACATTATTTATGCATGCCATTTCATCATTTATTTCCCCTTGCAGCCGAGTTACTTTTTCTAAGTTCACAGAATTGTGAAAACTGTGAAAACTTGGCAATGTCATCCTTGGCAGAACGTGAATTGCATTTTAAATGTCATGGTTTGACAGCATGTATAGCAGAAAATAATTAAAGGTTATTTTTTGGTTTAAAGCCTTGCAAAGTTTAAATAGTTACAGTAATTGAAAACGTAAGTTGTCAGGAACTCTGGGTCTTGGAAGTGGTTCAACCCACATAAGCGGCCAGAATGCTATTAAGTAATTCTATGCAAAGCTGTGGACAACAAAAAATGAATTAGTAAATGCTGTACTGCTTCCCTATTAAGTAAAAAACAATGATCCTCACAATGATTATGTGTCACTATATTCTTAATATTCAAATGTAGCTTCAACATGGTCAAATTCCAGAAAACCAAAAGCATTTCTTTTAGAAAAGCCCTTTTCTGTGTATGTTGCCCCTTCTCTTCAGGGCTAGATCTGCTATGATCACCTCTTTATCCAGAATGGCCCGGATTCACAAAGCACTTACGCCGACGTATTTCCAGATACGCCGCATGAGTACAAATATGCGCCGTCGTATCTGTGCACCAAACCCACAAACTTAGATACGCCTAAAAACAAACTTCATCCCACCGACGTAACTTGCCTACGCCGGCGTAGAGTGGGCGCATATTTATGCTGGACGCATGTGGTGCTCCCATTGATTTTCTATTCAAATATGCAAATGAGGGAGATACGCCGATTCACAAACGTACTAACGCCCGGCACATGATTTACGCGGTTTGCGTTAGTTTTACAAACATTAAAAACAAAAATTAAAAACAAAAATTAAAAACAAAAAAGGTTGCGCTTAGATGCACAATGTGATATTGTGAAGGAAATTAATTGTATCTATGTATCTAAGTGAGAAAAAAACATATTCAATACATTCATAAATATAAACATAAATTATATCAAAGTAAATATATAAAGTCCATTGAGGGTAAAAAACATAAACGTGAAATTTCTCTAATAGTCCTTCTAAGAGAAAAAAAATTAGGCAGCTTTCCAAGTTGAATAACAAAGGTAATAGCTGTAGATTGTAGAGGTCCTGTGTAAATACACCACCAGTTTACACAATATTACTTCCAATATGGTAAGGTAAATAAGGGTGTACTCTTACCAGATATAAGGGGGATTCAGGCATATCACTCCCAATACGTCTGGAGTAGGACGCTTCCGGATCTTCCAAATGCGATCTCCACTGGACCAGCAAGGTATTCAGCAACTGCATTAAGCTCAGCATCCCATACGGATCAAGGAAAGAAAAAAGAACCGGGGACTCGCCATAGTGAAAGTATTTCCAGGAAGTTTTATTCAAATTGTGCAGCATATACACAAATAGATTTAAAATTGCCGGCTAAAAACATGCAGGATAGATTTAAAAAATACAACGTGCACCCGTGCTTCCGGGGTCACGTGACAAACGCGGTGACGTAGTGCGTGGCTCCGCCCTGACCGGTTTCGTCAGAGAATGACGTTGTCAAAGGGCACGTTAGTTTTACGTTTGGCGTAAAGTTATTCCCCATAGATGAGGCGCAACCCATGCAAAGGTATGGACCAGGGAACACAAGCCTACGTATTTTACTTTGGACGTCTGTGAATATGGGCCGACGTGGGTCAGGCTGGGAGTAGGTTACGTTCACGGCGTACACAGTGATCCGGCGTATCTTAGGCAGTTGTTCCGACGTGGTTGTACACATGCGCACGGGGATACGTCCATGTCCCGACACATGCGCAGTTAATTTTAAGTACTTGGCTGGCGCCCGGCACATCATTTGCATGAGGTCACGCTTCATTAACATGGATCACGCCCACTTCCACCTACTTCCACTTACGCCGACTTACGCCTACGAAATATACGCTACGCCGGCGCAGAGTTGGGAGCATTTGCTTTGTGAATTCCATGCTTGCCTCTCCGGCATAGCGTAAAAGAGATACGCTACAGCGCGGCATAAATATGCGCCAATGTATGTGAATCCAGGCTCAAATGTCTTTGTTTTACTGGTCCTAACCTGGTTTAGGCCTCGTACACACGAGCGGACAGATTTGTTCAAATCTGTCCGTCCGACAGATTTGAACTAATCTGTCTGCTGGGATTTTGGTTTGCTCGCGTGTACACACGAGCAAACCAAAATCCCCGCCAGCAGACGGCGCGCTGACGTGTCGGTGACGTGGCGGTGACGTTGACGCCGCCACGTCACCGCACCAGGAAGTAAAACACTTCCGCGCATGCGCCAAATCCATTCGGTGGCGGTGCGGCGGCGGTGCGGGACGACATGTCTGCTGGTAAGTGTACTAACCAGCAGACATGTCGGGCGGACAGATTCCCACCGGATAGATTTCAAAGCATGCTTTGAAATCTGTCGGGTGGACAAATCTGTCTGCTCGGCCGTACACACGATCGAATCTGTCTGCTGAAACGGTCCAGCGGACCGTTTCCAGCGGACAGATTTGATCGTGTGTACGAGGCCTTAGAGTACTGTGACAACGTGTACATAATCTTACACAAGTTGACTACTTCTACAGATGAGTGGACAATTACTATACAGGGAAAATCTGCTTCTTTTTCTTTTTCTTCTGCTAAATTTTGATCAGCCTCTCTCTATAAATCATGTCAGTATTTTTGTAAAACCAACGATAACTGTGCAGCCACATGTCCTCCTCAGCATGACAATGATCCTCAGTAACATACATTGGAAAAGCCCAGCGCCTAAGCCTTTAACCTTTGTTTGGACAGTGTTCATATCCAATAGAAGTGAGGAGATATCTGCCTCCAGAAAACGTTAACTACACTATATTGTCAAAAGTATTGGAACGGCTTCGCCCTTTAGTTCCAGTGAAGGGAACTCTTAAGACGTCAGCATACCAAGACATTTTGGACAATTTCATGTTCCCAACAGTATGGGGATGGCCCCTTTCTGTTCCAAAATTACTGTGCACCATTGCACAAACCAAGGTCTATAAAGACATGGATGAGCAAGTTTGGGGTAGAGGAACTTGACTGGCCTGTACAGAGTCCTGACCTCATCCTCAATTTTGGAATGAATAAGAGAGGAGACTGTGTGCCAGGCCTTCTTGTTTCAACATCAGTGCCTGACCTCAAAAATGTACTTCTGAAAGAATGGTCAAATATTCCCATAGACACAATCCTAAACCTTGTGAATGGCTTTCCCAGAAGAGTTGAAGCTTTTATAGCTGCAAAGGGTGGGCCAACTCAATATTGAACCCTACGGACTAAGATTGGGATGCCATTAAAGTTCATGTGCATGTAAAGGCAGGTGTCCCAATACCTTTGACAATATAGTGTATGTTAAACACAGCTTTTTCACCCCATATAACAAAGAGAACTAAGCAGAATCTTTCCTTGCTGGAAGTTCTAGAAAAGAACATCTAAAAGGCACGCTGCAATTTTTAAATATTTTTGTTTTGCTATGTTAATGTAACAAATATGGCCTCTTTAGTTTTATTGCTACATTTATTTGATTTATTTAATAGCAGAATGTAAAAAATATTGTTTTTCTAAAAAAAAATGTCTATCTTTTTTGTTTATAGCGCAAAAAAAAAAAAAAGAGAGGTGATCGAATACCATAACAAGAAAGCTCTATTTGTGGGGGAAAAAAGACAAAACTTTTCTTTGGGTACAGTGGTGTATTACTGCACAATTAAAGTAACACAGTGCCGCATCGCAAAAATGACCTGGTCTTGAAGCGGGGATAAATATTCTGGAGTTGAAGTAGTTACAGTAGGTATTATTACAATTTGGCTGCAACGGTAGAAATGCTTTTTGAAGTGTGGAATTCCACACTTCAAAATTCAACCCAATTCCATTGGTTACAACAGAACTTTTTTTTTTACAAAAAAAAGATCAGCTGCCATTGGTAAGAAATGTATCTTCTCATACCAGCCTACATGGTAACTTGCCTCTTGATTTTTAGAAATATGATGTGTAAGGAGGTGAGGACAGTGAGGACAGTGTCAGAGCGGATATACAATCATGGAAACTGAAAGAGAGACCATTTAACCACTTCAATACCAGGCACTTACACCCCCTTCCTGCCCAAGCCAATTTTCAGCTTTCAGCGCTGTTGCAATTTGATTGACAATTGCGCGGTTATGCTACACTGCACCCAAACACATTTTTTATAATTTTGTTCCCTCAAATAGAGCTTTCTTTTGGTGGTATTTGATCACTTCTGCAATTTTTATTTTTTGCGCAAAAAAATTTAAATAAGTAATTTTTCTCCTTCAATGACGAGCACTGATATGGCTGCACTGACAGGCACTGATAAGGCGGCATCAATGGGCATTGATGAGGCAGCACCAATGAGGTGGCACAGATAGGCAGCACTGATAGGCACTTATAGGTGGCACTGGTATGCGTCACTGATGGGCACTCATTGGCGTCACTGATGGGCACTCGTAGGCGGCACTGATAGGTACTTATGGGTGGCACTGATGGGTACTTATGAATAGCACTGATAGTTAGCACTGATAGGTGGCACAGATGGGCACTGATGGTCACTGATAGGTGGGCACTGATAGGTGGCACTAATGGACACTGATGGGTGGCACTGCTGACACTGGTGGGTGGCATTACTGGTGTGTGGCATTACTGGGCATCACTAATCTGATTTGATCCATTCGGGTGCCAATCAGTGCCCATTTGTCCGCACTGATTGGCTTATATTGGGCATATATTGTCATTCCTGGTGTCCATGGGGGACGTACCTGGCCATCCACATGTTAGGGGCGTCCCCAGTGGCCCTGGTGGCTTCCCTGGTGGTCCAGTGTGGGCATCCATGGGGGGTCCAGTGTGGGCATCCATCTCCTGATAGTTCAGACCCTTTGGAGTCACTCTGCACATGCTCAGTTTGGTGTGTATTGCTAGAGAGTTTTTTTTTTTCTTGAGAGGATGCCTGTGATCAGCACAGGGCCAATCAGTACTGTCCAGACAGAGGGTCAGAGGTCATGCAACCTCACAGGACAGTCAGAGGAGAATGAAAACTCCTCCTACAAGCTTTTTACAGTGCTTGGCCGGACACTCAAAGAAGTCACAAGACTGTTTAAATTGCCGATGAGAAAGGGTATTGATCAGTTTATATTTATTAAAATAATTGCATTTCTATGTTATGTGTACTGTGGGAGACCAGATATAGTTAATGCATGGTCCTGGGGTTAGTAACACTTTAAACCCAGGATTGGAAGCTTCATCCTATTCAATACTCTGTAAAGCTTCTAGGCTCTAGAACTCATACCAAGAAATAATGGGTGGGTTTATACAGGGAGTGCAGAATTATTAGGCAAGTTGTATTTTTGAGGATTAATTTTATTATTGAACAACAACCATGTTCTCATTGAACCCAAAAAACTCATTAATATCAAAGCTGAATATTTTTGGAAGTAGTTTTTAGTTTGTTTTTAGTTTTAGCTATTTTAGGGGGATATCTGTGTGTGCAGGTGACTATTACTGTGCATAATTATTAGGCAACTTAACAAAAAACAAATATATACCCATTTCAATTATTTATTTTTACCAGTGAAACCAATATAACATCTCAACATTCACAAATATACATTTCTGACATTCAAAAACAAAACAAAAACAAATCAGTGACCAATATAGCCACCTTTCTTTGCAAGGACACTCATGCAGCCTGCCATCCATGGATTCTGTCAGTGTTTTGATCTGTTCACCATCAACATTGCGTGCAGCAGCAACCACAGCCTCCCAGACACTGTTCAGAGAGGTGTACTGTTTTCCCTCCTTGTAAATCTCACATTTGATGATGGACCACAGGTTCTCAATGGGGTTCAGATCAGGTGAACAAGGAGGCCATGTCATTAGTTTTTCTTCTTTTATACCCTTTCTTGCCAGCCACGCTGTGGAGTACTTGGACGCGTGTGATGGAGCATTGTCCTGCATGAAAATCATGTTTTTCTTGAAGGATGCAGGCTTCTTCCTGTACCACTGCTTGAAGAAGGGGTCTTCCAGAAACTGGCAGTAGGACTGAGAGTTGAGCTTGACTCCATCCTTAACCCGAAAAGGCCCCACAAGCTCATCTTTGATGATACCAGCCCAAACCAGTACTCCACCTCCACCTTGCTGGCGTCTGAGCCGGACTGGAGCTCTCTGCCCTTTACCAATCCAGCCACGGGCCCATCCATCTGGCCCATCAAGACTCACTCTCATTTCATCAGTCCATAAAACCTTAGAAAAATCAGTCTTGAGATATTTCTTGGCCCAGTCTTGACGTTTCAGCTTGTGTGTCTTGTTCAGTGGTGGTCGTCTTTCAGCCTTTCTTACCTTGGCCATGTCTCTGAGTATTGCACACCTTGTGCTTTTGGGCACTCCAGTGATGTTGCAGCTCTGAAATATGGCCAAACTGGTGGCAAGTGGCATCTTGGCAGCTGCACACTTGACTTTTCTCAGTTCATGGGCAGTTATTTTGCGCCTTGGTTTTTCCACACGCTTCTTGCGACCCTGTTGACTATTTTGAATGAAACGCTTGATTGTTCGATGATCACGCTTCAGAAGCTTTGCAATTTTAAGAGTGCTGCATCCCTCTGCAAGATATCTCACTATTTTTGACTTTTCTGAGCCTGTCAAGTCCTTCTTTTGACCCATTTTGCCAAAGGAAAGGAAGTTGCCTAATAATTATGCACACCTGATATAGGGTGTTGATGTCATTAGACCACACCCCTTCTCATTACAGAGATGCACATCACCTAATATGCTTAATTGGTAGTAGGCTTTCGAGCCTATACAGCTTGGAGTAAGACAACATGCATAAAGAGGATGATGTGGTCAAAATACTAATTTGCCTAATAATTCTGCACTCCCTGTATGACTTAGCAATTATATAGTTTTCATGTGTGCCAACCCTGAATCCAAGTAGAAACTACTCCTACATCCAAAGTAAGTAGGTAATGTGCTATGTATTATATTTGTATATGTAAATGCTGGAAATAATACAAATTTAAGCCATATGTGCCTAGATTCATCTGTTTTTATTAATATGCCTTAGTATAACTGTGTGAATAATGATTTAGTTTTATGTTTTGAAACATAATACTGTATAAAATATATGCTGCCAACAATATATTTATATTATACAGTGTCATTATATACATTACAAATGTAAAAACAGTATTTATTATACTGTAAGTCATAATGATTTGGTTGGGTGCATTGTATTATTATTTTTATTGATTATTTTAAGATGATTGATGAGCATAGATTACCCTGATTTATGTATTTGTGGTTGTTTGTGTTAATTGTGGCTAGGTGCGTATTTCATTATTTGTGCACTTAGGTGGGGATGGCTGATCTCTTTATTTTCTGTATATATAAATCTAAGTGTTTCATATGGCAAATGTATTTTTAGTTTTTGTTAGCTTAATGCATTTTCCGCATTAAGGTAAAGAGTTTTCTCTTGACCCATCGCTGTTCAGGGTTGCCAAACTCTCGCAGCATTGTTTACTGACAAAACATGGGAAATGTATTGGCGGAGCACTGTTTTTTACTGGCAACCTGAGAAATTACAGAACTCCTATTGAAAAGTAACACAGTGAATATCTGAACAGTATAAACATAATATGGAAACACTGACAGTACCTATAAAAGAGTTATTTGCTTGATTTACACTTAAAAAGTCAACACAGCATGAAATTATCAGCCCCTGATATTCCTGATATTTATTGGCAGTTGTAAAACATTTTTTTTTTTTACAAACTGTCAGTAAATTTACTGGCGGTTGGCAACCCTGTCGCTGTCCCATGTGCATCAGCACTGATCCTCTCCTCCTGCATTCTTTGAGTACAGCGAAAGCTAAACATTCCTTCTTCTCTATCGGTATCGGCTAGTACTTGTACTCGGTCTTAAAAAAGTGGAATCGGTGCAACCCTATTTGCAACCACTATAAGCTCATGAATAGCACTGATTTCTGAACGTCTAATTCAATCACTTCCTTATTCACTTTCTCACACATGTTCTGTTTTTTTTTTATTGAGTTTAACAGTGTATACAGTTTTATTTGTAGAGTATGAGCTCACACTTCTGCTGTCATCACACAGACATGTTTTCTCTAACCACTATTACAGTATTCCTTTTTTACCATGTCTCCTCAGGGCCCCTCTGACTATATCAGTCAAGTGGAATTTCTGAGGATTTAGTCAGTACTAGCAATGACCTTTCTTATATTGTCATACCTTCCATCTTCCACATCATTTGTAAAGTGAATGTACATTCTCTGCCTGGAAAGATTAATTATTTTCACAATTTGTTTTGCAACTAAATAGAGTATTTATTACATCTTGACTCGTGATGATCATTTGCAATATCTGCCTGTAAATCTACATTTGATGCAAATAAACGTTACTTTGCAAGGCAGTTAAATAAACTGGTACCTAAAGCATGCCAGTAGACATCAATGGCACATATAGATATCTGCATATACTTGTATAGCTAGCAGAGAACTATATTTTGTAATTAGCAGCCTTATTTTCCAAGGTCTAGCTATGGCCTGGTCTCTCTTCTACCCCCACACCTTACCATTGTTCAGTAAAGTTCTCATCGTCGTAAGGAATCCGTAGTGAGCTATGGGAGGACAGGAGCAGAGCTCTGACTTTGGATCTAAAACTGCTGTTTAGAACACCCTGGGATGATACTCCTTAACCACGTTTTTTATATTGTGAAAGACGATGTTACATTGAGTAAATTGATACCCAACACGCCACGCTTCAAAGTTGCGCCTGCTCGTGGAAGGGCGAAAAACGTTTACCCTTTAAAATCTCCATAGGCGACATTTAAAAAATTCTACAGGTTGCATGTTTTGAGTTACAGAGGAGGTCTAGGGCTAGAATTATTGCTCATGCTCTAACGATTGTGGCGATACTTCACTTGTGTGGTTTGAACACCATTTTTATATGTGGGCGCTACTCACATATGAGTTTGCTTCTGCACACGTGCTAGTCGGGATGAGGTGTGTTTCAAAAACGTTTTTTTTCTTATATATTTTACTTTTTATTTTTTTATTTTTACACTGTTCTTTTAAAAAAAAAATGTATCACTTTTATTCCTATTACAAGGAATGTAAACATCCCTTGTAATATAAAAAAAAAAACATGACATAACCTATTAAATATGAGATCAGGGGTAAAAAAAAAACTCAGATCTCCAAAAAAAAATTAATGTCATTGGATGGAAGTGACATTTTGACGTTGCTTCTGCCCTGCAATGATATGGAGACGGGTGGGGGCCATCTTCCCTTCACTCGTCTTCGTGTCAAGCCGGGGAGCAGACTTGATCACCTCCTCCGGTAAGCGGCGATTTAAAAAAACTCACTTTGCCTCTTACTAAATACTTTGGACTGCCTACTTTCCAAAAATGGCTAATTTGGGGGTATTTGCATTGTCCTGGACTCAAGAATCAAGATAGGTTGTCAGTAAATCAGAACTGATCAATTTTCAGATATAGACCATAGTCCTACAGACTAAATAATAAACATTGATTTGGGTTATTTTTTTTACCAAAGAATTGTACCAGAAAAAATGTTTTTTTTTTTTTCATTTATTTAGCCTACTCCTTAAACACTTCCATTCTTCTTAGCATTCTGTTATTAATTGGATTACTTGAGAATCTCTGCTTATAATGCAGGAGAACTATTCCTATACACACTAATTGAAAGTAGTTAGTGGTCTCTTGTTTGCGGAAAGCCTTCTGTAAATAAATTGTGCCACTAAGAAGCTTTTCACAACCATTATTCAGATGAAAACCTGTCTTGGAACTTTGGATTTGATTGGTGATACAGGCAGTAATGGAGCAATTTACACTGTATGGCCTTTAGGTAGTACACTGCCAGGGAGACAACGTTTTCTGATTCGATTCTTGCTGCAGTGGGTTACAGCAAATGTAGGGTACAATTAGAGAATTGTACAATCCAAGCGACATGTAGGTGTTTGCTGGATTAGTAATTACTATTGTCTACTTAGGTGTGGCTTAGAACTAATGGGGTTTTATTTTCTATTACACAAAGCACAATATACAGTAAAACCTTGGTTTGAAAGTAACTTAATTTGAGAGTGTTTTGCAAGACAGGCAATTTTTTTTATAAATTTTGACTTGATATACAAGCGATGTCTCAATATAAGAGTAGCGACATGTCACAATAGAATAGAATAGAGGAGCCTCTAAGTGTTTCAATATGGTTACATTTAATAAAGGTACAACATTTAGCAACTTATTATTAAACTTAGGGGTGCCTATCTTCTCTTTTCTACGCTGTAACAAAAATGCTTTGATATACAAGTGCTTTGGATTACAAGCATGTTTCTGGAACTAATTATGCTCCCAATCCAAGGTTTTAGTGTACATTTAATTTAAGCTGGTAATGTGACAACATTATACAATGAAGTCAATAAGGGCTTATGTATCCACGTTCATCACATTTACAGTCATAAGTATTTCACCATGCATTTTACTAGCATTATATAAATAAAGCAGTGACATTGAAGTTGAAATACTGATGAACTGGCTTCCCAAAGTGCCAATATTTGGTACAATAATTATTCTGTTTTTAACAGCAGTAGCAAACTCTTAATAAAAATATTTTACCCCCTTTAGAATGTGAGGGATCTAACCATTACGGGTGAACAAAAGAGGCAAACAGGAGAAAAAAGTGTCATTCTAATATGGCATTGTGATGTAGTTTCACCAACTGCATAGACGGAACAGTTGGTGAAACTTTTTACTGCTGTAGCATTATCTTCATGAATCAGCCTTATTACATTGCTGCTGTCCTTCCCATTCTATATTTTTTGATGCTCCCCCACTATGACGCTTACTTTTCTCTTTGCTCCTTAAGGGGTTAAACTACTTTTTATCTTCAAATATATACGGTATAGCAATCAAAATAATACAAGATAATTGCATACATGTCTCTCTCTCTCTCATATACTGTATGCAGCACTTCTCCTGGAGGAGCCGTTGGATTGTTTGGGTCTCTCTGCTCTGTACCAGTAACCAGAGATGCAACAGAAACAGCTGAATGAGCATTATTTTAAAATATGTCCTGTAAGGAAGGTTTGGCTAAACAAAGCAATACAGTTGCAATACAGACAGATTTTCACAATATCAAATACTGGCATAGGCAAATTACATTTTCAGCTGAATATATAGGAGGTCCTATTACTTAGGGAAATTATCTTATCTGTAAACAAGAGGCCCTGCCTAGCCACTGACCATTGAGGTATAACCTGCAGTCCTAACGGTGTCAGAGACTTTTCATTGTGGTGGAGCGCTCTATTCAAAGAGGTTACAACATGACTTAGATCGCCAACAGGTCATGGTAGTTGATGGACGACGATGAATGAAGCCTCCTTTCAGTAGTTCCAGATTTCTGATGCAACAGTCTCTTGGCACTCCAACACTGGAACTGCATTCGAATTGGAACAGCTGGAACTCTCTGAAACAACTGTAACACTGGAACCCTCTGGAATAACTGAAACATTGGAACCACAGAATAATGAAACAAAAGAAAAATGGAACAGCAGAATTCAGGAATAGAAGGTCGTTCTCTGAAACAGTAACACTACTCACAACCACACGTGGCTTTCTTCCCTTTGGTCACTGCAGCCAATAGCTTTCAGCTCCTCTCTCTAGCTGTGGTCTTATAAGCCGACATACAGCAGCAACGTGGTTCTGGTGTCCTTGTAGCAAACACACAGCCCATTCTTCTTTGGCTGAGACACACACAGGTCCTAACCAGTGGAGTATCTAGGGTATGGCAGCCATGGCAAGTGCCATGGGCGCCATGGAGAGGGGGGCGGAAGAAAGTCACCCCCAGCATGACAAAACCCCACATGTCCTCCCGCAGGCCACCTCCCGCACTAATCTTCCGGCGCTGTGGTCGCCCTGCTGGAGCCCGGCGCTGGCATAGCAATTGCTAATATTTCTCCTTCTGCCTGGGGAGGGGAGTGACAAGTGCCCCCATGACAGCCGATAATTGGCCAGACTGGATCCACGTACAGTGGCAGAGCCTAATGCTCCACCTACCCTATCATCTTATCCCCAGAGCGGGGAATGTGACGTAAGGTAAGGAGAAGAGAGGACAGGTGAGAAGGAATGTATGGTGGCCCGATGGAGAACCGCGACCCCAGCAGCAGCACCAAGGATAGCAGCCAGGTACTACTTGATTCTTGTCATCATATTCATGTGTGCCAACTGCCAACCAGAAAGCAGCAAAATATAATGCTCAGTGGATTAAATAAATATGCATAGCCATATCATAAATAAACTGTAATAAAGTGATTTGTGGACAGCTGTTGCACAAATCACTTTATTACACTTTATTAATGATATCTATGGCTATGCATATTTATAATTTATTTATTCCATATTAAGCACTATTGATGCCTGGCACACACACACAATCACACATGATGATGACTTAAAACGTTTAAATCATCACGTGCGATTGCGCCCCCCTAAAAACTTTCAGCACCAGCCGCCAGTGGTCCCCAGAGTCCGTCTCTGTCCCTACAATGTCCCTGGTTATCTGAAAGATGTGATTCAAATGTTTTGACAGGGGCGCAGTTTTAGTGATTGCCATAGATGCCATTTTTACTAGATACGCCTCTGGTCCTAACTGTATAGGAAGACACTTTTCCACTCTTTCCCTGAGCTTAAACACATGCATGGGGACATGCCCTGATCGCAGGCCACTCTTCGGGATTATACTCCCCTGTCAGTCAGAAGTTAGACAAAGCAACCCAGTGGCCAATCAGAATCCACCTTGCCCCAATGGCCAACCAGGTCCCTTCCTTGTCCCTTACCACAACCAGTATGTTTTTGCATTTTGGCAAGGAGCTACAGCATTCAGAGGAGCCCACAAACATATATGAAAAGAGAAGATTGCAATCTGATAGCTCAGCCAAGATGCAGTTCTACTACAGTGCTAACCTCAATGTACTTTATTATACCCAATTCATTTATTGTATGAATTGGTGGTGAGCCTCAGTATTTATTTTATAAACTGCCAGGTAGCTAACATTAGTATACAGCACTTACCACACATGGGGAGGATCTTGAATGAGCTTTACTTTTTGTGTCTGTTCCTTTTTTAGGCGTGTTAGCATAAAATATGAGTTTATAAGCTTCTTAAAAAAAGTTTTTCTGTATTTTTTCAACTTGTATATGTTTAATTTTGCTTTTTCATTTTTATTACATCAAGGCACATCTAATCTAAACTCCCCATCCCCCACAATGAAAAAGGTTATAATAAAACCAAAAAGTCATCTATTTACCAGTGAAGCATTCCAGATTTGTTCTGTTACCTACTCAAGTGCTGGCATTGACCTCAGGGCCTTTTAATGAGATAATTTTATTTTAAAACTGAGTAGTGTCAAGAACATTCTAACCTTACCCAGAAGTGCTACTCCATTTCTACAGGCAGTCCCCAAGTTACAAACTTCCAACTTATATATGTGCAAACGGAGGGAGACAACAGGAAGTGAGAGGAAATCTACGCCTTAGAAGGGAAATTCACTCTTGTATTTATTTATTTATTTATTTATAAAAATGCTTTTTGGGAGCGCAGTCATTACCCAAAGGCCTCGATGCGCTCATAGAACCACAGAACATATACAGACACATCTCACATAACAATAATAACAATATAAAACCACATAATAACATTAACAACTAAAACTACAATATCTAAAACTGCTAGTATCTAACCCTAATTAGGGCCATACACCTGGGAAAATAAAAAAGTTTTTAAAAACTTCCTAAAATTTAACAAATCCTTCTCCCGTCTTAAGGATAGAGGTAGAGAGTTCGAGAATATCGAACCTTGTGCATCCAGAGTCCTCCCTCCACATTTTGTTCTTCTGAATTTAGGGACCGTCAAATTAACCTGATCAGCAGATCTTAACGATCTGCTGGGGACGTAACAGGTACATTTTTTTTGCAAATACCCTGGGCCTATCTTATGGATAGCTTTGTGGACGATGCATCCCACTTTGAATAAGACCCGTTCAGCAACCGGTAACCAATGCAAGGCTTTCAGAGATGGTGTAATATGGGCCAGACGGCCCACTCCCGTTACTAACCTAACTAACCTAACTCTTGTAAGAGTTATCTTGGGGAAAAAGTGTCTCCACTGAAGCTTTATTACCAATCCCTGTTTCCACAACAACCCAAAATTTTCAAAATCCAATTGTCACACTTCCCTGTGCTAGCCAAAAAACGTAAACAACAAACCTACAGAACTTGTTTGTTACCCCTGGGACTACCTGTACTACCCCACTCAACGTGTCATGGACTGAGTGCCATAAATATTATTATTATAAAGGATTTATATAGTGCCAACAGTTTACATGTCGCTTTACAATATAATGGGTATGGGTAGTTTTTTCAAATACAAAATGCCAATTGTTTACTCTTTCTAGCTTGATAAGCAAAATAATTTTAAAAATCACAGGTAATGTTCTACATATATTATTCAGAACATTTAATGTGCTTAAAAAGATGTCATTTGAACCTGCACATTCTTTTGTGCTTTCTAGCAATGTTCACAGCAAGCATAAATATCAGTCCTGTAGATTTCACTTTGCTCCTGTATTATGTGTATTACTTTTTTAGTTGAAAATGTTTCAGCCAGGCTCTCTGGACTCCAAACATAGCCTGTAATAATGCTAAGACTTTAGAAAGCTGTCTCTAGCACAGCTATTAAATTTTCGGCTTGAGCTGTTGCCAAACAATAGCGGCATTTTATCTGCAACCTGTCAGCTCATTTTAAATTGGCTGTAGCAAAAAATAAAAAAAAGGAGCTCTTAGCAGCCAATGTGCTTAGTGAACAGGATGGAGTCGTAAGTACTTCCCTGCTGAAAGGTTGCGCCTCTTGCAATCAAGTAGAAATCCTTAAGTGTTAATACTTTAAAGGAAACTATGACACAGGTCCATGATAGACTAACCACACTATCAACTACAAGTATTACACAGCTGCAAATTTCCTTGAGGGAGAGAAAGCCAACTGTACAAGTCATCTAGAAAGTAGCAAGATATTTTTCTCAGCTACTAATACAAGCTTTAAATTGTAATGTACGTCAGTGTACATATACAGTAAAGTATATAAATTGTGAATATGTTCACATATTATGTACAATATAAAGATTTTTTTATGTGAAGAAAGGACTGTTCACAGCAATAATTCATTTTAGACCAATTTAGCCTTTGGGCCATTGATAGTAATTATTTATATCACCATAGTTGTTATTCTTTTGAACATTGTATTCGTATTTTGTATTGCTTGGGCACATAACAATGCTAAATTAAGTAACAAAAATCTGTTCAAAAGAAAAAAGTGCCTAAACATGCAGCATTTCACCATAATGGGTCTCTATGGTGTAAGCTACATTAGTAACATAGCAGTTAATCTCACATTTTTGCATAATGTTTCAGGTACACTATATTATCAAAATTGGGATGCCTGCATTTACACGCACATGAACTTTAATGGCATGGTATGGTTCAATATTGAGTTGGCCCATCCTTTGTGGCTATAACAGCTTCAACTCTTCTGGGATGGCTGTCCACAAGGTTTAGGAGTGTGTCTATTGGAATGTTTGACCATTCTTCAAAAAAATCATTTGTGAGGTCGTGACTCTAGAAGGCCTGGCTCACAGTCTCCATTCAAATTCATTCCAAAGGTGTTATCAGGTTTAGGCCAGGACTTTGTGCAGGCCAGTCAAGTTCCTTCACCGCAAACTCGCTTATCCATATTTTTATTGACCTTTCTTTGTGCACTGGTCCAAATCATTTGGGGTTGTTTTTCAGGGGTTGGGCTTAGTTCCAGTGAAGGGAACTTTTAAGGCGTGAGCATACCAAGACATTTTGGACAATTTCACGCTCAACTTTGTGGGAACAGTTTGGGGCACCTTCTGTTCCAACCTTGCTTTGTGCACCAGTTGTGCACTGGTCCGTAGGGTTCAGTATTATGTTGGCCCTGGTTCCTCCACCCCAAACTTGCTCATCAATGTTTAAAAACTTTGCTTTGTGCAAGCAAGGTTTTTAAACATTGATGAGCAAGTTTGGGGTGGAGGAACCAGGGTCAACATAATACTGGACCCTATGGACTAAGAGGTATGCCATTAAAGTTCATGTGCGTGTAAAGGCAGATGTCCCAATACTTTTGGTAATATAGTGTATGTGTAATGGATGCTACCTGTTACTTGCATACCACAGGAATCCATGAGTTTCATCTGTTTAGCAACTGAATGTTACTCTTAGCAATTGTAGTAGTGTCACTGAGCTACCTAACATTACCCAGCTCTGCTCTGATTAGAAGAATAGAATATACCAAACGGCTTATAATTTGGTAATGGCAGCACAAATGTAAGAAGTTTACTGATTTTAGTGTAAATTCTTTTAAGCTGCTCCAGCAAACCACCCTTAATAACCATATGTATGTAGTGCAAAAGCTGCTACTTCATGAAATTCACAGTTTTTCCACTCTTTGGGACCTAATCCTCATAAAGAAACACATTAAGGGCACCTGGAAGGCCAGAAGTAGCCCTCAGAATGCACAAAATACTGAATTGTAGCTGTAGTATCCAGGGTCCTCCTAATCAGCCAAATCCAGATTGGATCTGCTCCTTTCCATTAGCAGCCAGCAAGGAGACTTTTCCTTTTAGAAAGTTTCATAAGTAGGGCCCCATATAGGCCTAAAACACACACTTCATATATTCTGCTCATGTCTTTTTGATTTAGCACTTTGCCATTTGTCTCAAAAATAATTTATACAATTCAGTTCATATACCTTTGCTTTAACCATTTCAATACTGGCCCATTGACAATTGACGGCCAAAGATGGGATCTCCCATCCTAAGTGGCCGTCAATTGATGGCCTGGGGTTTGCGGGTGGATATCTGAATGATGCCTGCAGCCAGAGGCATCATCCAGATATCCTCTTCCTCAGCCGGCGATTCTGCACGACATAAGAACGATCATAGCGGCGGTTCCGCCGCTTGATCGTTCTTACAGGCCGCGGGAGGGGACATCCCCCCCTCCCGCCGCCATCTGGTGCTTCTCCGGGCTCTCCCGTGCCTTCGGGGGCCCGGAGAACGAATCGTCTGGTGTCGGCAGGAAGCATAGAGATGACTGTTGACCAGATAGTCACCAGACATCTCTGACCGTTGGAGGACCTCGGCGCGATGTGATGACGTCACGCCCGGGTCCCCATAAGTAAACAAAGCCGCAATTGCGGCTGTAAGCAACCATTCATGAGATCAGTGAATTTTTTTTCACCGATCTCATGGTTTCCAGCCTGGAGGAGAGATGTGAGGTCTTATTGACCCCGCATCTCTCCTTAAAGAGGACCTGTCACACACATTTCCTATTACAAGGGATGTTTACATTCCTTGTAATAGGAATAAAAGTGGAAAAAAAAATTGAAAAAAAGTGTAAAAAAGAAATAAAAGATAAGTCAAAAAAAGAAATAAAAGATAAAAAAAAAAATTAAAACGCCCCTGTCCCCGATAGCTTGCGTGCAGAAGCGAACGCACACGTAAGTCCCGCCGACATATGTAAACGTCGTTTAAACCACATAAGTAAGGTATCGCCGCGTGCGTTAGAGTGCCAGCAACGAATCTAGCACTAGATCTCCTCTGTAAATCTAAACTGGTAACCTGTAAAAAATAAAAATAAAGTGTTGTCTATGGAGATTTTTAAGTACCGAAGTTTGGCGCCATTCCATGAGTGTGCGCATAATTAAAGCGTGACATGTTGGGTATCTATTTACTTGGTGTAACATAATCTTTCACATAATACAAAAAAATTGGGCTAACTTTACTGTTTTGTTATTTTTTTAATTCATGAAACAATTTTTTTTACAAAAAAAAGGCGTTTGAAAAATGATTGCTTAAATACCATGCGAGATAAAACGTTGCAATGACCGTCGTTTTATTCCCTAGGGTGTCTGCTAAAAAAACATATATAATGTTTGGGGGTACTGCGTAATTTTCTAGCAAAAGAATGATGATTATTACATGTAGGAGAGAAGTGTCAGAATAGGCCCGGTATGGAGGTGGTATAAAAGCCCGGTATTGAAGTGGTTAAGAGGATTCAGGAGATGTTGAAATGTTGTTGTTGTATATGACTAGCCCAGTTCCTGCTTGGTTCAAAAGCTTCAGCTTAGATTTCTGTGGAATTTAATGCTTGTAGTTTCTGTATCTGCATTTAAAGTAATAAATACGAATGAGGAAAAGTGAGAATGTGATAAAGTAATGCTTGGAAATGCTGATAAACATCTTGGTCCAACTAGAATGAGCCATTTAATCTGTATAGTCGTGTCATGAATGCTTACTCACCATCTTATATCCTACAGCTCGTTCTAAAATGCTGACTTAATCCAAAGCATATGTTTGTCTGACACATCCAGAGAAAATCATATCTCATATTTGCTTAATTTAACCTTTAAATGACTAATTGAAAATGAAGTTCTTCAATATGAGAAGCTAAAGAAATCACTATTTCTGTGTATAACTAACAATTTCACCTACTTTCTTTGAACTGAGGGAGCAGTTCATGTAGAGCAGGAGAATTATAGTTGCATAATGGAGTCGGAGGAAATTTTTTCTTACGTTTGGGCCTACTTTTACATGCTGAAGAGGAGGAGTGACTGAACATGTACTGTATAGCTAGGTCATTTCTGAGTGTGTTTTTATTTTTTTTTATGGGTACTGGGATTCTCCTAACTATGTTGAATACTTCTGCCCAGATTCTAGTCAATGATCACTTTTCACTGATCAATCATAAATGAACTGATATTTACATGTGGTATTTCTCATAGGTTGCTACATAGTGTATTATTGCGCATCGCAGACTTTATTGAACAAAACAAATTGTGTTTTGCATGCATTTTGGAAGAGACAAAGCCCCATAGTACATCTTGCACTCCAATGCAACAGTAATAAGACGAGCCGGCAAAACTGTAATCCTTGCAGTGTTGTTTATTGGTACATCAGAGTGACAATAAAACAATAATGATGACGCGTTTCAGCAATAGCCTTAGTCATAGCGATGACTTATGCCACGTACACACGACCGTTTTTCATTAAGCGAAAAATGCAATTTTTTAAACTGGTCGTGAAAAATGGTCGTGTTTAACCACTTAAGGCCCCTGACTTTTAGGCAGCTAAAGGATCCGGCCAGGTTTTGCGATTCGGCACTGCGTCGCTTTAACAGACAATTGCGCAGTCGTGCGACGTGGCTCCCAAACAAAAGTGGTGTCCTTTCTTTCCCACAAATAGAGCTTTCTTTTGGTGGTATTTGATCACCTATGTGGTTTTTATGTTTTGTGCTATAAACAAAAATGGAGCGACAATTTTGAAAAAAAATCAATATTTTTTGCTTTTTGCTATAATAAATATCCTCCAAAAATATATAAAAAAAAAAAAACTCAGTTTAGGCCGATACCTATTCTTCTACCTATTTCTGGTAAATAAAAAAATCGCAATAAGCGTTTATCGGTTGGTTTGGGCAAAATTTATAGCGTTTACAAAATAGGGGATAGTTTTATTGTATTTTTATAAATTGTTATTTTTTTTACTACTAATGACGGCGATCAGCAATTTTTTTCGTGACTGCAACATTATGGCGGACACTTTGGACAATTTTGACACATTTTTGGGACCATTTTCATTTTCACAGCAAAAAATGCATTCAAAATGCATTGTTTATTGTGAAAATGACATTTGCAGTTTGGGAGTTAACCACAAGGGGGCGCTGAAGGGGCTATGTGTGACCTAATGTGTGTTTACAACTGTAGGGGGTGTGGCTGTAGGTGTGACATCCTCGATTGTGTATTCCTATAAAAGGGATCACGCGATCGATGACGCCGCCACAGTGAAGAATGGGGAAGCCGTGTTTACACACGGCTCTCCCCGTTCTTCAGCTACGGGGACCGATCGCCGGACTCCAGCGGCAATCGGGTCCGCGAGTAAAGCGGTCCCGGTCCCGGAGCTTCGGACCAGGTCACGGAAGCGCGCCGCGGGCGTGTGCCCGGGACCCACGGCTGCGCACTAGCACAGGACGTACCTGTACGTGCATGTGCCCATCCATACCATTCTGCCGACGTATATGTGCAGGAGGCGGTCCTTAAGTGGTTAAGCTCCAGAGCATTTTTCTCGACGAGAAAAATGGGCGTTAAAAATTTAGAACCTGCTCTATTTTTTCTCGTCGTTTTTCACATCCACGTCGTGTGTACGCTTTAACAAGGGGGAAAAACGTGCATGCTCAGAAGCAAGTCATGAGATGGTAAATTAGCATAAGCAGCCCAAAGGGTGGCGCCATTCGAATGGAACTTCCCATTTATAGTGCCGTCGTACGTGCTTTGCTGGAGCATTTTTTTTTTCACGATCGTGTGTATTCAAGGCAGGCTTGAGAGGAATCACGTTGAGAAAAACATTGTTTTTTTCCATGACATGAATAACGGTCGCGTGTACGCGGCATAAGGTTATTTATTATTTATTGTCACTCTGATGTACCAGTAAATGACACTTCAAGGATTACAGTTTTGCCGGCTCTTCTTACTACTGTTGCATTGGAGTGTGTTGGGACACATCAAGCCTTGGCACCTGTGAGTGGATCTGGTGTATGGATTGGGTTGTCCCTGCAGAGAGCGCTGTTACCATACATCTTGCTATTGTGGCAAATTTCTAAAGCCTAGTACACATGAAAAATACCGCTTTTGAAGCAAACGCACCATAATCTGATCGTTAGTACACAGCTTTCTAGAGCTGATGTTTATTAAGTACAGTATTTGTCTGGAAAAAAATTGGAAGGCCAAGACCACGCATGCTCAGAAATTAAAGAATACATTACAATACAATACAATACAACTTATTACATCACTTCTGAAGTTGTATTCTGTCATACTATAATTTTCATAACTTTAGCACCCTCTTAATTTTCAATATGAGACTAGCATACAAAAAAAACAGACGATCACTCGGATTTAACATTCTTAAGACTCTAAAATTACTCTAAAAACTCTCTTCAAACTTTTGTTTGCGTTATGCATAACCTTTAAGTTTAGATGGGAAATGTGTTTTACTACTTCAGATATAACTACATACATGTGTTCTCTTACAGTATACAGGTGATTAAAACCTACAACATCCTTTGTCTTTGCAGGAATTTATGGCCAGCTGCAGACATTTTGCTCTCCACATTTCAGTGATCCGCAGCGGAACATGCAGCATAGCAGCGCATGCAGTATGGTGCCTCCCTTTGAAGAATGTTTGCCTCACAATGGTGGGAACAAATCAGATTTTGATGCATTTCACAGGGCATTTACCTCCCAGTCAGGTATTGCAGGTAATTACTGTCTATAACTCTATCAGTGTTTTCATTTACTTTTCTAACAGTGGATGCTGGTGTGCACGGTGAAGGGATCAGTGCTAATGCATCATAATTGACACATCACAATGTATACTTTTTTAATGATTTTAGTGACATTTCCTTCATCTTTATTTACTGAAGCAGGTTTTAATGCTTCAAAATTGCAATACAACATGCTGCGCTAAAAACAAGTACATCATGTCTTTTTCTTATTTTAACCCCTTCCATACAGGGCATTTTCACCCCCTTCCTGCCCAGACCAATTTTTAGTTTTTAGCGCTGTTGCACTTTGAATGACAATTGCGCGGTCGTGCAACACTGTACCCAAATTAAATCATTATGTTTTTTTCCCCACACAAATAGAGCTTTCGTTTGGTGGTATTTGATCATCTCTGCGGTTTTTATTTTTTGCGCTATAAACAAAAGAAGAGCGACAATTTAAAAAAAAACCACAATATTTTTTCCTTTTTATTTAATACATCTCACAATATTTTTTTTTAAAAAACCTTTTTTCCCCTCAGTTTAGACCGATACGTATTCTACGTATTTTTGGTAAAAAAAAAAAACGCAATAATCGTATATTGATTGGTTTGCGCAAAAGTTATAGCGTCTACAAAATAGGTGATAGATTTATGGCATTTTTATTTTATTTTTTTTACTAGTAATGGCGGGGATCTGCATTTTTTTTTTTGTGACCGTGACGTTGCGGCGGACATATCGGACACTTTTGACACGTTTTTGGGACCGTTCACATTTACACAGCGATTAGTGCTATAAAACTGCACTAATTACTGTGTAAATGTGACTGGCAGGGAAGGGGTTAACACTAGGGGGCGCTGAAGGGGTTAAAATGTGTCCTAAAGTATGTTCTAACTGTAGGGGGAGGGGGACTCACAGGGGGAGGAGATCGATGTGTGTTCCTCTGTACTGGGAACACACATCAGTCTCCTCACCGCTGACAGGAGGTGGATCTGTGTGTTTACACACACAGATCCACACTCCTGCCGTGATTGCCGGAAATCGCGGGTGCCCGGCGGCAATCACGGCCGTCGGGCACGCGCGCGGGATCGCGGGTGGTGCCGCTGGCGCCAGCGCGCGCCGCCAGCGGCGCGCGCGCGCGCCCTAGAACGCCGTGAAGACAGGACGTTGTGCAACGTCCTGTCTCATCGGCGAGGGGATCACCATGATGTGATTCCCCTATGGGCTGGTAGGGAAGTGGTTAACACACACCATTTTAGCACAGTGGTGTGAACTGTTCAGATTGCCTTGTCTATGTGTTGGGACTGTGTTGGGCAAGGTTGACCAGTGCAGTTCAACATATAAAGTGAACTGGCCCTTAGTCAGGTTTATAGAACATTCTTTGAATGATCTCTGCATTTTCTCTGCAATTAGCACTACTGCATACTGGCAGTTTTCTTTCATACAGTCAGTATTTATACATTTCCACTGTGAAATAAGAATCGCTTTGACACAAGTATGGTGTACATTTTGGAGTATAGTGCTAAAAATACTCTAAAATGTAAAGTGCATGGACATTAAGGGAAAAACATCCATATAAATTTCCTATGGCCGCGTACACACGATCAAATCTGTCTGCTGGAAACGGTCGGCCCGACCGTCCCAGCAGACAGATTCGATCGTGTGTACGGGCAAGCCGACGGATTTGGCCAGCAGACAGATTTGAAAGCATGCTTTCAAATCTGTCGGCTGGGAACCCGTCCGCCCAACATGTCTGCTGGTTAGTACGCTAACCAGCAGACATGTCTTCTCGCACACGCGTCGAATGGTTTCGACGCATGCGCGGAAGTGTTTTACTTCCTGGTGCGGTGACGTGGCGGCATCACCGCCACGTCAGCACGCCGTCTGCCGGCGGGGATTTTGGTTTGATCGTGTGTACACGATCAAACCAATATGTCCCCAGAAGACAGATTTGTTCAAATCGGTCTGTCCGACCGATTTGAACAAATGTGTCTGCTCGTGTGTACAAGGCCTAAGGAGTGCAACTTTCTCAGTGTACTCTGTGAGTGGCTGCCCACAATGCTTGATTGTGCCGCAGTGCTGTACCATTATTCAAATAATCAGAGAAGGACTTCGGAAGGAGCTCAAGTTGAGGAAGGGTACAGCATTGTGACATCATCATGCCTTGTGGGCAGAAGTGTATACACAAGGAGTTAGTGGTGTGGCGTGTTGCAGCCTGGGAAAGATTGAGCTCTTATACCTTAGTGCTGGGTGAGCAACTTGTGATGTGTGAGTGATTTTAATGGCTTTTGTTTTTAGTTTTTAATTTGTTTGAGTGTTCTATGATGATCTCCTATCCATTTATGAGTGTTATTTTGAGACCTCTGGAGGAGTCGTTCCTGTATTGGCATCAGTATATCTACAAATTTCATTTAAAAGCCTGCTAGGACCTACTTATTCATTTAATGGCACGTATACATGATCGGAATTTCTGACAACAAATGTTCGATGTGAGCTTTTGGTTGGATATTCCGACCGCGTGTATGCTGCATCAGACATTTGCTGTTAGAATTGCCGACAACAAATGTTATACATTTTTTCGACAACAAAAGTTCTTCTCGGAAATTCCAATCCTCTGTATTGAATTCCAATGCACAAAAATCCTACTCATGCTCGGAATCAATTTGACACATATTCAGAATCATTTAACTTTTCTCGGCTCGTCGTAGTGTTGAACGTGACTGCGTTCTTGACGTTTTGGAATTTCCGACAACACCGATCGTGTGTACGCGGCATTAGAAGTCATTGGACACTTTATGACACTTTATGAGCTGATTTGAACTGCTTGGAAGCATGGAACTTTGTTTTTTCATCATGTCGTTGTGTTTTACGTCACCGTGTTCTGGTCCGAGGGGATTTTGGTCCGATGGTGTGTACGCACATCAGACCAACAGACCACTTCAGCCTTGTCCGATGAAAACGGTCCGTCAGACATGTTTCCTCGGACATGTCTGATCGTGTGTACAGGGCCAGAATGTTTAGCACAGATTTTTTTATTACATATACAGTGTATTGCACTACGGTTCTATTGCTAGTTTATCATATTAACACTATTGATTCTTTAAATGCTAGCTGTCATGTTTATTCCCTGGCTTCAGTACCTTCTGAGTCACTGATCTAAGACAGGTACGAGGAAAGTCAGAGTATAGTCAGGACTTATCTGTAAACTTTTCTGGATTAGCGAATCAAGGGATCAAAACCAGAGGGTCAGTATAATAGCCAGGTAATAACAAGGGGTTAGTAAGAGTAGCCACTGTGTTTCTCACTAAGTGCAGCTGGTGGCTCTCAATCCCAGCTGTCATTGGCAGCTTAGGTCCACACTGACAGTCAGGAACGAATCAGCATGGGTCCTGATCATGTGGTCACAACGACACTATGATTACATTATTGCTGAAGGCTTCAGTTAAATAAATAAAAGCCTTTAGTTCACAGTTTCACAGTGCCACCTTGAGGCTTTAGTGCTCATCTGTATTGCTATAGGTACGATGTTGTATTAAAAATAAAATACATTTGTTAAAACATAGATTTTTTTTAATGCACTTATAAGTCTATAATAAATACACAGGACAGGTTTTTCTTTAAACAGTTTACAAAATAAAAGCCTTACATGGCCCTAAACATATAAAAGCCAAATAGGTATTCAAATTTTTAATAGTTATTTTCGAGTTAATCATAACATTCTGATTATGCAAAATTTTTACCAGGACATCTAGGCATCGATGATCCCAGGCACAAAAGGGTTAATCAACCACTAACTTCCAATGGATGCCTGTAACCTAGAACATTACTTGTTCATCATCTGTTGTTTAAGGCTGCCTAATGAACTCTGTTATGAACATTTGCTAAGCTTTTCTATTCAATTAAATTATATTCGTGGCTGGCTAGCAAGTACACTAGCTTACACTTTGCATGTTTGTACAGATAATTTTAGTTGAGCTGTATATTTCTCTGAGGACATGCAACTATACCTAGCAAAACATTATGGAATTTCTAGGATAGTCTATTCAATGTAATGTGACTTGCGAAATTCAGGCATTAGCAGAGAGTCAAATTATTGCACAATAATGATGTTGTCATTGCAGTCCTAAAATGTTTGACCATATATGACATAATAATAGAAGTTGATATTCTCAGAACCCAAATGGATGGAAATGGAATAGTGGAAACTCAAATGATGGACAAAAATGTTAACTCCTATTGCTTTCTATTGCTTCTGCTAATACAGCAGAGATAGATCTGCAAAATATATGGCATGTGCTAAGCATTTGGATGTACGAACAATATCTATCTTATAGAGGAAGATTGTGCAACAAAAGGGGGAAAAAACGGCAACCCATGCTACTTAGTCAGATGTTATTTCACTAAAGCCAGGTCACCAAAATATCAATTTTATTTGGACTTTGGAAAATTTGAGTTCCATTTACCTTGCATTTAACATTGCATTGTATATCTGCATTCTTATTCAATCCAATTCCAAGTATATTGTTTGTGCAAATACATTATAGGAAAAAGATTTTATGAATGTGTGTAAGTGTAGGAAAGAAAGTATTTGCAGTATTCACAGAAAACCTCTGAGCATATTGTGAACATGTGCATACAATGTAAAAACCCAGAGAGTGCATCGGCATCATGAAGTACCTGTAAGAGATTTGCTTTTTATATTCTCTCTGTTTATAACAAACAATCAATATAGTATCCCACAAAAGTGAATACACCCCTCACATTTTTGTAAATATTTTATTACAGTACAGTGCCTGCCGCCGAGAATGTGTTTTTAACACGCCAGCATCGCGCTGAATCTCGGCGACAGGCTGCCGATATCTCGCACTCGCTGGAATAGTAAAAGCACATTCCAGCGAGTGCGTCATAGAAGCGACGGGGATCCGACTTGGATTCCCGCCAATTCTACACGTGGGCGGAGTTTGTTATGAATCCTGAAGGAGAAATCCCCGCCGGATTTTTAAAGAAAAATCCGGCATGGGTTCCCCCCTCAGGAGCATAGCGGGCCCTTAGGTCTGTTATGGGTTGTAAGGAGACCCCCTACGCCGAAAAAACGGCGTAGGGGTCCCCCCACAATCCATAACAGACCCGTATCCAAAGCACGCCGGCCGGCCGGTCAGGAAGGGAGTGGGGGCGAGCGAGCGCCCCCCCCCCCCCTCCTGAGCCGTACCGGGCAGCATGCCCTCAACATGGGGGGGTTAGGTGCTCTGGGGCAGGGGGCGCACTGCGGCCCCCCACCCCAGAGCACCCTGTCCCCATGTTGATGAGGACAGGGCCCCTTCCCGACAACCCTGGCCGTTGGTTGTCGGGGTATGCGGGCGGGAGGCTTATCGGAATCTGGAAGCCCCCTTTAATAAGGGGGCCCCCAGATACCGGCCCCCCACCCTAAGTGAATGAGTATGGGGTACATTGTACCCCTACCCATTCACCTGCAAATAAAAAGTGTAAACACAAGTAAACCACACAGGGTATTGAAATATTTTATTAGTTGGCCGCCGGGGGGGGTGTGTATGATCGCTTTTATAAAAGCGCCCCCCTCCGGCGGGCTTCTGTGGGGGGTGGGTGCCGCCGTCTGGTTCTCTTCTGCCGCCGGGGGGGCGCTTTGATAAAAGCGCCCACCACCCGGCGGGCTTCTTTCGACATCTTCGGCGGCTGGGGGGTCTTCTCCCACTCTCCGGGGTCTTCTCCTGCTCTCCGGGAGTCTTCTCCGCTCTCCGGGGGTCTTCTCCGCTCTCCGGGGGTCTTCTCCGCTCTCCGGGGGTCTTCTTCTTCTTCAGGACTCGCCGCCGCTAACTTTGTGTGTTAGCTCAATTACTAGCGGCGGCGAGTCCCCTCCTCTGTGACGTCTTCTTCTTCTTCTCCAGATGTTGACGCGACGCTTCCTTCCGCTGTTATGCCGGGCACGCGGCTCGCAGCGAGTTATATAGGCCTGTCTTGTGACGTCGCAGTCCCATCATGCTCCGGTAGGTAGCACGTGGTACCTACCGGAGCATGATGGGACTGCGACGTCACAAGACAGGCCTATATAACTCGCTGCGAGCCGCGCGCCCGGCATAACAGCGGAAGGAAGCGTCGCGTCAACATCTGGAGAAGAAGAAGAAGACGTCACAGAGGAGGGGACTCGCCGCCGCTAGTAATTGAGCTAACACACAAAGTTAGCGGCGGCGAGTCCTGAAGAAGAAGAAGACCCCCGGAGAGCGGAGAAGACCCCCGGAGAGCGGAGAAGTCCCCCGGAGAGCGGAGAAGACTCCCGGAGAGCAGGAGAAGACCCCGGAGAGTGGGAGAAGACCCCCCAGCCGCCGAAGACGTCGAAAGAAGCCCGCCGGGTGGTGGGCGCTTTTATCAAAGCGCCCCCCCCCGGCGGCGGAAGAGAACCAGACGGCGGCACCCACCCCCCACAGAAGCCCGCCGGAGGGGGGCGCTTTTATAAAAGCGATCATACACACCCCCCCGGCGGCCAACTAATAAAATATTTCAATACCCTGTGTGGTTTATTTGTGTTTACACTTTTTATTTGCAGGTGAATGGGTAGGGGTACAATGTACCCCATACTCATTCACTTAGGGTGGGGGGCCGGTATCTGGGGGCCCCCTTATTAAAGGGGGCTTCCAGATTCCGATAAGCCTCCCGCCCGCATACCCCGACAACCAACGGCCAGGGTTGTCGGGAAGGGGCCCTGTCCTCATCAACATGGGGACAGGGTGCTCTGGGGTGGGGGGCCGCATTGCGCCCCCTGCCCCAGAGCACCTAACCCCCCCATGTTGAGGGCATGCTGCCCGGTACGGCTCAGGAGGGGGGGGGGCGCTCGCTCGCCCCCACTCCCTTCCTGACCGGCCGGCCGGCGTGCTTTGGATACGGGTCTGTTATGGATTGTGGGGGGACCCCCACGCCGTTTTTTCGGCGTAGGGGGTCTCCTTACAACCCATAACAGACCTAAGGGCCCGCTATGCTCCTGAGGGGGGAACCCATGCCGGATTTTTCTTTAAAAATCCGGCGGGGATTTCTCCTTCAGGATTCATAACAAACTCCGCCCACGTGTAGAATTGGCGGGAATCCAAGTCGGATCCCCGTCGCTTCTATGACGGCTTTGTCTCCATCGCGGCAAGCCAGCTCGGCGCTGGCTCCCGCGATGGGGCTCGTAGGTGGTCAATCTCGCCGAGAAAGGGAGCGAGATTGACACAATATCCCAGTCACCTACTGTATATCTTTTCATGTGACAACACTGAAGAAATGACACTTTGCTACAATGTAAAGTAGTGAGTATACAGCGTGTATAATAGTGTAAAATTGCTGTCCCCTCAAAATAACGCAATACATAGCCATTAATGTTTAAACCACTGGCAACAAAAGTGAGTAAACGCCTAAGTGAAAAATTTCAAATTGGGCCCAAAGTTTTAATACAGTATTTTGTGTGGCCACCATTATTTTTCAGCACTGCCTAAACCATCTTGGGAATGGAGTTCACCAGAGCTTCACAGGTTGCCACTGGAGTCCTCTTCCACTCCTCCATGACGACATCACGGAGCTGGTGGATGTTAGAGACTTTGCACTCCTCCCCCTTCCGTTTGAGGATATCCCACAGATGCTCAATAGGGTTTAGGTTTGGAGACATGCTTGCTAATAGCAACTCTTTTACAAACTCCAATTTGTAGAGGTTATTAAAGCAGTATGCGCTGCATACTAGCACATTATGAAAGACTTACCTAAAAAATTATCCCTCCAGCGGCGTACTATTACCACTGATAAGGATTCCATCTTCACCCAGTCTTCCTTCCGGGTTGGCGGGCTCTGGTCGTTTAAATGGCCTAGCCGCAATGGCATCACTCCCGCTCATGGGGGACACTGAGGCCTCGTACACACGAGGGGATATGTCCGCTGAAAACGGTCCGATGGACCGTTTCAGCAGACATCTCCGCTCGTGTGTATGGGCTAGCGGACAGATTTCTCCACCCGACAGATTTCAAAGCATGCTTTGAAATCCATCCGGTGGAATCTGTCCGCCCGACATGTCTGCTGGTTAGTACACTTACCAGCAGACATGTCGTCCCCCACCGCCGCCGCGCCGCCGCCGAATGGATTCGGCGCATGCGCGGAAGTGTTTAACTTCCTGGTGCGGTGACGTGGCGGTGACGTGGCGGCGTCAACGTCACCGCCGCGTCACCGCGCCGTCCGGCGGCGGGGAATTTGATCCGATGGTGTGTACACGCCATCGGATCAAACTCCCGATCGGACATATCCGATGGAAATGGTCCACGGACCGTTTTCATCGGATATGTCCGATCGTGTGTACGAGGCCTGAGAGTTGACAGAGTCTGATAGGGAAGCTCTATCTCTCCTTGTGATTGACAGAAGGCAGTGGGTGGATTCTATAGCCAATTGTAGGCTGTCTGTTGCTGAAGGAATCCGCACACTGCCCTCTATAGGACTAGTGTTACTGAATCCCTATCCACCCAGCCAGCTATAGAAATCCTCAGCAGCTGAAGCTGTGGGGAGGAATCTTTTTTTTTTTTTTGGACACTTCAGCATCAGTGTACCTCTGCACTTGATATTTGCTTCAAATTTATGTACCTATTTCCAACAGGTAATGGGTGAAAGAAAAAAAAAAGGGGGGGGGGGTGGGGGCAAGTTCAGAACAGAGTGATAGCATACATAAGTATTGTGTCAATACGTATAACGTTTACATAATAATGTAACACAAAAAAGTAGAATACCAAATGGCAGGAGAGAGAAAGACCATAGTACAGCCCCGCAAAAATGGAACAAGTTAGATACACTCACATTTGGACAATAAAACTGGGCACAGAATACCAGACAGATGGCAGGGGGGTCTTGCTGCGTCAAGCGTGTGGACTCTGATGCTTCTCGATCCCTACGCGCCTCGTCACATCACGTGACGAGACGCGTAGGGATCGAGGAGCAGTAGAGTCCACACGCCTGACGCAGCAAGACCCCCCTGCCGTCTGTCTGGTATTCTGTGCCCAGTTTTATCGTCCAAATGTGAGTGTATCTATATGTTTTTTAATAAACTTGTTCCATTTTTAAGGGGCTGTACTATGGTCTTTCTCTCTCCTGACATATATGTTGTGTGAGGGTCCCCTCCACCTGCTCCGAGTGTTCACCCAGTCCAGACATAGAAGAAGAGTAGCCAGGTGTGCATCCAGGACCCAGGACGAACTCGGCGTTCGTGGGAGATAGGCCCACCATTCATCACCTCCATGTGAGTGGATGTATGAGTGATTGATGACGCTTGTTTAGACATTTCCCTAACACCATATCCAACTTGCTTTGTATCCTCTCCATGCCTTACTGCTGAGGAGTGCTGATGTAGTTTGCTGCCCATTGAAGTTTATTCCTCTCCCCTCTGCTGGAGGTGGTTCTATTTGGCTATCCGTGCCATAGCCGTGAGGTGAGGAGTTAGGGACCACCAGAGGTGCTCACTGTGCAACGTCCTTTCCCGGCACCACTTTTCCATCTTTGGATCCTGTCTTCTGGGACATTTGGGAAACACTTTTAGAGACTTTTTTTCTGTATTTTTTCACTTTTTACGTTGACTTATATTTGCATATTATTTGCATTGTTCACTGTGTTATTCACTCAGGGGCGCCCCTAGTGGGAAGGTTTCCCTGATTTCACACTACATGTACCAGCACATTGTGTATATATTTTGCCTTTTTGGATTTGTACTCCTTTTTTGTCACTTGCCATTTGGTATTCTACTTTTTTATGTTACATTATTATGTAAACGTTATACGTATTGACACAATACTTATGTATGCTATCACTCTGTTCTGAACTTGCCCCCACCCCCCCCCCCATTTTTTTTGCTTTCACCCACGTCCACTAGCCTAGGGATTTATTCCCGTGTCACCCTTGGATTTCACCCACTTTTCACAGCACAGACACCACCCCCCTTATTTTTATATTTGCTGTTTCTCTCTGCCCAGGACAGAGTGTCAGGTGTCAGGTGTTTGCAGCAGTGGCCCTATCTCATTCCACCCCCCTCGGTAGCGCAGGAGCCTCTGTCTACAACATTGTGTATTTCCAACAGGTACATCAGTCTGTCACTTACACCAAAACTTGTAATGCATAGACACTCTACAAAACTCCCCAAATGTTTTTTTTTATATCTAAATACCTGTAAAATGTGTTTGCTTTATCATTAAAAAAAATGTCCTTCATTATGCCTGTGTGCTCTTTCAGTTTGTTGTGCTATGCCCAGTCTCGAGAGATGAACTACAAGACTGGGAACAAATTGCTGCTACATGTACAAACAAAATTGGCATACAGCTTAAGAAAAGACATGTTAGTTTTAATTCACAAAGCTAACATTGCAGGATAAGGATCTTTATTTTGAGAAAAGTGACAGTTATTCTCTGTTGAGTCCAACAAAATTACATTACAGTTTTACAGCTGAAAATAAAATGTATTTAACCTTTTTGTATTTTATTTTTATATTTTTTTTCACAAGCAATGTCAGTCTGTACTGTATCTCTATTATATGTATATATTCACAGTAGTCTTAATATATATAACATAATTCTTGTTTTTTTTATTACTTGTCTTTCAGTTTACGATTTTCCAAGTGGCTCAGCTGGGCTTTTTGGTGACTCCCAACGAAATAATGCAGATGATACTAGCTTCCTACAGATTAACATCATTGACCGCTGTCCTAGCCAGCTGTCATCTGTTTACACAGAGGGATGAGATCAGTTCTACTACATCTTAACCAAGGGTGACAATCCACTGGGCACATCATCACCAGAAAGTAATTCATGTGAATTGAACTATTCCACTCAAAGAGAAAGAATATTGGAGTCCTGAAAGTATGCTTTTAAAGTGCAAAATGCATTTAGTTCATTTAGTACATGCACTAAGATAACCCAAAATGTTCATGGAACAGATTGTGTAGAAGTCTGTCAACCTCAGAAATGGAATTTACAAAAAGTGTACTAAAAGAATTTGAAGGCTAACATTGCTGGTCATTCCTTCCAGGAATGCTTCCTGGCAATTACCGTGATCCCAACACCCGAGGCAAAACCCCAGGACCAGTATGCAGACCAGGAGTTCTGACTTCACGTTGACTTTAAATCTGTCTGTTTGTCCTTAGTCAAGGGCTTAAAGTACTTAAGTCAAAGACAGGCAGGAACTGGCATCCTTGGAAGAAGGACAGCATTGACAGCCTATACATTTCTCAGTATAAGTTTCCTATTAAGTGTGTCTACAGTTTAAACTTTGTGTTGGTGTTGGATACAGTATGGAAGTTAGAATGCCTGTCGGGAATCTATTTCTAAAAATCTGGATATGAAAATCTAATCGTACAAAAAGGTATCCAGTTATATAATATAAACAGCACCATTTGTTAATCAACTCAAAGGGTAAAACAGGTTTAAAGCCCTTAGCGGATGTACATGCAAAATAAACTTTTGGCTATAGGTTATATATTGTTAACCTTCTTTCTCTATTTAGGTTTGTATTTCTCTATTTGTACTGGTGACCATTGTCTACTAGGAGTAAAAATGTTGGGGCATCCACATTTTTGGAGATGGCACTAAAGCAGGAATGAAGGGAAAATTTCCAATGGTGACATTTTGTCTAATGAATATTGTCTAAAGCCCCATACACACGGTCAGACTTTTTGCCAACAAACTTCAAAATTAGCAAGTTTTCCAAAAAATCCAACCATGTGGATGCTTCATCGGACAAACTTTTTCTGTTGTCATTGGACAAAAGTTCGCTCTGCAAACAGACAAACTTTTCGGCAACAAAAGTCTGATGGTGCAAAGTCCTATCGTGTGTACAGAAATCCGCCAGACTTTTGTCTGAAGTGCAAATACGCATGCCCAGAACCAATGTTAAAATCAAACAACAATAGCAGAAGTTGACCAAAGGGTCGCGGTAAAGAGAAGAAAAACCACGTGATGTTGGCAAAGTTTTAGGAAAGTTTGCAGAAAACTCCGAGCATGTGTGTGCTATGGGTGTGTCCGGCCAACTCCCTTCGGACAAAAATCCAAGGAAAAGTTTGTTTGAAGTCCGAACGTGTGTACGAGGCTTAAGAGGCAAGAGATTTTTCTTACTATTGGTTGTATCACCATTACAGAAAGTAAAGGGAAATGTTCCCAAGAGTACACAAAAAAAACTGACAGAGGTTCTAAACTTTTTCTGCTCTATCCAAAACCAAAAAAAGAAAAGTTTTGACTATATATAATTTACACACAAGTTTTATAGCATACATTAACATGACTTTAAATAAAGTAGTTCTAGCAGAACCTATTACCGTATGAACAGGCTTTACACAATCAGACATGTTTAATGTCTATGTAGCATGAAAACAGATTATAATTGTAATACTCAAACCATGTAACCCTCTTGCTTTTTTACAGTATCTTTGGTATATATTGGATTTTGCTGATATCTGCAAGCAGAAAACATGATACATACACCTGTAATGTAGAATAGTACATCTTATGTTGTACTTATGTTTGGTTGAATTTCTTTGAATGGATTAGGAGGACATAGTGTAGGTGGGCTAAGGGGGTTAAGGTAGCTAATTCAGTATTGCAGTGCTTGTGAGAGTAGGTCTCATGAATTAAATGCCAGATTTTTTTACAAACTTAAACCTTTTAAGTGCAGTATACCATACGCTGTGGGCAACAGTTATTCTCCCAAGCACTCAGACCTAGTGTCTTTATGATGTGCTGTTGGCTGTGAGAAATTGCAAAGGAATATAAGAAGTTTTCAAAACATTACAATTACACTAATTATGTCTAACTGGACATAATAATATAGTAAATTGCACTTAGGTGAGTGAAGGAAAATATTTAGACTAGCTTGTACTAGCTAAATGCCTTGGTTTACGTTTTTATCTTCCTTTTTATATGTTATCTATCCCTTTTCCCTACTCATTTTTGTCGGTGATTCTATGGATCTTGCTGAGAGAAATATCAAATGTGGCACAAGCCATTTTTAAGGAAGCTGTAAGAAGTACACATGTGGAAACACTGATTGTAAGGAGCTACAATCTCTAAGGCCGCGTACACACGATCAGACATGTCCGATGAAACTTGTCCGACTGACCGTTTTCATCGGACCACGCTGAAGTGGTCTGTTGGTCTGATGTGCGTACACACCATCGGACCAAAATCCCCTCGGACCAGAACGCGGTGACGTAGAACACAACGAC
Source organism: Rana kukunoris (assembly GCA_029574335.1). Lineage (NCBI taxonomy): Eukaryota > Metazoa > Chordata > Amphibia > Anura > Ranidae > Rana > Rana kukunoris. Next base: position 315,666,013 of record CM056049.1, on the reverse strand, counting down.
GTGATGAAAAAACGAAGTTGTATGCTTCCAAGCATGCGTCGACTTGATTCTGAGCATGCGCAGGATTATGGTCTGATGATTTAGTGTACTAACCATCGAACATGTCCGACGGACAAGTTTCCATCGGACAGGTTTCTAAGCATGTTTGGAAACTTGTGTCCGCTGGAAAACGGTCCGATAGGCCGTACACACGATCGAACATGTCCGCTGAAACTGGTCTGCGGACCAGTTTCAGTGGACATGTTCGATCATTTGTACACGGCCTAAGAGTCTCACGTAACTCATCTGCAGGCTATGATTGTTTCCTGAAGCATGTCATCAGTCTTCCACAGCTTTTATATTATGTTCCCATTCTTTGACAATGTCTTGTATAGGATGAGCTTGGGTTCTGTCAGAACATGAGTTTGGACAAAAACTAATCTCATCTTTACTTTTGTAGCAGGTATGCCATTTTGACCATCTCCTGTAATATCCATCTTCTGTTGGATGTCTACAGTCTGATAGCTTTCTGTAGCATTACATTCACTGAATATTATGTGGTGGTGTCAGTGGCCACACCTGAGGCCCCCTATATCAAGTACACTTACTACTGCTGATTTATGCCAATCCTCTGTTAGGAATGCCAGAACATTTACTTGCCCGTAGATGGATGTTTTAACAACGGTTCTCCTCAACTACCACAACATCTTAGTATAATGTCAGTTATTGACAATAAGTGTTTCCTATTGCTATCCAACAAACACAGCAACAGTGCTATCAACATGTTTCTCAATGTATCTTTATTTATAGGTCTTTGTATCCAGATTCTACAGACCTCATTAGGCCGGCCATACACGGAGCAAATTTATTTTCTACAACATAAGTTGCACGAAAAAAAAATAGCTTGATTCCCTCATCAACACAGACAGTGTTGATGCAGGAATCCCTCCTGCCGGGCCATTGTCTTCTCCTGGCAAGGGAAGCCGTCCCCACTGGGAGAAGACAGTAATTATTGCTAGCGGTTATAGAAGCCGCTAGCGATAATCACAGCTAAAACCCGGCATGCTGGTTGTACCCAAGTTGATCGATCGATTAACTTGGTACATTCAACCTGCCTATTCACGTTTCCTGCTGAACCATCCTGCTGAACCATCCAAGATTCGAACCATGTATGGCTTGCCTTACAGGGTCAGTGTGAGCATACTTTCTTAGGTTCTGCGTAACTTCTTCTTTTGTTCATTGCTGTATTATCAATCACTTGCAAACCTATATAACAGGCTGATTATGATTGTTGGCTTTAAGATACCTTAAGATACTTCCTAATATTTAGCATTTTTTTCCCTTAGGCTGTGGGTTTGTGAGTTGTAGCATAGAAAATTAAATGGGTATTCCAGCTTTACTAGCAGATATTTTCCAAGACCACCAGATTAAAGACAATGGGGAGTAGAGTAATTACTGAACAGCAGCTATGCCTAAATTAAAAACTGATATACAAAGCAGATAGGGAAATATTCAGTAAAAGACGCTGACCTCTCGCAGCCATAACATTGGTTCAAAATGAGTATTCTATTGTCTTTCACAGTGAACCAGAGAATTGCAAAGTTTTAAATAAGTCAAGTAACACTCTATATCTGTTTGTTAAAGTGAACCTTAAAAGTCCTTGTTATACAGAAATTAATTACTAGGTGACACATCGGTCAGTGCTGTATACTCTTCAATCCTGGGAGCCCTATTAAACTTGCTTTATTTGACCTATCTATAAGAGAGATGTTTCTCTTTTTGTAGCGAATGTAGTTCTTTCTAACTGTTCAACTTAAAAAATCTAATTTGCGGAAAAATACGAATTATTAAGCAATAAAATAGAAACTCAACACCTTTATTCATGCTTGCATGTGTGAGGTTTTGTGTACATATTCTAATGTTGGTAATGAAACAGATTAATTCACTGACTCTGCCCCAGATGTATGCTTATAATGACAGAGTATATCACCAGCAAATCATTTGTTTTTGGCCCTGGTACACTATGTTAAAAAAAAAAAAGTACAAATAGTGCATTCTTCGTAGTTGTGCAGTGAAAGGGTTTTATATTTATAAGTTTATCCATATTCTTTTTTTCTTTCACAAAGTGTAACGTGTGACTAATATAAGTTTCCTTTTCCAGCAATGACCATTACCAAATGGAAAACTGAATTCAGTTTGCAAGCTCCATATGAAAAGAAACAAAATGCCCAGATAGATTTGACTCCAGTAGCATGGAGCACTAATTGCAGCAATCCATAACTGCTTTCCAGACATCAGCCCCCCTTAGTATGAATAACTGACTTCTGAATGGTTGCCATGAGTGACTTTGTGTATTCTGCCCCATGTTTGAATATCTAAAAACATTTAAAGACATATGTGCAATTTTATGAAATGTGATTCTTCCCAAAATCTGAATAAATCAAACTCAAGTAGAAACTCATAAAGGGCTATTTTCTGAGTGGCCACACAATTCTGTGTTTTAACTCTTATTTATATAACTGTGCAGACGGTTGTCCTACTGCTGTGCATAGGATAGCCTGGACTGAGTTGCCGACTAGGACTCAGGGCCATTGGAGAGGCTTGTCATTGGTATGGCAGCTAATCCATCAGGCTTTGTGTACTGAACCATAGCTCTGGTGTGTCGCATATCTGTCAGAGAACAGAACGGCATGGAGCTGTCCCTGCCAGGAGAACACAGTGATTATTGCTAGCGCCTATAGCTGCTGGCAATAACTGCATTTAAAAATATTGCATGTAAAAATCCAACAAACTGATTGTACCCAAGTTGATTGATTGGTACTACCCACAGATGGTTTGAATCTTGGGCGGCCCGGCTGAACTGGCCAAGATTTAAACCATCTATGGTCAACTTTAGAGTCCCTGCTTAACAATGTACAGTAGTGAGCAACGGTGCCCTGCTAGTACAGCAAACAATAGGCCATATGACCTCAACATTAACATTTCTGTTTTACAGAATAAAGTGGTCGGCTTAGGCATCTTGCTTATGAGATATGTCCCACAAATATTTTAAGCACTCAATAGGCGCCCCTTTAAAAAAAATATTACTAGCTTAGTTTTGCGGTCCAAATACAGTATGTGTCATGGTTTGTTACTTTTATTGCCAGAAGAAAAGGGCTTGGCATTATATGTTATTCTTTTAACGTAATTAAGAATGAAGTTTTACTTCCTGTCTTGACATTTGCACAGTCACTGAAATAAGATATAGTCTATGCAATATAGTTTTGTTTTAATTAGTCCTCAATATTTTGTTTAATTATGACTAGGCTGTCACTCTGTATCCCTAGGGGTACTTCACACGGATGCACAAAGAGTATGGTGTAGACTAACTGTAATAAATTAATTAATCTGTGTATACAGTTAATATGTAAAGCTAATGCTGAAGTACTAGTCATTAAATGTAAACACATTTCTCATTTATAGATCTTAAGTATAGAATATTTATAGTTTAGCTGGAGAGATGTTATAAAATCAGACTACTTAAAATGCGAACATGTTAAACCTTAGTGACTTAATTTTGCTAGTATGTATATATATATTCTTTTAGCATTATTGCTGCATTGATTATCTTGTTTTTCTACCTTTTATACATTTATTTTATATATTAATGAAAATGTGAACAGTCCAACTATTTGTTCAAAGCCTGCTTATGAGGTGCCAACAAATCAGCAAAACAATAATTTCCCAGCGTGTATTTCTAATTCCTTTCACTATCATTCCTCTATACCAGCAGTTAATTTACTTAATACGGATAATATTTTTAATAGCAAAAAAAAATGTGTTTAGGTTTTACCAATCTCACATTATAAGGGCTGGGGTAGTTTAAGTTAAAGTGAGACTAAAGTATCTTTGTTTTTCTATAAAAACATGTTATACTTACCTCCTCTGTGTAATGGTTTTGCACAGAGCAGCCTAGATCCTCCTCTTCTCAGGTCCCTCTTCGGTTCTCCTTGCTCCTTCCGAATGCTCCCACAGCAGGCAGCTTGCAATAGCGGCATCTGAGCCGAGTCACAGCTCTCTGTGTGCAATCAGACATGGAGCCATGGCTACGTCCACCCCTTCTCTCTCCTAAATGACTTACTGACTTTGATTGACAGCAGTGGGAGCCAATGGCATCACTGCTATTCCTCAGCCAATCAGTAGGGGGAGTCCCGGAAGGCCGTGGCACTCGTGCAACATCACTGGATAGAGATGGGGCTCAGGCAATATGAAGGTGGGCTGCTACACACAGAAGGTTTAATCTAATGCATAGACTGCATTAAGATAAAAAAAGCTTCTGCCTTTATAACCACTTTAACAAAAAAATATATATAAACACAATCTGTCTGCTTGTGAATTTCTAGTTGCTGACATAATCAAGCCTGTGTCAATAAAGCTAAATGAAAACAATTAATTTTTTGGCTATCCTGTATTCTTCAGGAGGCATGCTAGCTATTTATGAAACAAACTGGAATGGGAGGGATAGGCCATTATCTACAGTGCTTAATAGTCCCCCTCCCCTCTCCTGTGTTTTTTTCAATGCTGACAGACTCCTTTGCAGCTCATTCCTTTCCAGTCTAGGTGTATGTTTTTTAAAGTGCAATGTAGAGGACCTTGCGACTCTTCGTCATGTATAAAGCTCTAAGAGACGGGCCTGTTTTTTTTTATCAATTATACTTATCTTTTCTGACTGAGGAGAGAAGTAAATGAAATATGCAGTGAGTGTGTGGTATAAGTTAAATTTAAGCCTCTGATCTCCTAATATCAGAGATTCAAATACTCCTCAATGAAAAAAAAGTTGATAAAATAAGACCTAATAAATAACATTAAAGTTAATAAAAGACCTATGTGAAATGGATCATTCATAAATAATTGTGTTTTTGTTTATAAAGTAATTTTACATTTTATTAAGTTTATATTAACAGGCGTATACTAGGGTTTATTGAGAATCTTTGGGGAATCCTCAAACTAAAGGTGGAGGGGGCGTAAGGTCTCTAACATCCACCAGCTCCGTGATGTCATCATGGAGGAGCAGAAGAGAATTCAGTGGCAACCTGTGAAGCTCTGGTGAACTCCATGCCCAAGAGGGTTAAGGCAGTGCTGGGAAAAAATAGTGGCCACACAAAATATGACACTTTGGGCCCAATTTGGATATTTTCCCTTAGGGGTGTACTCACTTTTGTTGCCAGCGGTTTAGACATTAATGACTGTGTGTTGAGTTATTTTGAGGGGGCAGCAAATTTACACTGTTATACAAGCGGTACACTCACTACTTTACATTGTAGCAAAGTGTAATTTCTTCAGTATTGTCACATGAAAAGATATAATAAAATATTTACAAAAATGTGAGGGGTGTACTCACTTTTGTGAGATACATTTGCATTACACCCACAATCCCATAATTCCAGGACTCTACATTGCAACTGGTTCCCTCTTCTCTCCCGGCTATTGCCACCTCTGAGGTGCATAAGCAGGAAGCAAGATAATTGACAACCAGTGAGCTGCTTATTTTGCTCCTTATTAAATTGGCAATTTGTATTGAATTTACTGGCATGGAACAGCAATGAGAAGTGGCGAATATCATCTCCACTCCTTGCACAGTGGAGATATGCCTTGATAGTCACTATGTTGACATATCTCAGTTTAATAAATGTACACTCTACTGTATGTTAACACTCCTAGGCAAGCCTATTAATGGAAGTAATGTTTTAACTAAACTGGCATTACTAGAGAGCTCCTTATGACCCAGCCTGTGCATTAAAAAAAAAAAAAGCTTTGTGGTGCATTTAACAGGTGTTAAAGGATAAGTTCACTTTTGGAACATGTTACATGTTACACCCATATTCAGAGTGTAGCCTGTAACATGTTACAGATGCACCACCTCCTGCTCCTCCCATACCCCCAGTCTGGGATCTTTTCCCTCTCGCTAGCTGTCACAATCTGTAAAAAAGCTGCCTGGTCGCGTCATCCATTCACAATGTTCTGTGAATCAGAAAACTAGAAGGTCTAAAAGCCTTTGTGGCTGTCGGCTTGTAGTTCTCAATGAACTACCATGGTGCTGTTGAGCGCTGTGGTAGTTCATTAAGTCTTCCTGACACAGTGTAACTGTCTGGCCATATTAAATGTACGGCCAGACAGATACACAGTTCGTAAGACTGTGGCATTATGCCCACAATCTGCTGATCCTGGGTGCAATGCTTTACAGGTCCATTGGGCTTGGTTCACACCATTGCCACATGCGTTTCCCAACGGCTCCCAGCAGTGGTCTGGTGCATCCTGGTTCACCATTTCAGACCTGATTTCTGCCTGAATTTTGGGCTAAAACTCAGTGTTGTCAAAATGCTGTTATTTTTCTATCTTCTAAACTTTTGTCTGTTATTCAGATTTCATTGTTACTGTAATCCAAGACGCATATGGTATCTTCATCATTGCGACCAGTAATATTGAATAACTTAATCATGGGCTTTTATTTATTTGTAGAACAAAAGATGCTTGCATAAAACATTAATACTGATTAAATTACTTATGTTTTACAAAGGGATTGTACAGGGTGTTTACAAAGTTTTACCATTGATGAGTTTCTATTACTGAAAAAGTAGACACTGGACTCCTCTCTGTAATACCTGCTATAAAAATAAGCACAAAGTAGGCAATATAAAGTACATACCGAAAGGTTTTGCCTGGTGTACAAACTTCATCTCATTATATTTCTTGTATCTGCACCAAAATAAAAGACAGACCCTAGCTGTATTTACCGTTTTTTTTTATATAGAGCCCATAATCGAATAAAATGAAATTCCATAACTTCCAACATCTTCAGATTCCAAAATCTGGCGCTGGTCTGAACACCTCTTCCTAAATCTGTAGTCTAATCTTGTATCTTTATATATATTTATATATATTTTAACTGTTATATTTAAGTGCCTTTCTGCTAAAGACTGATATGTCATTTATAAGGATGACATGCTAAATAGCTTAGCTCTCATGAATTTCAGAAGCAATATTTTCCTTTTGAAGTTCCTGGCTTCATTCTTCCCACCAAGTATTATCATTGCTACATCTGCAGGAGAGAAGCCTCATTCATGTAGTATGAAATGCATTTTTTTGACAGACTAAACAGCCCGTAGGTGGTTGAATGAAAAAAAAACGTACTTGGTTCCCCAATCCACACACTCGATATGAGTGGGGGAATCTTTTCCACTAAGCTATTGTATTCTGATAAAGGGGAGTTTGTGGCACTGATCGGGGGGGGGGGGGGCAGTAGGGTGTTTATACAGAAGTTAGGTAGACAAAGCTAGGAACTCAAAAGATCTTTCCATCCTTACAAGATAAAAGTAGCAGATGTGTTACTCAAACCTTCTGCACACAGTTTAGATCAGACTGACTTGGTAAATACAGTAGTTGAACCTTGGTTTTTACTAATTTCTACCTTACTGATCTGAATACAAAGACAACCATATATGTTTTCTAAAGAACCTAGTTCGTTGACTTTCATTTATGGACAGTACTTATCAGTATGATAAACAAATGAACACATATACTGATTCTGCATGCAGTATTAATGTAGTGTTATATAATGTCATTTTATAAATTTAAACAAAATCATCTGGTTCTCGTCCTCTTGAATAAAATAATTATTAATATATTTTCAGATATTACAGAACTACAGTGTATGCCATTACATTTAAGTGTGTTTTTATAATCAAAGTACTGACAATTAATTTGTATGTCTGGGTTAAATCCCAAAGCATGAGTGATTAATTAGACATACCTATACATGAACTGCAAGGTGATGTAGCCTTCAAAAGCTAAAACAAACAAGGGCTGATTTAGTAAAGGGGTGTTTTTTAACTCCAACTTGTGATCACTTCAAGTGTGAAAATTACTCTTTTAATAAATCAGCTACACAGAGTTTACTTATAAAGAGCTGAAAACTATACTGTATGTGTATATGCACATTTTGTAATAAAGGAAAAAAACAAATAAAACAGTTGTGAACTGTAAAGAAAGCATTATAATTATATATATATTATTTCCTTATACCAGATGTTTTACTGAGCACTTTTTTCTGTTTTAATGAAATTTAGAAAAGGAAACGCAAATTAAAAGTAAGCTTCTTCGATTTAGAGGGGCTGGAATAATTACACAGAGCACATCTGTTAGAAAGTGGGCTATGCGTGTGTATAAGAAAAAGAATCAAATAATTAAAAAGACTGTACTGTACATACAACAGATTATTTTGTGTAATGTAGTTTATAAGAAGCACTTTGGGACAGGAAAATGTGGATATGTCTTCCATGATATCATAGAAATTCTTGTACATAATTATATGTAATCACATATAGATTTAAGCATCATACTGTATATCATATTGTATATCAGAATGATTTTTTTTATTGTTATTATGCATATATTTTGTATTGTAAGTCATCCAATGTTTTTAACATTTTTCTATTAATATGTATAATTTTTATGATTTGTCACCGTTATATTTCTTGTAATCGTAAGTTATTTTGTCTTTTTCCATGAAGTTCTTGTTATTGAAAAATTACAAATGAAGGTTTGTGCACATCCTACATAATAAAACTGGAACTATGTTAAAGCACTCTGCCTATTTTACATTTCTACATTTCTACATGTTAATAAAAATAATCCATTGATAGAGTACAAAATTGGTGTTACAGTGTTGGCCAGCACTGCAGGGGAAACAAAATGGGGATATTTATTTCAGATGATTACAAAATGAGCAAACAGGCCACCGTGATAAAAGCAAATAGAATTTAATTGCTCGTACACATGACCGGTTTCCCAGTTGGATAAAAAACTGATGCTATTCCTGACGGAATTCCTCTCAAGCCTGCCTTGCATACAGTACACACAGTCACACAAAAGTCCAGTGAACTTTTGACTGCCAAGAACACAGTGACGTAAAAGACTACGATGAACCGACAAAACGAAGTTCTATGCTTCCGAGCATGCGTTGAATTGTTTCCGAGCATGCACAGTTTTTTTCCCCTCGAAAAAACATACAGACAAATGGTTTTCCCACTAGGATTTTTTCCTGATGGGAAAAAATATATCCTGCTCTCTTTTTTTCCAGCAGTTTTCTCGTCTGAAAAACTGCGATGGAGCATACACACGGCTGGGATTCCCGACGAAAAGCTCTCATCGCAGTTTTTCCATGTGAAAATCTATTTGTGTGTATGCAGCATTAGAGTGTATCACTAGCTCACCAGCAGGAACATGGAGGTCATGATTCCCTTATATAGATCTTTAGTTACATCTTATTTAGAATACTTTTTCCACCTCTGGAGACCTTCCACGCAAAGATAAGAACATAGGGATGACCTCAAACAAGCAGGAAGAAAGTTCAAACTACAACTAATCTTAGAAACTTTGGCCCAGATTCACAGAGAGTGGGCGCACATTTACGCCGGCGTAGCACACACACTGTATGCTGCAGCTTGTAGAGGAAAAGCACTGCATTCAGCAAGCCATTGCTCACCAAGATGTGCCTGCGTAGTGTATTTTCGAAGGCGCAGGCCAGCTTAAGTGGAAGTGGGCATGATCCATGCAAATGAAGGATGACCCCATGCAAATGATGGGCCGAGCGCCAGAAAAGTACATATAACGAACTGCGCATGCGCCGCACATGCTCACAACCACATCGGAACAACTGCCTAAGATACGCCGGATCACTGTGTGCACCGTTAACGTAACCTACGCCCAGCCAGACACACGTCCAATGTAAATTACGCCGGCTTGTGTTCCCTGGTGCAAACCTGAGCATTGCGGAGTTACACCTCCTTTATGGGGAATAACTTTACGCCGGACGTACAACTTACGGGCACCGCGCGTAGCCTGCGTTAAGCGCACGTACGTTCGTGAATCGCCGTATTTACCTCTTTTGCATGTTTGAATGGCTAATCAATGGGAGCGGCACCATGCACCCAGCCTAAATGTACGCCCACCCTATGTCGGCGTAAGTAAGTTACGTCGGCGGGGTGTAGCCTGGTTTTAGGCATATCTCTGTTTGTGGGTCTGGCGCACAGATACGACGGGGCACATTTGCACTTACGTCAGCGTAACTTGTTATACATCGGTGTAAGTGCTCTGTGAATCCGGCCCTTTGTGTTTTACAGAAAGAGTAATTAAAGCTTTGAATAGATTTTCAGAGGTAGTGAGTCCGTCTAGATTAAATGGAATCCAACATGTTTGGGACCAACAGCTCTAATATAATCTCAGACAAAAAAAGGTAACAAATACAAAACTAATAAAGAATTGGAGCAGACTGAACGAACCACTGGTATTTTTTGTTGAGAGTTTCACTAAAAATGTATAGAACCTCAAAAACATATGTATGAGTAACTAAAGGATTGAACAGGGAGAAAAAATTGATTAATCTTAATCAAGCATGTTTGAATCCACTTACTCCTGACTGACCCACTACCTCTACTACCTCTACCACTACCTCTGCTCTGGAAGTCTATTCCAAGAATAAACTACTCTTTCAGTAATAATAATATGTTATGTTTCAGTATTTCAAAATAGAAGAACATAGGGTGCAAGGTGCAAAGATTAATCATGGTCAGCCTTTAAAAGTATGGTGGCGGTAACAAAGATCAATTCTGAATAAAGATAATTGACAATCAAGAACCTTGCGCTGGTTACATAATTTTCAACCACATTAACACAAATACTGTGCTATTATCACCTTCTGAGGAGAAGAAAAGGAAAACAAAGGCAAAACCGGTGGATATAAATGTTGATGACCAGCAACCTCTGAGCGAGGCAAGGTATTAATTGTGACGACTATGAATTTGTTTCAATCAATAGTTAGTAAAAGACCTATATCCATAGTAAACGGTATATAAAACATAAACAAGGATGATCAACCTGACCTGCATATAGTATCAGAGGAAATAGGCAGGGGGAAAGGGGGAGGGAAGTGCAAATAGAGAATTAATATAGGGGGAGAAGAAGAATAACTAGGAGAATGGCAGGGTGTAAGAAATAGGTGAAGAGTTACTCCACCCAGGCCTGCTCCAACAGCTCCAATATTGTCCCGATATAGATAGGTAACTGTAGATATCTAATCCAGGGATACCAAACTGTTTCTAATCTAATCTATAGGATACTAATGAGTTTTTCATGAAAATTTTAAAATGCTATTTAACCCAAAACCCAAAATGTAATATATTGCAGCTTACCAATCATTAGATACAGTGGCTGTATTAGTTTTCTTTTTTAGATTTTTTTTCCCTCTGTTTTCTCCTGGTGTTTTGACAGATAACCTGTATTATACAGACACCACTCTGGATGAATAAGGACAGGGGGCACCTTTGGACAGCAGCATTATCAGTCTGGGGGAGGGAGTGTTATATGTCCTAGCAGATCTAGTTACAGTAACAAGTTGAAGCTGAACTCCAGCTAATACTTTATAATCAGTTACAGCATAAAAGGTTTTATATACAGTTGTGCTCAAAAGTTTACATACCCTGGCAGAATTTTTTGATTTCTTGATTTCTTTGATTTCATTTTTCAGAGAATTTGAAGGAAGACATAAAAACATTTCTTTCACTCATGGTTAGTGTTTGGCTGAAGCCATTTATTAGCAAACAACTGTGTTTACTCGTTTTAAATAGTGATGAGCAGAATACGCCATATTCGATTTCGATATTTATTTATGATATTTTATCGAAAAAAAAATTTTTGCGAAATTTCGCTAATGCGAATGCGAAATTGATTGCGAAATTCTCGTCAACACGTAAAAACGGAGATCATTTCCTGGATTACTAAACTAATATGCACTAAACACTAACTCTACTTACACAAACTTATATGACTAAACTAAAGCTAATTTTTTTTTTTTTATACACAAAACACAGAAGGGCAGAGAAAGTATTCGCGAATATTCGTAATACGAATATTCGGCAACATAAAAGGATCGCCTCAGCTACTCGGCCCAGGGTCTCTAATCATACCAGCAATGCTTTTAGACGTTTATGGAGATCACTAGGATGTGATCTGTTTTAAAAATAAATTTGAAAAAATACGAATATTCGCAATAGCAAATATTCACCGCGATATTCGATTTATTCGCGAATACTCGAATATGCAATATTCGTAACGAATATTCGCAATGCGAATATTCGTGAGCAACACTAGTTTTAGATCATAATGACAACAGAAAATACACAAATTACCCTGTTTAAAAGCTGTTGGACCACAAAGGAGTTATATCCACAAAGTACTTCCTTCAAACTCTAAAGATGCCACCCTCTGAGTTGTTTCATCTCTGCCAAATAACTCACTTTCTGAAAGCCCTTAAGCTTTTAGTGGAAGACATTACTATGCAAACTTTCTTTGAGAATAGATGTATAAGGTGTTCTGGAACAAAGAGAACATCTTGCAGTATTCTTTCTTTTACAGCCCCACAATTAAGCTCCCCTACCAAAAGGCATAGGACATGAAAATGGGGTTGGAGACAGAGGAGGAGGAATGGTCTCAATGGTTAGCCATGGTGCACAAAAGAATTATTAACACCACGCTTGTCGAGGCAGACTATAAAGTATTGTCTCATTGATACCATCAAGAATCTCCAAAATCTTCCCTAAAGCCCCATCCCTATGCTACAGGGGGCTGTGGGTAAGAGGGTAGTATGCACCATGACTGGTGTTCCTGTCTGAAGGTCCAACGATTTTGGACTAGAATTTCTACCCTTATCTACTTAGTGACGAATGTCAGTATTGTCAAAAATGCTAAGATGGGGCTTTTCAGTACCATACCAGTACCGTACCATACCTAATCACTCTCTTCACTCTTTACACACACATTAACTGTAATGGCATCCCAGTCTTAGTCCGAAGGCTCACAATATACTCTAAGGCTGCGTACACACGATCAGACCGGTCCGATGAAACTGGTCTGCAGACCAGTTTCATCAGACCAGTTCGATGGTGTGTACGGCCCATCGGACCATTGTCTGTCGGACCAAAGTTTTAAAACTTGCTTTAAAATCCATCGGACAGATTCGATGGTTAGTACGCAAAAGCATCGGACCCAAAACCCGCGCATGCTCAGAATCAAGTCGACGCATGCTTGGAAGCATTGAACTTCGTTTTTTCAGCACGTCGTTGTGTTCTACGTCACCGCGTTCTGGTCTGATCGGATTTTTGGTCCGATGGTGTGTACACACATCAGACCATCAGACCACTTCAGCCTGGTCCGATGAAAACGGTCCGTCGGACCAGTTTCATCGGACCGGTCTGATCGTGTGTACGTGGCCTTATTCATACCAAAGGTGTTCTATCGGGTTGAGGTCAGGACTCTGTGAAGGCCAGTCAAGTTCCTCCACCCCAAAATTGCTCATCCATGTCTTTATGGACCTTCGTCCAAATCATTTGATGGAGGGGGGGTTATGGATTGGGGTTGTTTTCCAGGGGTTGGGCCCCTTAGTTCCAGTAAAGGGAACTCTTAAGGCATCGGTATACCAAGACATTTTGGACAATTTCATGCTTCCAACTTTGTGGGAACAGTTTGGGGATGGCTCCTTCCTGTTCCAACATGACTGCGCACCAGTGCACAAAGCAAGGTCCATAAAGACACGGATGAGCGATATTATGGGCGAAAGAATGTGGGACTTTAAATGAGACACCCTAGACAAGTGTCTCCATCCCTAAAAAGGTTAAAATTGGGAACGGGTTCGGGACTTTGAATGAGGCACATAGGTGGAGCAATAGATCAGTTTGAAAAAACAATTTTAATAAAAAACACAAGTTATACAAAATATCTTGGCCAGCAGGCTCCATATAAAGACATCAGTTAACATCAATTATAAAATATTTTTTACTAGATCTTATCATATATGATAAAGTATAGCATCTAGGATGGCGTTGGCTTGACGCGTTTCAGCGACTATATCGCCTCATCAGGAGCGAAGCATATAATCTGGGGGAAAAAAACACAATGAGAGTATGGAGGGAGGAGATGATGCTGCCTCCTACTTACACATTAGAGCAATAATGTGCTGGTGGCGTTAAACCGGCAAAATTCACCTCCAACGAAGTGACAGCACCCCTGCTGGCACTGCGGATGATGCTGGAGAGTGACCATAGGAATAGCTGAGAAAAAAAAGAGAAAAAAAAATAAAGGGGAAAAATGATGGTAAGCGGTTAAATAAGCTCAAAATGATGAGCAATGTGATATGAGGTTAACAAATGTGATGTAATGTAATATTAAACGAATATGGGAGTATGAATGAGAATAATAGGGGTGCAGAATAAACGCACCCTGCTATGTGAGGGGCACCTAAGTGTAGTATATGTGTTGGAAAGTGAGAGGCAAATTAAAAGTAAAAATTAATTTGATAAATGGAGTGAAGAAATTACATGATGGATGTTGGAGCCATACTAAGAAAAAACATTCCCCACTGGATGATCTATGGTACATTGCAAAGATTTTATCAAACTTTGTTGCAGATTCCTACATTTTGTTATTCTGAAGACATCCCTGTGTGTTTATATGTGCCTATATTCTGAGTGAGTCTGATGCGAGTGATTCATAATTATTAACCAACTGCTGCACCTGCAGGGCTATAATGAGGAAAATTGCAGGGTTAGAATCACTTTAGATGTGATTTCCTATTGGGAGTATAAAATTAAATTTTTGTTGCAGGGGATGCCTGAATTCTGACTTTTATCTTAGTGCAGACTTCTGGGAAAATCAGTAAGTCAATCACACAAGCAGGAAATTATGTTTCTGTGGGGCGTTCTGTACACATTCTGTGCACAGAACAACTCCAGGTAGCCATCTTGCATTGCATTTTACAGAAAATTACAGCGGCTGCAGATTGAAAAGGAAAGGTAATTTTTAATAGCATTCAATTACAATATGACTTGTGTTGCAATTGTATATGCTATATTATTATTCATTTATTTTTATTTGCTATTTTTTTCCCCACAAAGGTGGAGTTACCTTTAAGCCCAGGTTCTCATTTTTCAGAACACAGAAATCGCATGTGATTCGCACCCGCACTGCCAGAACCGATGCTGTCATCACAATGGTTCCTGCATTGCATATGTGTGAACACAGGCTTAATTGACTAAAAGAAGAAAACTTTTTCAGCTTGTGCATTAATATATTTATTATTTATTCTGATAAATTTGTAGTTGAAAGAAAAGTAAACAAGCAGATTTTCCCGATTTTCTAAGTAAACTTGCCATATTTAATGTTACACAAATCACAAACTATAACTAAAGCAATAAAAAAATGAAACTGCTATTTCTTCATTAGATCCACAAACTCCCAGTGTAAGAAATACAGAGTTTCACAGACGCTGATAAGATCTATAGCTATGCTACTTAATCTTATGTTTTCCTAGTTAGATATGAAAATCATTGTACCACATCTTTCCCATGCCATTTATAGATTTACAGCCTGTGTAAATTTACCTGGCAGTATGTGCTATTAATGATTTAACGAAAGTGATGGCCAGGTTGTTGGACTGTGACAAAGAATGCATTTGTGTGTTCTTGCTGAAGAGTCTGGCATACCTTTCAAGCCACTAACCAACAGTGACCCCTTCTGTGACCGTGACTGCCAGCACAGTCTATGAGGCACTGCCTCCAATGGATGACAAATTTGTCTGTTCTTTTCCCTTCTCAATGGTTTAATAATTGCAAGAGCAACTCAGCATAGCGAGTATTATGTCAATGACGTAATACATACTGTAATAGGTATTTGCATCATTTACGAGTAGTTATTCAGGAGCAATTTATTGTAAAAGAATGGTTCCAGGGTGACATGTCCTATTGTATGGGTTTCTCAAATAGTTCAACCAAAAACTTAAAAATTAACAGGCTGCTGACAGTACGTTGTAAATGCCAGCAAATGTATATGTTACACTACTTGCAGTGCCAACAACTTGTGTGTATAGTTGTCTAGTGTTGTATTAGGTAATAAAATTGTCTTTACACCATAGCATCCACTTAATATTTAGCCCTTACCAATCTGAACACTTAGGCAGTCCATACACAGTACAAATTTCTTCCCTGCAGCTACGAGTTGCCGAAAATAAATTTGTATGATGCTACCATCAACACAGACATTGCTGACAGGGGAATCCCTCCTGCCGAGCAATTGTCTTCTCCTGATGTGGGGGGGGGGGGGGGGGTCCACCATCCCCACTGATAAAATACAGTGATTATCTCTAGTGGCTATAGCAGCCACTAGCAATAATTTTAACAGGTTTCGGCAGGCTGGCTGTACCCAGGATGATCAATCAACCAACTTGGTACATTCAGCCTGCCAATTAACAGTTCAAACCTCGGCCGGTTCCTGTTGTACAGGCCAAGATTCAAACTGTGTATGGCTGGCCTTAACCTTAACACCTCTCCCCTCAAGCACACACAACAATAACAACCCTTCAACTTTTCCTACACTTAAAACAGTATTAACTGTCGTCAAACTGTTGGCGGTATATAAATCATGTATAATAATAATAGTAATAAAGTATTAAACCCTAAAACAAACATTTATTGTATTGCAGCTTAACAATTCTTAGATGAGATGGATGTGTTGGTTAGGTTTTTTAGGCTTTCTTTCTTCTATTTTTAATCTGTTGATCCAGCCAGTTATGCCTTGTACACACGATAGGGCTTTTGCCCGGCCAAATCACATCGGAATTCCATTGGAGTAAAATAGAACATGTTCTATATCTAAACTCTGACGGAATTCATCGGAAAATATCCAATGAAAAAACTCTGATGAGGCTTTACACGATCGGAATATCCAATGGAAAAAGCCGTCTGACTTTTTCCATCGGAAATTCTGATCGTGTGTACAAGGCATAAGAGTGTTGTTTTTCAAAAGAAAAGGCTCTCTTGCAAATGTATCAGTTACAGAAATGAGACAAACCACTTACCACTGACAAGGCTCCTTGCAATGATTAGCTGTTGTTTATTTATGTAAAACCCTCATCCCAAAAGAAAAAAAAATGTTTGCTCTAACTGCTTCAATTCATATTTTTAAAGATTAAAGTTTTATTACGTTTTACAACAAGAAAAGACAGCAATAAAAACGTAAGACCTCATATACAGCACCATTATTAAAATACAGTACAGACAATTCGTCACCATGTAACTTCCGTACATGTACTGTAAAGAAGAAAATTTGACTCGGTCAGAAGTCCTGGCTGACCCAATGATAAAAAGTTACATTATAATGTTCAGGAATTCAAGATGAAAACGGCGGCAATAATGGCTTTAGAAAAATCTATCCCAATTGGGAGGACCACAATATGTTAGGACTCTTAGCACAAAAACAAATGCACACTGTAAGGAAGACAAGAAAGGAAAGAGAGATGCAGAAAGGAGACAAAAGACAGAAGACCAAGAGGAAAAGAGTTGAAAGAGGGGGGACAATGCCTGGCTAACGAATGAATCACAGTTCCAGCAAATAATCTATGGATTACAACTTTAATTACAGAAATTGCAGAAAAGTCAATCCAGGCATACCATAATACCATAAACTTTTTGTGGTTATCGTGGATGCAAGCAGTCAATTGCATCAGTCTCATAATAGTGTTCAGCTTTGCCATCCACTCCCTTATGGTGGGAAGAGTAGACCATTTCCATTGTCTGGCTATCAGCGCTTGCGCTACTGACAGTACAAATTGCAATAAGCTCATTTTGAACTTTGAAATCGATCTTGGCGTAATAGACAAGAGGGTGGCCTCCGGCTATTCCGGCCAGGGGCGACCCATAGTTAGGTGGCAGAGCTGCAACATTGTATGCTAGAAAGGTTAAATGTGGAGATATGACCACCAAATATAAAGAAGGGTGCCATTCTGGGCGTCACAGTGCCAACAACAATCAGGCATGGAATGAATGAATTTGTGAAATAGTGCTGGGCTTCTGTACCACCGTGTTAGGAATTTAAAGTTCGCTTCTGGGTATGGGAGGCTATACTGGATTTAAAAGTGAGCAGGAAGGCTTTATCCCAGTCTGAGTCCCAGATAGTATTATCCAGTTCTCTTTCCCAGTCTCCTGTGTAAAACAGATGTTGGGGAAAGACCCCTGTAACGGTCACCACCGTTTACGATTTCCCATTTCTCCAACCCAAGACAGCTTATCCGACACTCCACAATCCGGCAGACATGACCCATTCCATTTACCAGAATAACGAGACTCACAAGCTCTGTTTCTCTGGTTCCAAAATGAATGAATACTTTTAATGGTACACTCAGCTGGTTATATACAGTTTTAGACCCCAAGTGAACAATGAATCAACTCCACCCACCACACTACACAAGGAACTTAATAAACACTCTCTTAGACAATGACATTCAGGTGAGTTAATTATTATTCATTCCCCAGTTATCCTGTCTCCGACAATAAGCTATTCTCTCTGGATACACAATGCACAGACGTCTGACCTTTAGAGAGTGCTAACTCACAACACATCTCTATCATCAATAGATTCTTCACACAAAACAGTGTCATTAGCATACACAATGAAATATCTAGGAGCAGACTTCATTAACACCTCAAAAGCATGTGTCCCCACATTGAATGAAAACACTCCATTGACCTGTTGGAGTCAGACTTTAACAACTTGTAATATTTCAAGATATCCTGCAATACATGAATTATCAGTAATGTCCCATCTCATCTAATTTATGATATAATTTCTCAGTCACCCTATGCTCCTATCGGACATAGGAGGACCCTAGACCCAAGAGTCATTGGTGAAGCTGGCACAGGAGTACACTGCACCCTTCAAAGTATCACGGGTCATCCTGTTACAACCCCAAAAGGAGGATATTGTAGAGCTGATATATAGTGTGCAGACAGTTTGGGCCGTGCAGACATAGAGCCTCAAAAAGTTTCAGGGTTCTGTTAAACAATCCCAGTCTTGCACAGTTAAAGATAAAGTGGCGTAGTTGAAGGCATTGCAATTATCTCTGAGGGCAAGTAATATCTGGGATCAGAGCATTAAGTGGTTTAATTCCTGATACCCCAAACGCTTGGATAGCAGGGTAAGGGAGTGAGTCCTGCCAGCATATACATGGCTTCAATTTGTTAGTGTACTTAAATCTTTTAGTACACCTAACACTCCCCTACCCTCAGACTGACAATGCTGCTGTCCAAAGGTGCCCCCTTTGCTCCTTCATCCACAATGGGGGCATGATAACACAGGAGGCACTATAACACAGGAGGCCAGATCAGCAGGTGAAAATAGAGGGCAAAAAAAGACTAAAAAAAAAAGACAACAAATGCAGCCACCATATCTAAAGATTAGTAAGCTACACTATATTACATTTTGGGTTTTAGGTTTAGTACTACTTTAACCTACAAAAATTAGCCCTTATCTCTTTATCTTCCACTTTAATTCCTATGGAGTGAGCCATTAACCTTCCTGCTAACACTAACCTATGTATGCCCATAAACAAAGTCATAATACTTACTACTTAAAATAAGAACAGAGTTGTGCATTTAATTAGCACAAAATATCTAACCGTAAACCTCTTAGTATGTGCATCAATTTATACACTGTTACAAATCCTCCTTATCTAAAAAGAGGTTAAAAAAAACATATATAGCATAAATGTCCAGTGTAGCACATTCCTGTATGAGAGGTGCAGAATCAGGGTAAAAACCAGAATGTCACAATTTTAGACTATTAGTCCATATACAGACTCTTGGAAACACTCTAATCTCTCTGAGTCTTTTGTACTATTGACACCACGTGTGACCACCACCAGAAGTAAGAATTGCCTGCTTACCAGATGCACTGGACATAAAGAAAGGTCAGTGACACTTGTGGCTGATAACCCTGCCAGGGCCTTTAGACTGAGATCTAGTCAGCGATCAGTGGTCCTGCAGGTTGTCTCTCTCTCTCTCTCCCTCTCTCTCTCTCTTCCAGGTGTTCGAAGGTGTCCAACTCAAAGGAAATAAAAAATGTTCCACATCGTATAAATCCAATATTTTATTGCTTTAAAAAGCATCTCCCGTACATAAAGGCACCCGCACTTCTGGGACGCGTAAGTCAGCACGTTGTCCACCCTACTCGCTTCTTCAAAGATTAACGTTGTCCTGGGGCACCACTTACTACTTAACCCCTATTCCATTGCATACTCACTTTATCTTGCACCAAAGACCCCTTTGTAGCAAGCTCAATTTCCAATACCAAATACTTGAAGTGGCAAGATCTTGGTTTTAAATGTCCCCTCTAAATTAAATGTTGATGTTTCATGTGACACCCATCCCCTGGACAGGTTGGTAAGAGGAGATAGCACAGAAAAGCCAGTAGGGAGTTTGATCGGCACTGATTAAAATGTGTTTGTGGCTTTAAATTGCCACTTACTCAGTTTGATAAAATTGGTGTCTGTGGGTACCCTGGAAGTTAGTGGGAATCTCCCTCATGGGGCACAGAAAACATTAACATCCTGACTAAGGTTGTAAACCTTTCCAGATTTAGTAGAAACCAGGATAAGGAGCTGTACATGTCCACATTGGAGGAATTTCTCCTTACATCCTGGCCTGGATTACACAAATCAAAGAGACAGGAAGTAGGGTGAAATCCCACCAATAGGGACACAGACAACAATAAAAAGTTGACACAGTTTCTATCCCTTCCTTACTGTATCCAAAATAGAGTTTTCTTTACCATTACTTCTGTTATTTTACATTTCCAAATCATCTTCTATATCTTCACCTGAGCAGTGTAGAAGATGCATTGAACCAATTTTAAAAGGTGTCTAAAAAATAAGTGCACTGTTAACCACTTTCATACCAGGCACTTACGCACCTTCCTGCACAAGCCAATTTTCAGCTTTCAGCACTGTCGCACTTTAAATGACAATTGCGCAGTCATGCTACACTGTAGAAAATGTACCCAAACAATTTTTTTAAATTTTGTTCCCACAAATAGAGCTTTCTTTTGGTGGTATTTTATCACCTCTGCGGTTTTTATTTTTTGCGCAATAACTAAAAAAAGACAGAAAATTTTGAAAAAAAAAACATTTCTGTAATTTTTTTTGTAAATAAGTACGTTTTCTTCTTCAATTGCGGGCACTGATATGGCGGCACTGATGGGCACCAATGAGTTGGCACTGATGGACACCGATGAGGTGGCACTAATGGCCACAATGAGGCGGCACTGATGGGCACTGATAGGCGGCTCTGATAGGCGGCGCTGGTATGCGACACTGATGGGCACTCATAGGCGGCACTGATGGGCACTCATAGGCGGCACATATGGGCACTGGTAGGTAGGCACTGGGCATGGATGGGCACTGAGGGGTAGCACTGATGGACACTGAGGGGTAGCACTGATGGACACTGAGGGGTGGCACGGATGGCATTGCTGGGCATGACTTGTTTATTTACTAATTTTTGACAGTCAGTGCCCATGTTGCCAGTCAGTGCCCATTTGTGGGCACTGATTGGCATCTATTGTGCTTTTTTTTTTACATGTGGATGACCATGGGGGATGTACCTGGCCATCCACATGTTGCCCCTTTCCCTGGTGGTCCTGGCGGCTTCCCTGGTGGTCCAATGTGGGCATCTGAGGGGAGGCTGCGCTGAAAAAGAATCAGTGCAAACCCCCCTGTCAGGAGATCCACCAATCAGCTCTCCTCTACTCCGGAGGCTCTTTACCAAGATCGGAGATGCAGGGTGCCAGACTGACACCCCGCATCACCGATTGCCACGCTGCACGCCGGCATGTTATCCTGCTGGACGTCAATAGACATCCAGTCAGGATAACACAACCACTTCCCACCCGTCAATTTACTATTGACCGGCCGGGAAGTGGTTAACAGAAGTGAAGCATCTTGTTAAAGAGGAAGTAAACTTTCTCTGCAGACATTTACCTATAGGTACCTATAATAAGGCTTACCTACAGGTAGTGTAAAAATCCCCCAAACATGTAACGTTTAGGAGATATTAACATTACATGCAGCCAGTGACATCACTGGCGCATGCGCTCTGAAGGAATGGCCACGGGTGCCATTCCTTAAGAGCCCTTTGCCGTGAACTCCTGCAGGCTCCTGCACGCATGTGTTGAGCCCGCAAACCCAGAATAAACTTTATGGAAAATGTCAGCCGCCTCAGTAATATGCGGGCACCGCTGGAAGGCTTCGTTATAAGCTAAGTATTTCATAATGCCTTTGTCTTACAGTTTTTTTTTAAAAGAGTTCACAACCTCTTTAATTCCATTATCATCTGCACATTATAAAAGAGATACTACTAGAGGCAATATAAACAGTTTTTATGCACTTTTATACTTCCATTGCAAATTATTACATGTGGTTTGTATGTATAAACATGCTATTACATTAGTGGTTCTGCAATGTATAAAGAAGTCCCAAGATAAGAAAGGAAAGTTCCACTTATTATAAGCCAATGCTCAGTAGAATGGGTAATTCATCTGTGGGAATAGCAGATAATAGTAACCCTTAAAGGAGTTGTAAAGGAAAATGTTTTTTCACCTTAATGCAATCTACGCATTAAGGTGAAAAAACTTCAGTGTATACCGGCCCCCTCCAGCCCTCGTTTTACTTACTTGACCCCTCGAGCGGTCCCGAGATCCTCTTCGCCGCTCTGCCTGGCTGCTGATTGGCTAGAGTGGATGGATTGAGAGCAGCGCAACCATTGGCTGGCACTGCTGTCAATCACATCCAGTGACGCGGTGCGCTGAGGGGCTGGGCTGAGTGATACAGTGAGCGGCTATGGCCGCTCGCTGTATCACGGGAGCGCGCCCGCAATTACTTACCACCATGCGAGCTCTCGCATGACTGTGGTCAGTACTTACGGGGAGGACCAGAGACAGCCCCCGAGGGACCCCAGAAGACTTGGAACGGGGCCACTCTGTGCAAAACGAACTGCACAGTTGAGGTAAGTAAAACATGTTTGTTATTTTAAATGACATATTTTTTTCCTTTACTAACACTTTAAGCCCTGTACACACGATCGGATATCTGATGGAATTTAATGCGATGTATTTTTTCATCGGATATCCGATGAAGCTGACTTTCATCAGTCTTGCCTACACACCATCGGTCAAAAATCCAACAGTGCCAAAACGCAGTGACATAAAACACTACGACAAGCTGAAAAAAATTAAGTTCAATGCTTCCGAGCATGCGTCGACTTGATTTTGAGCATGCATGGATTTTTATCCGTTGGAGTTCCACACAGACGATCGGATTTTTCTATCGGTTTTTTATCCATAGGAAAAATTTAAAACATGTTCTATTTTTTAACACCGATCTGTTTTCATCGGACAAACCAATCGTGTGCACACGGCTTAAAAGGCTTATGTTCAATAAGGCAATATTAAAAAACGCAGTAACAACAGCAACCAATCAGAATTTACACATCTATTGATCTGATTTCAGTAAACTTCTATTGACTACTGCACATTGCTTTAGTGTAAGGATGCCAGCATACTGTACACTACTGTTTTGTTTCTGGAAAAAAAATCACAACTTAAGTGAGAAAAAGCAAGTTGGACATCCATTATTTTTTTTAAATGTGTCATAAAACTTCAAAGGTTAAAGGCCTGTCTGCTCTCTGGTTGAGGTATGCATAAAAAGTTGGCCTCTGTACTGTAAATTTACCTCATTCTACAAGAATGTAACAAAGGCAGCATTATCCACTAACAACCAATTCTATTTTCTGAAAGAAAAAAAATAAAGTGAAACAAAACATGGCAATATATACAAGAAGATGCAAATTATATTGATGTATGTAGGTGCCTTAGATGTGCAGTTGTCTACATACTTTATAAGCATAAATAGGTAAATATTTTCCCCTGAGTCATTTGACTCAAAGCACATAACATCTAAATACGCCATAACTATTCAAACTATTTGACTGTGTAACTCCTTCCACACACTGAACATTAACCTATGTTAACATTTTAAAACTGCTCCGACTGCAATAATATTTGTGCAAGTTCACACTATATGGTAGGGTCAAATGAGTTTTGTTAATTCTGCAGCCATTCTTTTACAATTTGTCTGGATTAGGAGGAAGCAAATAGGAAATTTTTGTAAGCTCCAAAATCTCTGTATCTTCATGGACATGGCAAGCAACATGGTGATTCTTCTCATTTGCGATTGCTTGCTGTCTTCCCTCCAGATACTACTGTTACTCATTGGTAATTTTTAAAGCCTGCTTCCTCACTGAACTAAACCTTAAAGTTATTGTAAAGTCTCGTTTTTTTTCCTATAAAAATAACAAACATGTTATATGCTCTGTTGCCGTGGATTTGCACAGAGCAGCCCAGATCCTCCTCTCCTCGGGTGCCTCTTCTGTGATCCCGGCCCCTCCCTCCTGTTCAGTACCACCACAGCAAGCAGTTTGCTATGGGGGGCAGCCGAGCCAAATCACAGCTCCCTGTGTCCATTCAGACATGGAGCCCTGACCCGGCCCCTGCCCACTCTCTCCCCTGATTTGGCTGGCTGACTTTAGTTGAAAGCTGCAGCAGCCAATGTCTCCGCTGCTATGTCTCAGCCAATAAGGATGGAGAATTTCGGACCGCTGAGACACTTGTGGACATCACTGGACAGAGAGGGACCTTAGGTATGTGTTAAGGGGCCTGAGGGGGGCTGCTTCTCACAGAAGGCTTTTTATCTTAATGCATAGAATGCATTAACATAAAAAAAATCTGCTTTTACAATCCCTTTAAACTGCCCTGCAAAATATAAAGATGAATCCTCATGTTTCCGGCAGGAGGCATGTTAAATCTTCATGAGAGCTCCATGTGTTACCGGTCCCAAAATGTAAATTAAGAGACCCGATAATTGTAGACGCTATGATGTGATGTGATCAACTCGGCGGGTGCTGGAAGGAATACACGAACAGGAAGATATCTGATCAGTCACCATTTAAGGCTTGGAGGAGTTTCACTTTTACATAACAATATATACAGTTTTTTTTTGTTTTTTTTCCATAAAGATTTTTATTCAATCAGAATACAGCATACAATAAGTAACAGGGTAATTATCACATAACAGAGAGTGAAAAAAAAAAGAAACAAATAAGATACAAGTAAGGTACGCAACATGATACAGCATATACATATTGGTTGAAGCTTCCAGACCAGAACCAAGGTACATAGAATGTAATGATGCGGTTAAGGGCGGAGGATCATATTTCCAGTACCAACGCTAAGGGGGGGGAAGTGGTGTAAGGCACCGTTCATGGTCAATGAGTATAGGGCGGTGTATAATGGCAGAGTAAGGGTCACTAGGCCAGAGGGAAGAAAGAGAGGAGAAAGAAAAGAGAAGAGAAAGGGAAGGGAGGGAAGGAAGAAGTCCAAGGAGAGAAGTAGGAGAGAGAGAGAAGGGGAGAGACGGGTGTACGGTAGGGGGGTAAAGAGAGGGGAGGAAAAGAGAGGGCAGGGAGGAATGGGAAGAGGGGGATGGAGCTAGGGAACACAATAGGGGGGAGGAAGAGTGTGCTAGAGTGGACCCGCTCCCAACCCCCCAACCAATCCCCCCCGCAACGCAGATAGTGGGACGCCCAGTACCCCAGGCGGCTTAGGAGACATATTGACTGTAGCGATCAGTAGTGACAAAGTGGTTCCAGGAGGCCCAAGTGAAGGAAAATGTATGCATTCTGTCCTGTGAAATGTGGATCAGTTCCTCCATTTCTTTTATTGAGGAGACCTGGACAAGCCATTCTCTAACTGTCGGGACAGTAGAGGAGCGCCAATGTCTAGGAATATAGATTCTGGCATCATTGACCATGTGCATGGCCAGGGATTTGAAGTAGTCTTGTTTTGTGAGTGACGTGTGATGGAGGAGGAATTGGGAAGGGGTGTAGTCTAGGGTGTAAGTCGTGATATGGGAGGTGAGGTCGCACACCTCTCTCCAGAAGGGCTGGAGGGCCTCACAATCCCACCACACATGGAGCATAGTTCCCACTTCCCTGCCGCATCTCCAGCAAGTGTTGGGGATGTTAGGGGAAAATTTATGCAGGCGCGCCGGGGTCCTATACCATTTAGTGATCACTTTGAAGCCATTTTCCTGAATGGCCACATTCGAAGAGCCCTTGTGAGCGTATTCATAAATAGTGGTCCAGTCATCCCCTGTCAGGGATGTCTGGAGATCTCTATTCCATGAGGTTTGAGCCGGGGTGGGAGTCTGTGGAGAGCCGTTAACCAGGAGGGTGTACAAAAGTGAGATCAGATGTCTTTGTGGCGATTTACGGTGGCACAAAGATTCAAAGGGCGTAAGTTTCCGTGACCAGAGCGATTGGTCGGCCGTGGTCATGAGGAAGTGCCGGATCTGTCTGTAGGTCCAAAATGATAGGGAGGACGTTTTAGTAATGGATTTCACAGCTTCAAAGGTCAGGAGCTGACCCGCAGAGAAGAAATGAAGGGCCAACACGTCCTCAAAGGGCCATTCCTGGCTCAAGAAATCTATTGACAGGCCTGGTTGAAAGTCCGGGTTCCCCCGTAAGGACGTCAAGGGGTTCGGATGAGGAACCTGGGGCCCTAGTGCCGAGGCCTTCTTGAATGCTAGGAGAGAGGGGTAAATGAGTGGATGGGCCAGTAGATGTCGGGGCCAGTTTTTTTAGGGAAACCAAGGAAGCAGATGAAGAGGTCCCGGGGAAAGGCTTTTCTCAAGAAGGACCCAGAGCTTTGTAGGGGCATGTATGTTCCAATCTGCGATCCTCGTGAGGTGGCAGGCGCTGTGATATTTTTGAAGATCCGGGAGTCCAATGCCACCACTAGATTTGGGTGAGGTGAGTCGGGAGTACTTTATGCGAGGTTGAGAGCCCCTCCAGAGAAAAGCGGAGCAGGCCCTCCTAAATGATGTAAAGAAGCCAGGAGGCAAGGAGATAGGTATTGATTGCATGAGATAGAGTAAGCGAGGTAGGATCATCATTTTGACCAGGGCCGACCGGCGGAACCAGGAAACATTTAGGCCCATCCAATCCTTGAGGTTTTTCTGCGCCTGAAGAAGGGCGGGTGGAAATTTTTTGAATATAGGTCTGCTAGATTGGGGGGATGCGAATACCCAGATAAGTCAGTGAGTCTTGCGTCCACCGGAAGGGGAAAAATTCCTGGCAGTGTGCCACATCCTGGGGGGAAGGGAAACGTTCAACGCTTGCGATTTTGTGTGATTTATTTTTAGGTTCGAAAGGGTGCCAAAGTGGTCTAGATCTTTAAGGAGATTGGGCAAGGAGACCCTGGGAAGCCGCAAAGAGAGAAGGACGTCGTCCGCAAAGGCGGCGACTTTGTATTCCCTACCCCCTACACAGACTCCCAGGATGTCTGGATTGTCCCTCAGCCTATTAAGGAGGGGCTCCAGAGTGAGGATATATATCAGTGTCGACAAGGGGCATCCCTGGCGAGTGCCATTGCTGATGGGGAAGGCGTTCGACAGGTGGCCATTGACTTTCACTGCGGCCGAGGGGTTGACGTACAGGGCCAAAATGTGCGACAGCATACGGGACCCCAGACCTAAGGCTATGAGTACTTCCTGCATGTAGTCCCAGGCCATTCTTAGAACGCCTTCTCAGCGTCAAGAGAGAGAAAGAAGCTGTGCGCTTTGGATGTCGTGAGCCAGTGGTGTATATTCAGGGTGCGGATGGTGTTGTCCCTGGCCTCCCGGCCAGGGACAAATCCCACCTGGTCTCGAGAGACGAATCCGGGGACTAAGGGGCTAGCCTATTGGCAAGGATTTTCACATACATTTTTTTATGTCCACATTTAAAAGTGATATCGGTCGGTAATTTGCCACCGAGGTGGGGTCCTTACCCTCCTTAGGGATCACCGCGATGTGATGGGCCAGCATGGTGCCAGGTCTGTTTTGGGGGTCAGAGAGGGCATTAAATATGGTCAGGAGCCTAGGATTGAGCGAGTCATTAAAGGATTTGTAATATTGGAGGGAGAGACCATCCGGGCCCGGGGCCTTCCCTGCCTTCATCTGTTTAATTGCTAGATTTACCTCTGACGCCTGTATGGGGCCGTCTAAGTCCAAAGATTGTTGAGGGGAAATTGGCTTGGGGCTGTACTGCGCAAGGAAGTCCTTAATATGTCTGGACCGCGTCTCGGTTTTGGACCGGGAAGAGTCACGGGGACTTAGGCTGTATAGTTTAGAGTAAAAGTTCTCAAACTCTTTGCCAATGTCCTCGTTTTTCACCAGGCGAGTTCCACCGGAACCGTGAAGATGGTGGATTGTGGATGCGGGTTTTGAGTTCTGCACTGTGCGTGCCAAGAGGTGCCCACACTTGTTACCCTGCTCGTAGAAAATTCTCTGGCCAAGTATATATCGCCTCTTAGAACGTTTGCCCAGCTCCTCCATGCTCGGGTTCGCAGCAAATCTTGTAAGGTGGCCTGAGCATGGGACATTTTGTGGGACGTTTCAAGGGTCTTGATTTTCTCAATAAGAGAGTTAATGTGGTTCTGATTCAGTCTTTTGGCTTTTGCCGCCAGGGTTATCAGTTCGCCGCGTATCACGCACTTGTGGGCTTCCCACAGGGAGACCGGTGAAACCTCTGGGCATGAGTTTTCCGAGAAGTATTGCTGAATGCGAGTGCGTATGTGGTCAGTCACAGATGGATCCTCAAGCAATGAGGGATTCAAGCGCCACGTCTTCGTCCTAGAGGACACTTCGGGGAAGGTTAGGGTGACACTAATCGGGTGATGGTCCGACAGGAACATGGGTTCTATTGTGGACTGCTGGAGGAGGGTAAGGTCTGGTTGGGACAAGAAAAAGTAATCGATCCTGGAATACTTTTGATGTGGGGCCAAAAAGAAAGTGTAATCCCTATCAGAGGGGAAAAGCGTGCGCCCGACGTCATGTAGGGCCAGTGATTGGAGGTGGAGGTTGATCCGTTTCAAAGCCTTGTAGGTCAAGGTAGAGGTTCCCGTGGAGGAAACTCAATAGGGGATTCAAGGGGACATTGAAGTCCCCCCCTAGGAGCAGAATACCCGACTGAAAGGAGGCCAGGAGGTCACAAATCGACTTAAAGAAGGCCAAGTGACGTTCGTTGGGACAGTAAATGTTAGCAAGAGTGACAGGTCTAGATTCATATGAGCCCTTTAGGAAGACGTACCTCCCTTCCGGGTCCACGAGAGAGTCAGACAGTTGGAACTTGGCATGCTTAGATACTAGGATAGAGACACCCTTTGTCTTGGAGGAGGGATTAGTGGCATGAAAAGCAGACCGGTAGATGTGGTTAGAGAGTTTGGGGATTGCGTCCGAGCGGAAGTGGGTCTCCTGCAGAAAAATAAAGTGTGCTCTCTGCTTAGTGAGGGAGGATAGGACTTGAGATCTTTTCTCTGGCAGATTGAGGCCTTTTACGTTAAGGGACAGACACTTCAGAGTCAAAGAAGGCATGGCCTGTGGTCAATGCAGCAGAACCTGGTGCAGGAGAAGTGGTAGCGAGGGGTTGGGGCTCAACGGGCGAAATGCAGGTGGATGGGCAGCAGTGGAAAAGCCCACCAGAAGGTCTGGAGCAGATCCACTCAGAAGAAGAAGTAGGAGCACAGGAGTAGGATCAAGAAAGAAGGGGAGGGGGGGTGGTGGGGAGGACAGGGGGGGTGGTGGGGAGGACAGGGGGGGGGGAGACGCCAAGGGGGGGGTGAAGGAGGGTAAGAGGGAGTCAGAGTAGAGAGAGAGATGACAGAGAAATGAGAAAGAGTTCAGACCAGAGGCGATATTAGTCCTGCTAATTCACCTGGCAGGGAAGAGGCCTGGAGGGTCAGCGAAAACCCAGTGGGGTCGCTGTGTGGGAGTGAGCCAAGGGACGGGGACCTCGGAAAAAGAGAGGAGGAAAGATAAAAGGAGGGGGCGGCCCAGGGACTGAGAATATACATTTTTTTTTATAGTTACATATTCATAACCGTTAATATAACAATAGTACAGATTGGTCTGAAATACTTTAAAACATAGTTACAACAATGAACATTATTATATTTTAATAAACATATATTTTCCATGTATTCCGTGTTATAGATACTTAGCTTTATCTCTGGTTTACCTTAACTGTGCCATAATGAGAGTTGTATCGTATTGCTTAATATATATCCTGAAGTAATTCTCTCTTTTGACCACTAGATGGTGCACATTGCAGTACAATAGATTCTCACTCATCTAATATAGTTTTAACATGTGGTTTCTAAAATATGTAGTTCTGCATAAACCGGGTTGAAATATACCTGTATATAACAGTTTAGTGCTTACAATAGTATAGTAGTTATGCGGATTTGTCGCTTTTTCACTGCTTCTAACACATGTGGTTCTGAAAGTCTAATTACAGCAAAACTACTGCATAAAATCCACTAAAACTTTCTCCTGCATCTGCTCAAGATGTTTAGGAATCTTTCTAGTACAGTTTAGTAAGCATTAGAATGATTTAAAGTACATACCTGGAAAGAATACACGAACAGGAAGATATCTGATCAGTCACCATTTATGGCTTAGAGGAGTTTCACTCAGTCACATGGTGCATGTGATCTTATATAGACTCTGTTCGGGTACCTTCTCTGCCATCTACTGGTTGTTGCTAGAACAGCAATTCCATTCCCTTGCTTAGAAAATAAAAATAAATGAATGTGGACTATGGGGTGTCTGTTTTGTCTTTCATGTGATACCCCAGTCCGTCACACTCTCCCCTCCTTTAGTTAATGGCTCCCGACATTACACTTAATTGTTCTCTGAACTCTCTAGTGATTTAAGAAACCCAAATAGGTACTTGCTGCCACCACGGAGCTATAATAACTACCTGGTATGTCATAGGAGTAGCTAGCATTGTAGGAGTTTGTACGGTGTGAATCTGACTTGATCTGTAGGTTGGCTGACCTAGTGTGTCATATGTAAAGATCTCTTTAGATTTAGCTTGTCTGGTAGATCTTCTTACAGTAGTTGAGTCTTCTCCATCAACATCATTCTCCATTTGCATATCTTGGCTCACAGGCAAGTCTTGACTTAATGGGGGTAATTCTGTAGTGTCTAGTCCCACCATGTCTGAAGCCCAAACTTGGTCGCCAACTACTGTTCCATCATTTTGTTCTTGTTCAAGATTAGGTGTGGTAGTTGTAGGATAGAACTCTTTAGCAGAAATTCTTAATGGCGGTTTCTGTACGTTTTGAGAGTTTTGTTGAGGCACAACGTGATCATGACTTTCTGTAGTCTCTGGTACATAAGGATAATACCATCTTTCTTCATCTGAACTTTCCTCCTCCTGATTCAGATCCATGCTAGTCTCCTTTCTGTTACTTGATTGTCTTTTGTTTATCGATACTCTTGGAATGTGTCTTTCAATGGGTAGGTCATTTACTGGTAGTAAAAGATTTCTGTGTAGTACTCGAATAGTCGTTTTACTACTTTCAGGCTGAATTTTGTATACAGGTCCATCCTTGATTCTTTCTACCACTTTGTGTACTGATTCTTCCCAGTATGAACGAAGTTTACCAGGACCTCCTCTTTCAGAGAGATTTCGTAATAAGACCCGATCACCCGGTTGAAGAGGTGCTCCTTTTATCTTCTTGTCATAGTACTTCTTCCCTTTGGCAGATGATTTTTGACTATTCTCGGATGCGATTTTGTAAGCTTCTTGCATTCTGGATGCCCATTTCTGAGTAAATGTTGGTTGACTTTGTGATTCCTTTTCCAAATTTAGATTAAGCATTAGGTCAATCGGCAAACGAGGAGATCTCCCATATAATAGAAAGAATGGCGAGTATGCAGTGGCTTCATGCCTGGTGCAATTGTATGCATGAACCATGTGTGGAAGGTGTTCTTTCCAATCTGACTTTTTCTCTTCCTCTAAGGTGCGAAGCATCTGTAACAAAGTATGGTTCAGTCTCTCCACTGGGTTACCCTGTGGATGGTATGGGGTAGTTCTTGAATGAGAAATCCCTGCCAGTTGTTGCAATGTCTGAAACAAGTTGTTTTCAAATTCTCTTCCTTGATCATGGTGGAGTTTCTCTGGATATCCAAAACGTGGTATGAAATCTTGAAAGATCTTTTCTGCTGCCGTTTTTCCAGATTTGTTCTTAGTTGGATACGCTTGTGCAAAGCGTGTGAAATGGTCTACCATTACAAGTATATACTCATATCCTCCTTTGCTTCTCTTCAAGTGAAGATAATCAATGGATACTAGCTCCAAGGGTGAACTGGTAGTAATCGAACCCATAGGTGCTCTTTCTGGGATATTTGGACGCTTTTGTTTGATGCAGTTGCATGTCTTCAGCACCTAGGCCTTCATTGGAAGCATCAGTGTGTAAGATGAAGGGTAAGTCAAAATCAGGGTATGCTAGTATTGGTGGATTGGTTAGCATGTCCACCAATCTGAATACCACAGCTTGATGTTTGGGTGTCCATTGGATCGGTGTTTTAGATGGCACTTGCGTTTTATTCCCATCTCTCTTTGTAGGTTCCCCACGATTGTTTTTGGTGATAGATGTAGCAGATTCTTTTTCAGTGTTGTGCAAAAGTTCATACAGTGGTTTAGCAAGTCGAGAGAAATCTTGAATAAAGGACCTGTAGTAGCTCAGGAATCCTAACAAAGTTCTGACTTCTCCAACCGTTTTTGGTTCTTTCCTTTTCAACTGTAATACCGCTTCAAGATCATTTGGGTCAATTTGTATGCCTTCTTCTGACACCATTCGCCCAAGGTATCGAATCTGTCGTTTAAAGAGTTCACACTTCTTCGGTCTAAGTTTGATACCATGCTCGCACTTGCCTAAGATCATTGACATGCTCCTGAAAAGTTTTGGAGTAGCAAAGTACGTCATCCAGGTATGGAGAACAACATTTGTCTCTGATGCCCTCTAGTACATTCTCCATGCATCTCTGAAAAGCTGCTGGGGTATTAGTTAATCCGAACGGAATATGATTCCACTCCAGGAGTCCCCAGGGGGTGCTGAAAGCTGTCAGGTGTCTGGAGTCTTCATGCACAAAGCCTTGATGATACGCACTACCCTGGTCCAGGATTGAGAACCATGTAAATCCTCCTAAGCTATCCAGCAGATCTTGTATTCTAGGTAGTGGATGTCTATCTGGAATAGTCTTTCGGTTTAACTCCCTAAAGTCTACACATAGTCGTAGGCTCCTGTCCTTCTTTCGAACACTGACAACTGGTGATGAGTATGCGGAAGAAAATTTCGTTACCCAACCTTGGTCAAGAAGGTTTTGGACTTATTCTTTCACTTCCTTATATAGGGGATTCGGTATCGAATTGTAGCGTTTCTGGACAGGAGTTTATCTTCAGTTTCAGGTTTGGAATGCTTCCTATGTCTCCCTCATCTCGAGCAAAGACATCTGATTCGTCATATAACATTTGTCTCGCTATCTCCTGTTCTTCTTCTGAGAGATTATCCAAATTGACAGGTGGTTGCCACTTAACAAATTTGTTAGTGGGTAGCTGATTTTCAGTGTCCACTTGATTCAACTGGTTTACATGAAACATTATTTTCTTCTGGTCAATCCCCTTTCCATCGTCTTTATTTGGAGAAAACGGTAGAATCTCAGCTGCTGGAGAAATGGTACTCAATACTGTTCTGGGCGGAAGGTAGATATCATGTTCAGCACGGTTCAGTATTGGTATCTTCACTAGTTTAGAGAAACCGTTTGGTACATCTACCACTGAAGGAAATAGTTCAAGTCCTTCTTAACTGGATATTCTTGAAGTGGTTCTAATGGCATGATCCCTCTTTTCGGCCATGCTCTAATTCTACATTTGACTTCACCAAGTTCGCCTCCTTTAATCTGGAGTCCTTTCTTCCCCACTTTGACCACACGACTATCGGATATTTCTCCTGGGTCAGTTGCTTGACTGACAGCATTGACAATGTTATTCGCTACACTCTGTCTTACTTTCATAGCTTCACTCAGCAAGATAGTCAGGTTTTGGGTGCTGTCTGATCGGTCACGGTTTTCTCTGATCAATTCTTCGATAACATTAAACCCATGAAGTGGATGGTCATTACAGCAGTTGCTCACCAGTATTGGCACATGGATGGCTGAGTTTCCCTGTCCTCTACTTTCGAATTTCCAGGAGGACTTCAATCCATCCGATGAATGGAATGATAGAACCATTTGCAGCTGTAATGGATAAGTTGTCGTCACAAAGTAAATCTTATATGTGCCTAATAGAGACACTGGGTAGAAACTTTTCTAACCATGCCTTCCCGACAATGCTGACCTGAGCTCCTGTGTCCATCAACATGTCAACCGAAACACCATTCATCCGACATGACAATAGGCATTTTCCTCCAATTAATTGTGCTACGCGTTGTTTGGAGCATCCATTCTCTTTTGGAAGTGTTCTAGTTGACCGGTGGGTGAATACCCTGTTTACCTTAGCATGGGACAGATTATTTGAGGTGGTCACTGGTTGTCCCTTTCCCAGTGACCGTCTGTCGTTTCCAGACTGCCTTCTTTTCTTCAAGCAATCAACTGCTCTGTGTCCTGTCCAACCACAGTAGAAACAATGGTAGCAGTTCTGACTCTCTCGTTTGATGCAATCATCTCACCTGGGCTTGCAGTGAGCTGTATCTGGAACTTGAACATTGTTTAGTGTCTTAGTCATTCGGTTTTCAACAACAGGAGTTTGCTTCATCATCTTCTCCAGGTTCTGCGTGAGAGCCGAAACCTGTGTTCTTAGTTCCATTAATGCAGTGTGATTTGCTCTAGCATCTCCCTCAACTCTCTGTTGCAATGTTTCTTTTTCACTATTCCCTGGTGTCTGTGATGAATGAACAGTAAGATGTTTATGTTTAGGTGTACTGTTTAAGCGTCTCTGCCTTTCTGTTTCTTCATCAACTGATCTGGTGACCTGCTCTATGACAAAGTCATCAGTTACTGTCAAATCAGACATGTAAGGCTTGATATCTCGTCTGACATTTGAATTTTTCTCGTTTAGTCCCTGATACAGTGTATGAAGGAATACGCCTTGCACTAGTTTTTTGTCATAGTTAAACTCTAGCCTATCATGTTGTGATGTAGACAGAATGTTTTGTTTTAACCCTGCTAGTCTGTAAACAAATTGTTGTGCTGTTTCTTTTTCTTGCTGTGTAGCATTGCTAAGTTCCTGAAATAACTCAGTACCACTTCGTTCTCTCATATGTGACTTCAAAAACTTTTTCAATTCAGCAACAGTAAGATCCTCTTTGTCAGTCAACATATCTTTAAAATTACTAGGTTTGATTATTCTCAACACTGTGCGTATAATTTCAGGTTCAGGGAATTTTTCAATTAGACCCTCGTCAATCTGACGGCACACGCTACCGTAACTCATGTACGAACCATGATCTGAAATTACACCACCTAAAAACAGGCTTCACTATGGGCGCATAGTTACGCTGGATGCATCTGGCGCTCCCATTGATTTCCTATTTAAATATGGAAATGAGGGAGATACGTCGATTCACGAACGTACCTGTGCCCGGCGCATAATATACGTGGTTTAAAGTTATTCCCCATATAGGAGGCGCAACTCATGCAAAGGTATGGGCCAGGGATCGAATGCCGTAAAATCTTACGTAGTTTATGTGTACGTGAATAGGGCTGGGTGTAGGTTACGTTCACGACGTTCACAACGTAGGCAGTGATTCAACGTATCTTAGGCAGTTGTTTCGACGTAATTGTGAGCATGCACACTAAGATACGTCCCCGAAACGGCTCATGCGCCGTTCGTTTTAAGTACTTGCCTAGCACTTGGCACATCATTTGCATGGGGTTACGCTTCATTACCATGTATCACGCCCACTTCCAGCCCACTTTCACCTACTTCCACTTACGCTGCCTTACCCTACGAATATACGCTACGCCGGCGCAGAGTTGGGAGCATTTGCTTTGTGAATTCCATGCTTCCCTCTCTGCGCTGCGTCAGCGTAGCTTAAAAGACATACGCTATGGCGGCATATATATATGAGCCGATGTATGTGAATCCGGGCTAATGTTTCTGGGTTAAGAACCCTCCAATTGGATTTGAGAAAGAGGTCTTCACCCCTGACTATGCTCTGCCTAGCTATCTAGATTAGTTAGTTCCTCATGATGCTGAGATCTTTGTGCTTTGTTTGTACAAAAGTCTGTAATATAATTTTTGTATATACAGTATCTCACAAAAGTGAGTACACCCCTCACATTTTTGTAAATTATTTTCTTTTCATGTGACAACACTGAAGAAATGACACTTGGCTACAATGTAAAGTAGTCAGTGTACAGCTTGTATAACAGTGTAAATTTGCTGTTCCCTCAAAAAAACTGAACACACAGCCATTAATGTCTAAACCGCTGACAACAAAAGCGAGTACACCCCTAAGTGAAAATGTCCAAATTGGGCCCAAAGTGTCAATATTTTGTGTGGCCACCATTATTTTCCAGCACTGTCTTAACTCTTGGCATGGAGTTCACCAGAGCTTCACATGTTGCCACTGGAATTCTCTTCCACTCCTTCATGACGACAACATGAATTTGGTGGATGTTAGAGATCTTTCACTCTTCCACCTTCCATTTGAGGATGCTCCACAGATGCTCAATAGGGTTTAGGTCTGGGGACATGCTTGGCCAGTCCATCACCATCAGTGTGTCAGTGCTGTGCTTTGCCCTCCCTTCTCAGAGCACAGACTGCTCAGCTGTAGGTTAATTGCCAATACTCTTCATTCCACAGTGACTCATCTGATGATCATATCCTGCTCGTCAATCAGCCTGCTGGCTATTTAAGCTGCTTGCATCAGATCTCCTGTGCCTTCACTTTGATCAACATATCCGGATACTCTATGCTGAGTTTTTCTGTTAAAGACTTTTGCCTGGCTGACTTCCCTTCTGGTTTCTGATCCTGTTTGCTGCCTCTACTATGCTGATCTCTGGATTTCTGTTTAACTGTCTTGTTCTGACTACCTGGCTATATTTTGACTACGTTTGCACTGTGTGTACCATTTTACCATTTTATTAAAGTGTGATTTTTACTGCACTTCTGTCTCAGTCTGATTCGTGGTTCCTGACACAGTGGTCATATTGGAGGTGTGTTTGGGGTCTAATCATGTTGGAATACTGCCCTGTGGCCTAGTCTCTGAAGGGAGCGGATCTTGCTCTGCTTCAGTATGTCACAGTACAATGAACTGTAGCTCCCCAGTGTCAGCAGCACTCATGCAGCCCCAGACCATGACACTTCTACCACCATGCTTGACTGTAGGCAAGACACACTTGTCTTTGTACTCCTCACCTGGTTGCCGTCACACACGCTTGACACCATCTGAACCAAATAAGTTTATCTTGGTGTCGTCAGACCACAGGACATGGTTTCAGTATCCATGTCCTTAGTCTGCTTGTCCTCAGAAAACTGTTTGCAGGCTTTCTTGTGCATCATCTGTAGAAGAGGCTTCCTTCTGGGATGACAGCAATGCAGACCAATTTGATGCAGTATGTGGCGTATGGTCTGAGCACTGACAGATTGACCCCCCCCCCCCCCCATCCCTTCAACCTCTGCAGCAATGCTGGCAGCACTCATACATCTATTTCCCGAAGACAGCCTGTATGGTCTTGGCCACTGTGCTACATCTCAGTGTCAGGGTCTTGGAAATCTTCTTATAGCCTAGGCCATCTTTATGTAGAGCAACAATTATTTTTTCACATTCTCAGAGAGTTCTTTTCCATAAGGTGCCACTTTGAACTTCCAGTGACCAGTATGAGAGAGTGAGAGCGACAACACCATATTTAACACACATGCTCCCCATTCACACCTGAGACCATGTAACACTAATCAGTCACATGACACCAGGAAGGAAAAATTGCTAATTGGGCCCAATTTGGACCTTTTCACTTAGGGGTGTACTCACTTTTGTTGCCAGCGGTTTAGACATTAATGGCTGTGTGTTGAGTTATTTTGAGGGAACAGCAAATTTACACTGTTATACTAGCTATACACTCACTACTTTAAATTGTAGCAAAGTGTAATTTCTTTAGTGTTGTCACATGAAAAGATATAATAAAGTATTTACAAAAATGTGAGGGGTGTACTCACTTTTGTGAGATACTGTATATACCACCTCAGATATAAATCATAGTAAACATTAAGTATAGATAAATCGCAAAATAATTTAATATGATCTTAAGTAGACATTTCATGGTGTGTCCTTTACACTCACTGGCCTTGAGGATAAATACACATCACTTTCTAAACTTCATAGTTCGCATTCTTGAATGTAATTTCCATGACTAATTGCAGCACATCAATGAGAGCCATCCAAATGAATAATTTGCTGTATACACTAGAGTTTACAACTATCTGGAAATTCATCTACAGTCCACATAAATATTGGTTTTCCTTAAATTGGTTTTAAACACAGCGTTCCAAAGTGTGATGCCAAGCTGTCCAAGTAGCAATAATTACATATTAATATATAATATCATCCCTACATTGTTACTACTTTATTAAAATGCTGTGGCAGTACATCTGTAAACTTTATGAGCAGCAATTGGGCACCTGCTAGTAAAAATAAATAAAGCATTTTGGTTTGGAAACCCTGGTTAATATGTATGTATAGCAAAAACTGAATTTGAATGATTAGGAATGGAATTATATACCGTGCTTTGCCATTAAAGGCGGGACTCGGGGGCGAGCTGGGACGCACGCGCCCCCTAGTGGCCGCAAAGTAGCCGACGTAGAGCTACGAGCTCTCGCCCAGGCGTGCCGACTTTCTTAGTCATCTACTGTACAGTAGATGACTAAGAAAGTCGGCACGCCTGGGCGAGAGCTCGTAGCTCTACGTCGGCTACTTTGCAGCCACTAGGGGGCGCGTGCGTCCCCGCTCGCCCCCGAGTCCCGCACGCGTGCCCGGCAGGTACGATCGCCGCCGGGCACACGCGATCGCTCGGTACAGAGCGGGGACCGGGAGCTATGTGTGTAAACACACAGCTCCCGGTCCTGTCAGCGGGGGAAACGCTGATCTTCTGTTCATACAATGTATGAACAGAAGATCAGTGATTTCCCCTAGTGAGGCCACCCCCCCCATACAGTTAGAACACACTCAGGAACACACTTAACCCCTTCCCCGCCCCCTAGTGTTAACCCCTTCACTGCCAATGCCATTTTTATAGTAATCCAATGCATTTTTATAGCACTGATCGCTATAAAAATGCCAATGGTCCCAAAAATGTGTCAAAAGTGTCCGAAGTGTCCGCCATAATGTCGCAGTTCTGAAAAAAACTGCTGATCGCCGCCATTACTAGTAAAAAAAAAATATATTAATAAAAATGCCATAAAACTACCCCCTATTTTGTAAACGCTATAACTTTTGCGCAAACTAATCAATAAACGCTAATTGCGATTTTTTTAATGAAAAATATGTAGAAGAATACGTATCGGCCTAAACTGAGGGAAAAAAAAATGTTATATATTTTTTGGGGATATTTATTATAGCAAATTTTTGTTTATAGCGCAAAAAATAAAAACCGCCGAGATGATCAAATACCACCAAAAGAAAGCTCTATTTGTGGGAAAAAAAGGACGCCAATTTTGTTTGGGAGCCACGTCGCACGACTGCGCAATTGTCAGTTAAAGCGACGCAGTGCCGAATCACAAAAAGTGCTCTGGTCATTGGGCAGCAATATGGTCCAGGGCTTAAGTGGTTAAGTGAGTGATTGCATTTTTATAAAATTGTGGATGAAATTGAATGGAAATCTCCACCAAGGACAAGCTAAAGATACAGGTGAAAGAGAAATTAGAGGGAGGCATAACCACATAATGAAATTGAATAGATCAAAGCAGAGACAGATGAACTTAGTGATAGAGAACCTCCATAAGTAAGTGAGGGTGTGGGCTCAAAGACTGGAAAACATGCCAGCATCAAGACACCCTACCAGGGTCATGTGCATGGCATGTGGGTGTGGCGCCAATGCAAAACAATCTTATTGGATGCATCTCACTTTTATTGGATGGTTTAACCAGGCACGCATATTGGCACCTCAGTGACGCGCCGGGCACGCGCGCGCTCCCCAGCAGCCGGAGGCCCGAGGAGGTCTATTGACGGCTTTCCGGACCTGTAGAGCCACCTTGTGGACATCATTCGTCTATGGCTCGGGTCCCAAGTAGTTAATTAAAGAATGCCACTTTATTGGAAGAACCCCAAAATGTCTTCCCTTGGCAAAAAAAAGTACGACAATTTAAAAAAAAAGCAATATTTTTTACTTTTTGCTAAAATAAATATCCCACAAAAATATATAAAAAAAACAAATTTCTTCCACTGTTTAGGCCGTTATGTATTTTTCTACATATTTTTGGTAAAAAAATCGCAATAAGTGTATATTGATTGGTTTACACTGTACACAAAAGTTATAACGTCTACAAATAGGGGAGAGATTATTGGCCTTTTTATTATTAATAAAATAATATTATTTTTTATTATTATTGTTTTTTTACTAGTAATGGGACTGCGACATTATGGCGGACACATTGGACACTTTTGACACTATTTTGGATTGTGTTCTCTTAATTTTTGTATGAAACTAATATATCAAATATATTTGATATGATACTCAATGTTACTAGTAGAATAATGTATTGTCTGTATTATTTATCAGCTATAACCCCCACAAAGATTGAAAAATTAAGTGCATCCTGAGGAAGCTTTTTTTGGGGCAAAATACATTGACCCAATTATCCTTCGTTGTTGTTTGGTGTGTTGATGTTCCTACCATGTGCTTGTAGCTTTGACTATATGTTTTTGGATAACCTTTTTTACTGTGTAAAATAAAAACGATTTATTTTTATTATTGGTTGTACTGATAGGCACTTAAAAATTCCCTTTTCTCATAGTCTTTCTGATGGAGAGACATGGAGATATTTTCTCCCTAATCTTTTATCTTTTTTAATAGCTTCTTATAGCAGAAGATTTTATACAAACAAAATCATTCCCTGAGTTTGTCAGTTGCTTATCACTTTGCTCCTATTTTAAAATTAGGCTTAGTAAAAAAGAAAATAATAATAAAATAATAATACATAATAAATAAAAAATACAATAAAATGATGACTTTCTATAATTACACAGCATTATTTCTGTCATTTTCATGGCAAACGTGTAGAGTGTAATGGCAAATGGATTTAATACACATTAGACCATAACAGCCAGAGTAACATGAGAATTTGTTTTCTGTCATTGTCACATTCATAGTACTGTAATGCGTTGTTGGATAGCCTGTCACATTACATCTCACCTATTTGTAATTCTCTCACCTCTCCAATTGCATGCCATTCTGATTACAATTAAGCATTCACTGTTGAGAGTATGAGTCATGATGTGGCAAAAATATTCAGACATACAAAATTAAAGCTCAGCTTTAAAAAAACATTTTGAGTTATCTATTCAGATTAGGCTTTTATTATTGCCTCTGCTAATTTTGTATGCCTGATATAAAAAGGCAAGCCTTATGTACTGTACGCGTAGTAAGCATAGTATAAGCAAGTATAAAGCAAGTATAAAAGAGGGGTCTCCAAAGGGCCAGTTTATTGTGTTTCAGACTTTAGACTTTAGGGCCGGATTGTGGACAGCGGGAGCCTGGCCTGGCATCAGTGAGAATTCATATGGCCTCATTGTTGGTGGTCAATAAGAGGAGGAGTAGTGCCCCTATTAGTAGGAGAAATAGTATCCCATCATTGGTATCGGTGGAAGAATTCGTTAATTCAGCGGGAGGAATAGTGCGCCAAGGGCCGGATAAAGGCTAGAAAAGGACCCTTGGGCCGCAGTTTGGAGACTTCTGGTTTAACCCCTTAAGGACCGCCGCATGTACATATACGTCGGCAGAATGGCACGGACAGGCACATTGGTGTACCTGTACGTCCCTGCCTAGACGTGGGTCGGGGGTCCGATCGGGACCCCCTCGGTACTTGCGGCGGTCCCCGTGGCTCTGGGAGCGATCCGGGATGAGGGGGCGGCTGTTCGTTTTTGTCCGCCCCCTCACGATCGCTCCCAGCCAATCGGCTTCCTCCTCCGCCCTCCTCTGCCTGCACTGTAAACACAGGCAGAGAGGAAGTGATGTAATCTCTCCTCCCGCCGGCGGAGGAGATAGACATCACAACAGTGAGTAGCACCGAACACTACACTGACACTATGTACACATAGGCACACAAATCCCCCCCAAGTCACCACCGATCACCCCCCCCAGCCCCCTGTCACACTGTCACTAAATAGCAGTGATCATTTATTTACTGATCACTGCATTTAGTGTCAGTGTGACAGGCAGTTAGTGTCAGGCAGTTAGTGTTCGGTCCAGGGTAGCCCCCTACCCCCCCATTAAAGGTTTTTAACCCCTTGATCACCCCCTAGTTAACCCCCTTCACCCCCATTTTGCCAGCGTCACTAAGCGATAGTTTTTCTGATCGCTGGTGCCGCTAGGTAGCTAGTTATTTTTGGAAGTTTGCCGCCATGCTTTTATAGCGTTAGAAAATTTATGGGGGTACCTAACGCTATAAAAACATGGCGGCGAACCTCAAAAAATAACTAGCTACCTAGCGGCACCAGCGACACTAATACAGCGATCAGAAAAACGATTGCTTAGTGACGCTGGCAATAGGGGGTGAAAGGGTTAACTCTAGGGGCAATCAGGGGTTAAAACCTTTATTAGGTACCCCGATAAATTTTTTAGTGTCGCGTGTAGTGTCTGTATTAGTGTCACCAGTGCCGCTAGGTAGCTAGTTATTTTTTGAGGTTCGCCCGACAGATTTTTATAGCGTTAGGTACCCGCATACATTTTCTAATAAAGGTTTTAACCCCTGATTGCCCCTAGAGTTAACCCTTTTACCCCCTATTACCAGCGTCACTAAGTGATCGTTTTTATCTGATCGCTGTATTAGTGTCGCTAGTGCCGCTAGGTAGCTAGTTATTTTTTGAGGTTCGCCCGCCAGGTTTTTATAGCGTTAGGTACCCCCATACATTTTCTAATAAAGATTTTAACCCCTGATTGCCCCTAGAGTTAACCCTTTTACCCCCTATTACCAGCATCACTAAGCAATCATTTTTCTGATCGCTGTATTAGTGTCGCTAGTGCCGCTAGTTAGCTAGTTATTTTTTGAGGTTCGCCCACTAGGTCTTTATAGCGTTAGGTAC
Organism: Rana kukunoris; assembly: GCA_029574335.1. Taxonomy (NCBI): domain Eukaryota; kingdom Metazoa; phylum Chordata; class Amphibia; order Anura; family Ranidae; genus Rana; species Rana kukunoris. The sequence goes on along the minus strand of CM056049.1, from coordinate 315,622,939 downwards.
CCCCATACATTTTCTAATAAAGGTTTTAACCCCTGATTGCCCCTAGAGTTAACCCTTTCACCCCCTATTGCCAGCGTCACTAAGCGATCATTTTTCTGATCGCTGTATTAGTGTCGCTGGTGCCGCTAGGTAGCTAGTTAATGCCAGTAACGCTTACACCCACGCGCAAAGCATACACCCCCCATATGTGGAATTACACCCAAAAATTCTGCTGCTTCTCCTGACTACGGTGATACCACATGTGTGAGACTTTTTGATAGCCTAGCCGCGTACCGGACCCCAAAAACCAATCACCGCCTTCAGGCTTTCTAAGGGCATACATTTTTGATTTCACTCCTCACTACCTATCACAGTTTCGAAGGCCATAAAATGCCAAAATAGCACAAAAAAAACCCAAATGACCCCATTTTGGAAAGTAGACACCCCAAGCTATTTGCTGAGAGGCATGTCAAGTCCATGGAATATTTTATATTTTGACACAAGTTGCGGAAATATGACAAACTGATTTTTTTTTTGCACAAAGTTGTCACTAAATGATATATTGCTCACACTTGCCATGGTTATATGTAGAATTGCACCCCAAAATACATTCTGCTGCTTCTCCTAAGTACGGGGATACCACATGTGTGGGACTTTTTGGGAGCCTAGCCGCGTACGGGACCCGAAAAACCAATCACCGCCTTCAAGATTTGTGTGAGTGAAACCAAAAATGTATGTCCTTAGAAATCTTGAAGGTGGTGATTGGTTTTTGGGGTCCCGTACGCGGCTAAGCTCCCAAAACGTCCCACACATGTGGTATCCCCGTACTCAGGAGAAGCAGCAGAATGTATTTTGGGGTGCAATTCCACATATAACCATGGCATGTGTGAGAAAAATATAATTTAGTGACAACTTTGTGCAAAAAAAAAATCAGTTTGTCATATTCCCACAACTTGTGTCAAAATATAAAATATTCCATGGACTCGACATGCCTCTCAGCAATTAGCTTGGGGTGTCTACTTTCCAAAATGGGGTCATTTGGGGGGGTTTTGTGCTATTTTGGCATTTTATGGCCTTCGAAACTGTGATAGGTAGTGAGGAGTGAAATCAAAAATTTGCGCCCTTAGAAATGCTGAAGGCGGTGCTTGGTTTTCGGGGTCCCGTACGTGGCTAGGCTCCCAAAAAGTCCCAAACATGTGGTATTCCCGTAATCAGAAGAAGAACCAGAATGTATTTTGTAACCATGGCATGTGTGAGCAATATATCATTTAGTGACAACTTTTTGTAAAAAAAATTTTTTTGTCATTATTCAATCACTTGGGACAAAAAAAATATATTCAATGGACTCAACATGCCTCTCAGCAATTTCCTTTGGGTGTCTACTTTCCAAAATGGGGTCATTAGGGGGGGTTTGTACTGCCCTGCCATTTTAGCACCTCAAGAAATGAGATAGGCAGTCATAAAATAGAAAGCTGTGTAAATTCCAGAAAATGTACCCTAGTTTGTAGACGCTATAACTTTTGCTATAACTTTTGCGAAAACCAATAAATTAAGCTTATTGCGATTTTTTTTACTAAAGACATGTGGCTGAATACATTTTGGCCTAAATGTTTGACTAAAATTTAGTTTATTCTATATTTTTTACTTTTTGTTATAAGAAAAATCTTTTTTTTTTAATTTACGGTCTTTTTCCGTTTATAAATTGTAAAAACACCTCTGGGCATTTAGCAGCATATTGGTCCGGGTCTTAAGTGGTTAAGGTCCCTTTCACACTGGGGCGTTTTTGAGGCGGTACAGCGCTAAAAAAAAAAAAGGCGGTATCAACCCCTTTTACGGCCGCTAGCGGGGGGTTAATACTGCACCGCTATCGGCCGAATACCGCAGTAAATACGACGGTATAGCGGGGCTAAATATCAGGTAATGGAGTGTGTCTATGGGAAAATTTGGCCATTCTTCCAGAAGTGCAATTGGGAGTTCAGGCACTGATGTGGACGAGAAGGCCTGGTTTGCAGTCTCCACTCTAATTCACCCCAAAGCTTAAAATCAGGACTCTGTGCAGGCCAGTCAAGTTCCTGCACCCTAAACATGCTCATCCATTTCTTTACGGACCTTGTTTTGTGCACCGGTGCCCAGTCATGTTGGAACCGGAAGAGGCTATCCCCAAACTGTTCCCACAAAGGTAGGAGCATGAAATTGTCCAAAATGTCTTGGTATGCTGACGCTTTAAGAGTTTCTTTCACTGGAACTAAGGGGCAAAGCCCAACCCCTGAAAAACAACCCCACACCATGAAGACATGAATGAGTGAGTTTGGGGTGGAGGAACTTGACTGGCCTCCACAGAGTCCTAACCTCAACCCGATATAACACCTGTGAGATGAAACAAAGTGGAGACTGCGAACCAGGCCTTCGTGTCCAAATTGAGTACCTGGTCTCATAAATGCGCTTCTGAAAGAATGGTGCAACATTCCCATAGACACACTCCTAAACCTTGTGCACAGCCTTCCTAGGAGAGTTGAAGCTGTTATAGCTGCAAAGGGTGGGCCAATTCAATATTGAACCCTACAGATTAAGACTGGAATGCCGATAAAGTTCATGTGTGTGTAAAGGCAGGTGCCCCAATACTTTATATACACCCAGATATATCATACTGACCAGGACAAGAAAAATCTTAGACTTACAAGGCTGCTGCTTGCAAGGCAGAGAATTAAAGTGGAAGTAACCCCCCTATCATTTTCAGCAAAGGAAGCTGCCATCTTGGCCTCTGATTAATCTACAACTGCCATAATGCTGCACATGTGATCAGTTATGACACCAGACATGGGATGGTTTGACAGTTTGGTTGAGAGCACAACCAATGGGAACGTTACATTTCCGGCACGTGCTTTATGAATAGATTTACTTCCGCTTTAACATTGTCAGGCTGCAACAGAAAGTGCTGGCATTGGCAAGAGTTTCAGGTAATAAACTTAAACTAAAGTGTTCCATGAATTTATGGGATAAGATGCCAACATTCTGAAAAATAAATTACAGTTCCACCCAAGAATGAAACTTCCGCTTTACGGAACCCTCCCCCCTCCGGTGTCACATTTGGCACTTGTCAGAGGGTGCAGATACCTGTCTAAGAAAGGTATTTAGGCCACTTCCGGGTATCGACTACCGCGGGAGTCACACCCCTTACTGTCACTCCCCCAGCTGTCTTCTGGGAAACACACTTTTCCCAGGATAGAGCTGGGACCAGTGACAGCATGCTGCGCTACTTGCGCATGCACAGTAGGGAACTGGGCAGTGAAGCCGCAGAGCTTCACTTCCTGATTCCCTCACCGAGCATGGCGGCGGCAGCATCCGAGGTCGAGCGATTGCTCGTCCTCGTCTGCCAACTTCACAGGCACGCTGGACAGGTAAGTGTTCATTTTTTTAAAGTCAGCAGCTGCCAAATTCGGGGGGTCCTCGCTTTAAATTCAACATTATCAAGACACTGTAGGAAATGGACAGTCCCACTGTGTAGACACAACTAGCTCACTGTAAGTAGTGTAGATAAAATCGGTTGTTTGACTGTAGTAAATAGTAAATAAAATGAAAAAGAAAACATTTTTTTTTATGCAGTTTAAATGATGCTCCCATACTAAATTTTCATTAACTGCATCTAGTTTATGCAGAAGAATGGCATTGTACATTTTTGATCCTATGTGTTTTCCACTGTTGACAGACATACTGACTAATTACACAGTATTCATAATTATATGTTAAGTTCCCATTTTTTTTTTAACATTTGTTCTCTGTCATTACGGTTGTTCTGTCAATGCAGCTGAGCATAACAATAAATATATATTTTAAGTGTTTTCTTTTAGTTTTTGTAAAATATATCACTTTACAATTTTGTTACTAAATTAATGAAATACAGATGGACGATTAGTCTATTGTAGTCCAAATTCTCAATTTTCCTAGACTGGTTAGGTATTTGTTCTTTAACCTTTTGGATGCAAAGGAGCTCATTTGTAAATAATGTAAGAAAATGTAAGCGTGAATGTGAATTTTGCCTTAAGCAATTTGTTCAAGCAATACAAAACATTGCTTGTAAAGTACACTATGTCATCATGTTTTTAAACATGGCTATAGTTCTAGTATCAGTTATACCTCTATCTTACATAATCTATCTGTATTCCTGAATTGTTATGTTATAAATGTCTTACATCTGACCACTAAAAAAAAAAAAAAAAATCTTTCTTAATAGCTTTCAGATGTCAGCGTATATTATACGTTTTTAGGACAACAATCAACCGTTTTTATTAGATTAAATAATGTTTTTAGAAAACTGATATTAGGTATTACGTTTCACCTAAGATCTTAAGTGGTTACATTTCGGCTTGTCAAATGGCAGAACACTACAGTTTTTGCCACTAATGCTTTTTGATAACCAAGTGATCTAAAGAAAACTTTTTCTCTTTCTTGGAATTAAATATTCTTTAGGCAAAGGCCAAAATATCACATTTTGTTAAACTGTACTGAGTTCTCATACTCTCACAGGCTTTTTAATTTACACGTTTTTTTTTTAAGCAACTGTACATTTAACACCCTGGTTTTCAGTCATGTACTAAAAGATGCAACAATGCAAAATATTCCACTCCCTGGCAGAAAATAAAATAATAACAACAAAAGTATATTTCATATGACTAACAAGACAGAATTGCTCAAGGGAAGCATTTCGAACTGGCCAATTAGTGTCAGCTTTCAAAAATAAATTTGATTTCTGTCTTTTTTTCCTTTTTTAAATTGATCCCTTTATTGTTGATATTACTAGCATTTTGGGACACATTTAAGGGGAAGCTTACAGGGATTCTTGAATACTTAGAATGCCAAGTAAATCTTTTCCATAACTGCATGACCACCATTAAATATGAAACACTGCACCATGAAAGAACAGTTATATTTCAGATTTTTATTAGGTTTAAGAACGACGCCAAGCATCCAAAATGAATTAATCAGAGAGTATTATATCGCTTGCAATCACATTCATTCATTCTATGTACATACATTCACTCTACAAAAGTAAAAAAAAAAAAAAAGAATTCTGTGGAAACAAAGTTTAAAAATGTTGGTATAAAGAAGACTTGAGTGGGTTGTTATCAGCGCCAAAACTACCAATACAAAAATATATACTATAAGTTAGCTGCTCCTCAAAGGCAATGTGGGTTGCAGTGAATGAAGGTGTATATAGAGGGCGCTAGACTATAAGTGACACAAATTAAAAGTATCCCCTATATTCGTGAATTGAAATATAATACAAATACTAAAATAGTTACTATATTAATCATACATATTAATTATAATGCTAATCATAGCAGTAATTTCATAAAGTGTCTCTGTGACATTAATGTCTCTTGTGACAAAAAGTCCCAATATTAAGTGCAGTGAAATAAGTGATTCGCTCTTCTTATCTCCTGTAATCTTGATTAACCCTTTAACGCCTAAGCCTATTTATGAATTTGGTGTTTACAAGTTAAAATCTGTATTTTTGGCTAGAAAATTACTTAGAACATTATATATATATTTTTTAGCAGAGAATCTAGAGAATAAAATGGCGATCGTTGCAATATGTTATGTCACACGGTATTTGTTTTAAACGCAATGTTTTGGGAAAAATTAACTTTCATGAATTGTAAAAAAATGAAGAAGTAAAGTTAGCCCAATTTTTTTGCATAATGTGAAAAATGATGTTATGCCGAGTAAATAGATACCAAGCATGTCACGCTTTATATTTGCACGCACTCATGAAATGGCGACAAATGACGGTACCTAAAAATCTCCATAGGCTTAGTTTACGGCTTAGTTTCAGTTCGCGCCAAGACGATGGAGGCGCCGGATCAAGGATCGGGTCTCCCGGTGGGACGGGAGGCCTAGTCAGAGCGGCGAGAGGCGGCGGGAGGGGGGGATGTCCCCTCCCGCTCCTCCGGCTTGACAACCGAGCGGCTTCTAGCCGCATCGGTTGTTATGTTTGGATAGCCGATCGCCAGTTCTAAACAACGGTACCGGGATGATGCCTGCAGCTGCAGGCATCATCCCGGGATATCCCCCGAAAGCCGGGGACGCATATATGCGTTCGCTCGGCGTGAAAGGGATTTATAGTGAAAAATGCCACCACCACACTTGAATCTTCTTTCACCCAAATATGTGCTGAAGAAAATAGATGCGCTTACCAGAACAATTTGACTACTTTAATAAAAAAGATAGTCAAATGGGCTAGAGCAGGATTATGCCTGCACGCATGCTGACAGGATATTATTAGTGAACCTCGTTCCCGGCGTTCCAGATAGAAAATGTAAATAAAACCAGGAAGGACATGCCTGCAGTAGTGTATTCAGTCCCCAATGCTTATTAACCCCCCTGGCGGTATTCCCGAGTCTGACTCGGGGTTAAATTTTCATGCTGTGATCAGTTACCCCGATTTAGACTCGGGCTCGCCTCGCAGAGTGCACAGACAAGGTTTACTTACCTTGTCCGTGGATCCAGCGATGCATCTGCACTGTGTGAGCGAGTGGGTGCTCGCTCGATTCACACAGTGTCCCCATGTGCCGTCGGTCTCCGTTCCCTGCGACGTTACGACGCATGGGGGCGGAGATTGGCGCCAAATTCAAAAAAGTAAACAAAACACTATACATACAGGAACTACATGATCTTTTATATAATAAAAACAGTTCTTTCTGCCTGTAAACTGTAGATTGCCCATAGCAACCAAAAGTGTCCCTTTATGTCAAAAATGTTTTTAGAGCAGCTAAAAAACAGCGATAATAAATTATAATCACTTGCAGAATTGAGCGGTAGAGATTTGTGGAGAAATTCATCATAAAAAAAAAGTAATGACAGTGACAATTCTGCAACTGAGGAAATTTCAGTGATTTTGAGTTGATTACATTATTGAATCATTTTTATTATAATTATATTATCATTTGTTATAATTATTTATAATTATTTATTATATTATAATTTATAATTTTATTTAAAAAAAAATGTCATACCCGGGATGCCTATTAGACTCTTATTTGGTCAAATTTAAGTGAGTTATTCCTAAAAATTACAAGCCTACAGTATAAAACGCTAAATTTCCTTGCAAATAATGGTACCGCTTTGAGCACCTAAAATCAGAAAGAATCATACCGCCAGGGAGGTTAAAACGTGGTATAATGCCTCAGCGCAAAGCAGTCACTAGAATATTAGCATTAATACAGCCTGTTACTTCCACCGATATGATTATGAAGATTTGAGATAAATCCCCCCTATAAATTAACTTCTTACAAGACCATGCTGGACAATTGGCAGTCAATGGTGGTTCAATTGTACTTGCAGACCTCTCCTTGGGATAATATACAAAGGATCAACTGCTGACAGCTGGGTCGGGTCAGCAGAATCCCTTTTTAAAAACGTTTTATTTAAATACAAGTCCTCTCTGTAATTAAGACGCTTACAATGTTTCAAAGTAAATTTGGCATCTGACACAGTGTTACATCCAAAGAGATCACGTGGCAATATCTCCTATGCAAAGCGGCACTATTTTCAAACACTTGTTAAACTTCTCAATTCAATGGCTTGTACACATGATTCAGGTTTGTCGTATAGCCACAACTGGCGCATTTCATCATCTATGACATCATCTGAGGGTGTCACTGATCTTTCCAGTAAATGGCTGTGCAGGGGGGCGTGTCAGCACAAGTACCTGTCACCAGCCCATCAGAGTATCAAGGTACCTGTCTCCAGCCCAGAGTACCTATCTGCAGCCCATCAGAGTACCCGAGTGCCTACTTTCAGCCCATCAGAGTACCCGAGTACCTATCTTCAGCCCATCAGAATACCCAAGTACCTGTATCCAGCCCAATGGAGTGCCCAAGTACCTGTCTCCAGCCCATCAGAGTACCTGAGTACCTTTTCTACAGCCCAGAGTACCTGAGTACCTTTCTGCAGCCCATCAGGGCACCCAAGTACCTATCTGGAGCCCATACGAGTACCTGTCTCCAGCCCATTGGAGTACCCGAGTTCCTGTCTCTAGCCCATCAGAATATCTAAGAGCCTGTCTCCAACCCATCAGAGTACCTGAATACCTCTCTTCAGCCCAGAGTACCCGTCTCCAACCCATTAGACTACCCAAGTACCTATCTTCAGCCCATCGGAGTACCCAAGTACCTGTCAACAGCCCATTAGAGTTCCTGGAGTACCTATCTGCAGCTCATCAGAGAACCTGAGTACCCATCTGCATCCTATCAGAGTACCTATCTGCAGCCCATCAGAGTACCTGAGTACCTATCTGCAACCCATCAGAGTTCCTAAGTACCTATCTGCAGCCCAGATGTGCTTGCTTTCTAAAATTGGGTAATTTTGTGGGTGTTTCCATTGTCCTGGTGCTCCAGATCCTTCAAAAGGGTGATAAATCATAAAAAAAATGTTTTATTTATGCCCCTAGAACACCTGATGTTGGACCTCTGTATGTGGATGTGCTGTTTAAAAGTTTCACACATGTGGTATTGCCATACTCTTGAGGAGTAGCAGAATGTGTCATGGGTGTAATTTTTTCTAGGTACATGCTATGTGTATGCTATGTATATAGAAATATCATATAAATTGACAACTTTGTGTAAAAAAAAAGTTTTAATATTCTTTCCACATTTTTCAGAAACATGTGGGAAAAAACATGTTTAAAAGACTCATTATTCTTTATAGAATATATGTTGGGGTGTTTGCTTCCCAAAATGGGGTAATTTTGTGGGTAATTCCACTGTCCTGGTGCTCCAGGGCTTTAAAAAATGTAATAGATAAGCCTCGTACACACGGGCCAGAATCTCATCAGGAAAAAAACGTTTTTCCTGACGAGAGTCTTGACAAGAATCTCTTGCTGTCCGAGTGTACAACCAAAAGAAGGTTATATATTTGAGAAAAAATTTGTTTGGGTACATTTTATATTGACTGAATAATTGTCATTAAAAGTGTAAGAGCACTGAAAGCTGAAAATTGGTCTGGACAGGAAGGGGGTGAAAGTGACCTGTATTGAAGTGGTTAAAGAGTAACTTCACTTTAATGGGAAAAAATATAGCAAATAAAAAAAATATAGCATATATAATTGATACACTAACCATATTATGATTTAATGTTATTAAAAATTGCCTTTTCTTTTCAAACTTCAGCTGCTGTAATTTTCTATAAGATTCAGTCCAATATAGATACCTGGAGGTGATTGTATACAGCTTAAAGACACCGTGATTTACTGATATACTGTGTAAAATCTGTATAGAAGAAACCAATCAGCTCCCAGATTTTTTTTATCAAAGCTTAATTGAACAAGCTGAAGGTAGAAGCTGACTGGCTACCATGCACAGCTGCACCAGATTTTGCACTCGGCGGTTCTTGTAAATCAACGCCTGTGCCCCTAAATGGAATGTGATTTTTTACTCACTAATTTGTAAAGCGGATCATGAACATCTGGTGAGCTGTAGTAATATTATGTTAGCTCTGTATTAACCACGTCGACTGAAATACATATCTATATGTTGCGGTTTGCAAGTGGTTTACCAGGATTATGGCTGAAGATATCAGCCATAACCCTGGTACCATTTTTTCAGCATGCAGCAGGGTTTCTCATGGAACCGGTCTGAGCGCCTTATGAGCCCCTGGAGCAGTTTCCGAAGCAGTGGGAGGGGACACCCCCACCTCTCACCTCTCGCAGCCGTTTCACAGACTTATTGTTTCAGTGGGTTTTCCCAGCTGCTCCCATAGGTGATCAAAGAGTTAACACTCTTAGATTGACCCTATGGCCTTGGAAGACCAAATCGACGTCATGATGTCACTTCTGGTCCAGGCTGGAAGAATTTTTTTTCTTTTTTAAAGCAACAGATCAAAATACAGTCATCCTTATTTCTATTACAAGGGATGTTTACATCCCATGTAATAGAAATAAAGGTGATAAAAAAAATAAAATAGATTAAGGGACAGGTTAAAAATAAAATAAATAATAAAAAAAGTGATGCATACGTTTTAAGTTGAGCACACATTTGTAAACTGTATTCGAACCACACATGTGAGATATCACCATGAATGTTAGAGTGAGATCAATAATTCTAATAAGTACTGTAGTTTTCTGCCATTCCAAAAGCGTGCGTAATTTTATAATGTGACATGTTAGGCATCTATTTACTTGGCAAAACATCATCTTTCACATTATAAAAAAAATGGGGGTAGGTATTGTGTTTTATTTATTTGTAATTCATTAAAGTGTATACTTTTCCTAAAAATTGCTTTTGCAAAACCGCTGTGCAGATACTGTGTGGCAATGATCGCCATTTTATTCCCTAGGGTCTCTGCTAAAAAAATCTATAATGTTTGGGGATGATAAGTAATTTTCTAGCAAAAAATACTGATTTGAACTTGTAAACAAAAAGTGCCAGAAACAGCTTGGTCGGCAAGTGGGTAAATTATGTAAATTTTCAGGGAATACGAGTCTATAGGGCTGAACATGTGTCGCACACGGATCAAACTCGCACAGGACCCTTTTTTCCCACAACTTAGATTCGCACCGCACTGATGTGAACTGCACTAATGGAAAACAATGTCATTTTAATGACTTGCGAATTTGAGAAATCGCAAGGGCTCAAATTTGCAATAGCAGTGTGAGCCGGGCCTAAGAGTTTTTTTTTTTATATTAGTGTGAGTGTATTCATATTTCCACCTGATTTAGAGCAAGTTATGGAAGTCCTAGTTCTTTTAGACTAATGAGCTCCCTTTTTTGATTGTTTTATAAGGAGATTTTGAGGATAATTTATTTTGTTTAACGTAAGCATAATACAAATATAGCTTAGGTTTAGGCGTTGCAAAGTGATAACTATGAAGATGTCCCTTTCTTTTAATTTGCATTTTGAGCCAAGGAATTAAGGGGCAGAATATGTGGAATGGAAATCCAGTGCAATACACTTGCAAGTGAGGTGGGGGTGGGTTATAGATCTGGCATACCCATCCCTTTGTGAAAAGTAGTGTTGCTCACGAATATTCGCTCACGAATATTGCATATTCGAGTATTCGCGAATAACTCGAATATCGCGGCGAATATTCGCTATTTCGAATAATCGTATTTTTTTCGCAATCAATTTCGCAATCAATTTTGCATTCGCACTAGCGAAATTTCGCTATTTTTTTTTCGGGATATTCGTGATATTTTATAAAAAAAAAAAAAATTGCGAAATTTCGCAATTTTTACTTTTTTATTTTTTAAGAAAATATAGCGAATATTCGTAAATATCGAATATTCGTGATATTTTATCCAAAAAAAAAATAGCGAAATTTCGCATTAGCGAAATTTCGCATTGGCGAAATCTCCCATTGGCGAAATTTAGCAATTTTTTTTTTTTTATAAAATATCACGAATATTCGCGAATATTCTTCGAAATATTCGTGAAATATCGCGAAATCGAATATGGCGTATTCCGCTCATCACTAGTGAAAAGCATTTTCTGATCCACTTGTGATCAAGGGGTCAATACATTCTGGTGAACCTCCAAGTGTTGTGACAAACATGGAACATTCTGTTGGTGAATTTGGTACTTTTGAATCTATATAAGTTCATTTTCACAGTGGCCCAGAGGCGATTAAGTTTGCATGTGCTGCGCTATATACGTTTTTCACTCACTTACTCACACTGTTAATGATATTATTGCCATCTATTTCATGAGTGAGTTTTGATTTATTTAGTGATCCTCATTTTATGTAAAGGATTTAATATTTATCACCTGTACTGACAAAGTTAGAGGAGCTAGCGCCAAAATTGGTTTCTGAAAATTGCAAGATAATGTGAGTCCCTCAATCAGGATAGCAAAATGGACCGAACAAGCTCAAAAGCTTGAGAATTTATTCTATTTAGCCAATAAAAGGTATCACTTAACAGTGTTTTCTAGGTCTGTACAAAAAGAGAACAAGAGGAAATAGATTAAATTTAACAATAGTAAGGTGTGATATAAGCATAATAGATAAAAGGATATTATTTTCCTCCACCGAAGACATGGGATACATTTAAAATTGAGCATAACTGCTAATGTCATAAGGTATACAATGCCCATACACTGTAATTTAATCAGTTTGTCTCCAGAACCATTTTAGTGTTTTTTACAGACTTTAAAAAAATAATTTTACTCCTGAAGGTTTCATAAAACCTCCAAAACATTATATATTTTCTGAAATCAGACACCATGAAAAATAAAATAGTGGTAGTTTCAAAATGTTATATTACATTAAACTACTGATAAGGTCTAGGAAATGCAACATTTCAGTAAAAAAATAAAATAACTAAAGTGAATTTTAGGGCACACAAATGCAATATATTAAATAAAATATAAAATATGAGGTTGCACCAAGTAAATAGATACCCAACATGTCAAACCTTAAATTTCTGTGCATCCATGAAATGGCAACAGACTTCAGTCCTGTGATAGAATTCTTGTTTTCCTCTAGCATTTGTGGATGATATGTACAGTAGCATGCGTATCGAAATTAACATTTTGTGTGTAGGCACTCCTGAAACGTATGTTTAAGTTTGTATGTTCGTGTATGTGGGGGGCGGCTTCAAAACTTTTTTCGGGGGGGGGGGGGGGTTATGTGCTTGAGTGTTATTTTTTTTATTTTATTTTTTAAAATTTCTTTTTATTATTAAACTGTAACTTTACCCATAACAACAAAAATATAATGTTCTTTAGCCAAGAACATACATTCCACCTTAATACATATTCTACCAAAATGAGTGTGCTGTAATTTGCCTCCAGCATTTTTCCTGTTTTTTCATGCTGGAGGCTGCCATTTTGCTGAAGCCCAGAGCCCCTGAGCAGCAGTCAGTCTTCAGACTGTCAGCAGGTTGGCCTCTAAATTTTTGGCACAGTGACAAAAATAGAGAGCAACTGAGCGGGATGAGACAGTATAATAATATATTTTAAACAGTACTTTTAGTGTTAAACATAGCTATACCTGCAAAAGGGGCAAGCATGAAGTGATCTAGAAGAACCTAATTTTTTTTTCATCATAAAGGGAAGACTGGAGAAAGTGAAAGGGGCAGCCGGAGTAAATGCATGTTCACTCAGCATCATTCCCTCTACCTATCTATGGTTGGGATGCATGGGGAGGGGGCCAGTACCGGGGAGTTTGAAATCAGAACCTCCCCCTGTCAGGTCCGCAGTGAAAGGGTTAAAGTGTAACCGAAGGCAAAACTTCTTTATGTTGAATAGCATAAAGGAAGTGTTATAACCCCTGTCAGATTTGTTTTGCCATCTGTGTCCCATTGGGGAGATTTCCCTTCACGTCTTGCCCCATAGCCAAAACAGGAAGTGATAAGAAATCCCACGGTATTTCAGGATCCCCAGAACTATTGTCCCCCTCTGTTACTTTTTACTTTTTTTTTTGGGGACAAATCAAAGTGTGAGATTTCTTTTACTTTCACATTCAATTATAACATTTAACAGGACAAATAGAGAGGGTGAATCTCCATAATTGGGGCACAGACAGCAATAAAAACTGACAGGTATTGCAATTCCTCTCCACTCTATCCAAAACTATGAAACTGTGTTGCCTTTAATTATACTTTAAGCATACGTATTAATTCTACAGATATAAAATCCATGGTTTATCTCAATAACTAGTTAACACTAGTATTATTTAGTCTATTTGGCTTTTCTAATTTAAAACGCATCCATGACTTGATGGTATATATTATTATATTATTATTATTACATTATTACGGGAAAATTGTAATAATGCTGCATTTAACTTACATAAATGTAGAGATGTCAAACAGGGTTTCAGATCTACAGGTAATGTAGCCTCCTAATTAGAAACACTGCCCCCTGTTCAAATTTATAGGAGCCCTGAATAATAAGATAAAATACAGGGCAAATCAACACAGTACTTAATAATAATCAAGAAAGGCTGGAGCCGAAATATATGATGTATCTATTTGTTAAGGAGATGTTAAACCATTTTAGAATTTAAAAAACAGTAAAATGATTTTTTTTCTCATAAATTGAGGATGTCATTTGTTATTACAAAATAGACAAACTTTGCCTCTTTTCATAAAAAATTAGGGAGCTGGATATTACTATGTTAAAATGTCAAATAATTGTTCTGTTACTTTTACGTCTCTAGGAGTTCATAGAAGACAAGGAAACCAATTATATAAAGATTAGTTCAATGTAATTTTTAGGTTTAATTTGAAAAGTCAATGCACTGGATTAAAAATGGATTGAAATAGCTAAAGAGCTCCTTAAAGGGGAGTTCCAGCCAATATTTGTGTTTATTAAAAGTCAGCAGCTACAAAAAGTGTAGCTGCTGGCTTTTAATAAACAATCACTTACCTGCTCCAGCGCTCCAGCGACGCGCCGGCCGGGGCTCCGCTCCTCCCCCCCCTCCCCGGCCGGCGTCCTCATCGCAACTGTGGGCACCCGGCCATGACAGCCTTCGGCTTCACGGCCGGGCACCCACTGCGCATGCACGAACGGTACTGCGCGCGCGGCGCGGCCCGCCGCTGATTGCACAGGCGATCGCATGGGACCTGTCATGTGTCCCATGCAATCGCCTACAGGGAGGGGCTGCTGTAGGTGATTAAGCTTAATTGCCTAACCAGCCCCTCGGCGGAAGGAGGAAGTGGGACAGGAAGTCCCACTCCTCCTGAAGCCCCCACTCCCCCCCCCACCCAAAAAAAAGTGGGATAAGCGGAAGTTCCATTTTTGGGTGGAACTCCGCTTTAATACGCAGGGGGGGGGGAATGTACTAAAAAACAGAGCACTCGAAATCTGGTACAGCTGTGCATGATATCCTATCAGCTTCTAACATCAGTTTGTTCAATTAAGATTTGACAAAAAAACTGGAACTTGATTGGTTTCTATGCAGAACTGCCCCAGATTTTGCACATTCCAGTTTTAGTAAATCAACCCCACAATGATCTTTTCCTGCTAACTTCCTGCTAACTGCCCGGCCGTAGGTCCCCCGGACAACAAACGTTGCACACTTGTAGAGGAAGAGTTGGGCTATATGTGTGGGGGTCAAATGGACCTACGGCCGGCTGTTACCGGGTCCCCAAAGTCTGGGAGATTAGGCGCAAAAAGGTGACTCGGGTAAAAGCCGAGGGGGCATTTTCAGCAAAAAAAAATGTGCTGAAAACTCGGCTTATACTCAAGTATATATGGTATATGTTTTGTTTCATACGGTTTTATGATGGTAAAGTCGTGTATTTTTGTGCGTGAACTCGAGAGAGAGGAGCCGGACTGCAGGAGTTGGGAGTAGGCAGACCCTCCCCCCGGAGGCAATCGCCATCCTTCTCCATGCCCCTGGTGGCAATGGCGGGTGTGAAGGGGGGCCTCCCACTCACCCCGCCCTACCTGCTCCTCTTGGGAGCCCAACTGGGGCCCAACGGGACCCCAATGGGGCAGAGGGACTCCCCCTATGAGGGAGTGAGGGGGCCTAGCCCACCCAGCCAGCCCCGTAGGTCCTTCGCCTCTCTTTATTTTAAGAGACCGCATGGCCAAAGTGCATGTGTTTTAAACCAATTTTGTGTGCGTGCAAGTGTGGTGGTTTTTGTGGGGGGGGGTGGGCGTACTAAGCACAGGCGTACCTTGCATAGCACACCCACCGGGAGCCGGGCTGAGACCACCAAACTCAATTCACATGTAGCCGAGACCGGG
Organism: Rana kukunoris; assembly: GCA_029574335.1. Taxonomy (NCBI): domain Eukaryota; kingdom Metazoa; phylum Chordata; class Amphibia; order Anura; family Ranidae; genus Rana; species Rana kukunoris. The sequence goes on along the minus strand of CM056049.1, from coordinate 315,607,271 downwards.
ATCCGAACCCTTGGCTGCAGAGGTGAATGGCTTGTCAGCGCAGTGCCAATCACGTTGAGCCACCACAGCTCCCCTTAACCTACATTTAAAAGCATGTTCTTTAACCTGATCAACGAGTCGCTGCCTTAGTACAAGCCAAGCTGTCCTCAATAGTTCAGTTAATGGGACACTCTTAAAAATACAAAATTGTGCATCATCAATAGGGTGTTATGAGGTACACTGAATATTACTTATTATGTCTCCCAATTTTTAATGTGAAATTTGTTACTTCCACGGTAATGCGATTATTGGTGTTTCCTTCTTATGTTTAACGTCATGTGTGAGTGTGTCCTTCCCCTGTTTATACACTGTACTAATTTTTGAGGATTGTCTCCCCACTTTTGTGGTTGTTTCTTTATTTTGTAAAACCAGAAACGGAAAAAAAATATTTGTTCAAAAATGTAGGATTGTAGACATGTGCACAACAAAAAATTTTCTTTCGTTTCTTCTCGTTTCCGTAGATTCGTAATTTCGTAAGACGCAAGTTTTCATATTCGGACATGTTCGTATTTTCGTAACAGTTTTATTTTCGTTGATACTGAATGATTCGTAATTCTGTCTAATTTATTTTCTTTGATTCGAAATTCGTAATTTTGTTCGATAATAATTTTCGTTTATTCGGTACACTAGTCGTAATTTACAGTAGTGATTGTTACTTTTGTGAGATTGTTTTGTTTTCGTTGATTCGTGTCTACTACTGTGCTTAGAATAGATTCATACTTTCGTAAATACATTGCGGTCATTCGCAATCTTGTATTTTAGTTTAGTTTCTCAACACATGGCTATAGCCTCCTACCGTGCTTTGAATGCATTCGTACTCTCATAAATACATTGCGGTCATTCGTAATGTATTTTAGTTTTGTTTTCAACATGCGGCTATAGTCTCCGCCCCTGTACGCCATTTTGAGAGGGTGCACCTTTCATAATTTCTTATAAGTCCTGTACTTATTCCCAGTCCACTCCCTCAGTCAAGAGACCTGACTCAATCTCCTCCTCAACTGAATATAAAAAGATTCAGGAATGCATTGTGACTCAGACACAAAAGAGATAAGCTGATTGGCTAAGATATTAAGTAAGATACATCACTCACTACACTGCCGCCCATTCGAAAGAATGATTCGAGAACATGAAATTACAAACAAAGAAACAAATTTACGAACATACGAATGAAAATGCGAACATACTTCTTAAGATACACTTTCTTACACTGTCCATTCAAAAGAACGATTCAAGAACACGAACAAACCAAATTACGAACATTCAAAGAAATGAAATTACGAACACACGAATGAAGTACGAACATACGAAATTACAAACAGACAAAAGATTGAAAATACGGAATGCAAATCATTCGTTCTAGGTGTCACTGTTGTTCTTTTACTGTTTCGGTGTTTTGTATTTTCGTTTGTTGTCCATTCGTAAGTTCGTATTTTTGGATAGTTCGATATTTTACTTATTCGTAATTTCGTATATTTCGTATTTTGGTTCTTTCATCTATTCCAGGGATCTCCAAACTACGGCCCTCCAGCTGCTGCGGAACTACACTTCCCATGAGGCATTGTAAAACTCTGACATTCACAGACATGACTAGGCATGATGGGAATTGTAGTTCCTGAACACCTGGAGGGCCATAGTTTGGAGACCCCTGATCTATTCGGATGTTCGAATTGATCCGAATGTACGTGACACGTACCTGGGGAATGAGCCTGACGAGCAGAGGGAGACCTCTCGTACCACCCTGGTTCCGGGATCACTGGGGTTGAGACAGTGACCGTAGGAGCACAGTGGGGTATGAGTGCCTGCAGAGTCTCTGAGATTGGAGATGAAAGCGAATGAGAAAGGCTGGAGCGCTGTAGGTGCGGGTCAGCTGGATGTAGTCAAAAATAGGAGTTACTACAAAGAGTAGTAGGAAGGCGGACTTTTTCAGGCAATCACAGGGACATACAGTTTAAGAAAAAGTATTTAATTATGTATCATAAAATCCAGAAACAAAAACTAAAATATACAAAAACAGGATATACAGAATATATATTAGCAATAGTAGCTTGAATCTCGCCTACGCGTTTCGCCAAACGGCTTCTTCAGGGCGAGTTTGAGAAAGGGCTGGTAATATATGATTGCTAATTTCATATATCTGCAAAGAAAGAAAATACATAAACAAATGACAAATTTTAAAACAGTTTTCTAAAAACACTGAAGGTCAATGAGCAACAAGGGATCCCAAAAGAAATAGTACCAAAAACGTTTGCTGTCCATCTGATTATATCAAGGATTATGTAAATATCCGAGTGGCACATGAAAGCTCAATGCAGCTGAAAAAAGAAAAATAGAACACAGAATAGGTGTCATGTATTTTTATAACTCTGCTATAAATTTGTAGGCTACAAAAATAATAATGAAAAGATAATAAAATAAATAAAATTAATTACCAGACAGAGTGTATCAAGTATACAAAAGAATGTCTGGTATGGTTAGCAACGAATCATCATCCACAGATGAATACATGTATTTCTACAAAGGAACAAGAGAAAATAGGAACTAGTAAATAAATAAATATACAGTGAATGGTGTATGGGTTCATGGCAACTTAAAGAAATGTCAGTTTACCTGGGGTAGAGCCAGAGATAGAAAGGAAAACCCGGGACCGACCACAGCAATAAAACATATAGACCACAGCCAGAGAGGAATAAAATCCAGTAGCAATAGGCTAAATCGGATTGTAATGTCCAGTATAGGACAGTCCAGTGAATCAGGAGTCTAAATGCAAAGAGAATTGCTAGTGAGTAAAGCCAGAAAAGGAGCGCATTTGTCCCAAAAGTATTCTAGTTATAGTATTTGCATACCTGGATATGAATCACTGATGATATGTCCCGGGGGGAGTCAGACCTGTGCTGCACGCCAATTAGACGTTTCCTAATGGGAGTTTATATAGGATTGCGAGGGCTGTCACCTGACAGGGAAGCGTGGTGACGTAATCAGCGCGGCGCCCGTACATAGGCGACGCATGAAAGGCAGCTCACTGATGGGTAGGGGAGAGAGGTGGATCGTAAGGCAAGGAAGATGTATGTTCCCGCCCATCTGGGGATGGACCATACTTCAAAAGGGGGCGGTGCCAGGCACACAGAATCTGTGGCAGATAGAAACGCCCCAATGCCTGATAGTGTATACCGTGCGTCCATAACGGCGGCGCTGGCCGTCCCACCAAAGCGTGCACATACCATAGATACATAAGCATGGAGAGAGACATCCCCGCCCGCAACCATGCATATGTAGAATGCACGGGGAAGAAAAAAAGAGAAAGAGAAAAAAGAAGTTGGGCCCATCATGGGGGTAATCCCTAAAGAAAAAGAAATAGAACATGTATAAGTAAATGTAAAAGGAGCAATCTGTATTTACAGCAGTGGGAACGTAGTCATATGTCAGGTGTAAATGGTCAATTTTAAAGAGGATAGTTTGAGTGCAATCACTACAGATCGCCACAAGATGGCAGCAGTAAATATCAGAAACTAAAAAACTTGGATTGTTCAGCAAACATTGGTACAAATAGAGGTCCCAAGCGCGCACCGACCATCAGTGAATTGGGAACTTGGAAATTATTTTTTATATATCAGGATATTTACAAAAAGAGTATAAAATATATCAAAACTGTGACAATTCTCTAATACAATAACATACAGATATAATTTAATTTGTATACATTTAAACAGATAAGCAAAAAATGGGAGAACACAACATATAATTACACCATACGCAAACTTATATGCATGGTGGATCTATGTGTCTATTCTTTTTCTACACTGTAGAGGCAAATCTTGGTAGAGTCTTGGCAGATTTTTGAATGGCTAAGGTTGGTGTTTATGTTAGTGGCATGTATTTCATTCTCCTGTTCGGGCGTGATGTGAATTATATAATGAAAACCAGGGGGAGAACAGGCTTAGTAGCAAAGGTACTTAGATATTTAGGAATTAAGGAAGGGTTTGAAGCTCAGGGCATCATTGAGGCCGGGGAACGTGTTGGCCTTCAGTCTATGGATCCAGCGTGTTTCACATTGTAAAACACGTTGGTCAAAATTACCCCCTCTCGGATCCTCATATATACTCTCTAGGGCATTAAATTTGAATACATGGGGTTCGTACTGGTGTGTAAAAGCTATGTGGTAACCCATGGTGGTGTTGAGAAGACCATTGGTCGCGTAGTAAATATGATCCTTAATGCGTTTCCAGAATGGCCGTATAGTTTTCCCAACATAGTAGCTTCCACATTGGCATTGGATCAGGTATATGACCCCCTTCGTTTGGCAAGTAATGTGTTGTTTGATGGTATGTCTTTGCCCATTAGGCAAGAGTATAGTAGTACCTACTGACACATAATCACAATAGTTGCATTCACCGCATCTGTATAGGCCGGGAAGGTCCCGTTTCATATCACTCGATCTACAGTAAGTGCTTGCGACCAGGCGATCACGAATCGATCTAGCCCGTCTGAAAGTGATTTCAGGTCTAGGTCCAATATGCTTCGATAGTACTGGATCGGAGGTGAGTATATGCCAATGTTTGTGTACTATTGTTCTAATTTCAGCATGTTGGTTGGAATATGTTGTAATCAGGCGTGTTGCGCTAGGGCTGGTTGGTTTGTTATTGTGTGCTAGAAGGTCATTCCTTGACTTGCCATTGGCCTTAGCAAAAGCTTTTTTGAGGCAATTTTTACTGTACCCCCTTAATCTTAGTCGTGTATATAGGAGATCTGCTTCTACTTTAAATTTTAGGTCATCTGAGCAGTTTCGTCGAAGTCGCAGATATTGTCCAAATGGTATACTTTGAATTAAAGATCTGGGGTGATTACTTGTAGCATGAAGTATCGTATTCCCTGAAGTGGGTTTTCGGTATAGGGAGGTGTTCAGCACACCCTCTTCCGAAATACTGATGGTCAGATCCAGAAAGGCTAACTCAGTCAGACTAGAGGTCATGGTAAATTTTAAATTGTAGCTATTGTGACCAAGTTTCCTCATGAAGGTATTAAGTTCCATCTGGGATCCCGTCCATAGGAGTAAGATATCGTCTATGTATCGATACCACCCTAATATGGATGGTAGTAGATCGAAAAAAACATCACTAGAAAAAACCTCCCGTTCCCACCCCCCCAGGTACAGGTTCGCATAGGACGGTGCACAGCACGTGCCCATAGCGACACCCTGTACCTGGAGGAAGTGGGACCCATCGAACAAAAAAATATTCTTAGTAAGAATATGGGCCAAAAGTTTCAGAACAAAATCGTTGAGTTTACCACATTTGGGGCCCCTTTCAGCCAAGAATCTGCTAATCGTTTCCAATCCTTTTCTATGTGGGATAGAGGAATATAATGCCTCCACATCTATTGAAACTAGGAGACAGCCTGGGGGTACAGTTAGGCCGTCCAATGCTCGTAGTAGATCAGGGGTATCCTGGATATAGGAAGGCATAGTGCTCACATGTGGTCTCAAGTAACTATCTACAAATTTACTTGCTCGTTCAGTTTTGGAGCCGATACTAGAAACAATTGGGCGGCCAGGGGGGTCTCGTAGATTTTTGTGGGTCTTGGGGAGTGAGTAAAAGGTTGGAGTTGGATGTAGATCATCGGATGCAGGTCAGCGGATGCAGGTCAGTGGACGCAGGTCAGCGGATGCCGATTAACTGGTTAGCAAGATGCTGGTCAGCAGGATGCAGGTGAGCGGATGCAGGTAAGAGGACGCAGGTCTGCGGATGCAGGTCACCGGATGCAGGTGCGCCTGAGAGCAACGTGCACATGCAAATACAGGCGACAGCAGGAGAGTCAGACAGGCCAGGTCATACACGGAGGATCAGTACAGGCAAAAAGCAGCAGGCAAGGAATGGTCAGATTTCAGGCTGGATTCGGCAACAGAGGATCAGGCAGACAGGTAAACAGAGCAGGTCAGGACTGGAGATGTATGTGCAAGTGGTATCTCGTGCCAAAATAATTGTGTGGTGCTAAATTGAAAAGCTGCTACCCTAAAATAATCAATGATTACCTGAGATTGGAATAGGGGGTGGGTGCGCTAGTAAATAAACATATTAAGAAACAAAAAGAGGCGGTACGCATCCACGCTCTACTCGTCACTTCCTGTCCCGCTGGTTCCGAACCTCTATCGAATGGAACGCACGCCAGAGACATCTGTCTAGCGCCCGGGACCAGTGACTTTTATCCCCCACGCGACTTAGCCTCAGTGCCGGGTTTGGGGCACCACTCAATGTAAGCAGCCAATCGGCAGTTTTATACTTTCCTTTAATTTTAAATAAACTGGTTACACTATGTTGGCATCATCTTATTATTGCATGTGACCATTGGAATCCATCTGAATACAAGCATATCCAGCACCAGGACGCGTTTGCATTTGCAGGTATTACTGCACAAGCTGTTTATGACTCCTTCTTTTGGTAACAAATTAAGGGTCATTTTCATCTGGTAAGGAACCATTTCACTCATTCACCTTGGGTGTTGAATATATGTATTGGTGAAGGTGGACCACACATTATAAGAACATTGAACCTGATCTGATTAATTTAAGATCTTTATATGGACTCACGGAATATTTTTTCAAACTTGGATTTATTTTGTATATTTAATTTGCATTTTTATCACGTGTGTGCCTTCTATGTTGATTTTTCAATATTGACATGAACGGCTCTTATGGACTTTCACGCTAGATCATCTAGCACCATAATATTTGCATTCACATATATGTACTTTTATTGTTTCTTAATATGCTTATTTACTAGCGCACCCACCCCCTATTCCAATCTCAGGACTGGAGATGGCAGCAGAGTCAGAAAGTCAGGTCAGAATGATGCAGGTTCAGGATCAGGTTTCAGGATGAGATGCAGATCAGACAGCAAGATCACAGTGCTGCTGAGGGGTTTAAATAAGGCAGCCTGTTGCCAATCATTGGAATCAGTCTGCACTGTTAACCCTTAGTTGACAGATCCCTGACAGTACGAATACTAACAAATTTGTACGAAAATTCATTTGTTATGAACGTGCGTGTATTGAAATTGTTAGGATTTCAATACACGCACTCGGCTATCCAGCCATTGTGAAGGTCATGATTAGGGATGAGCTTCGAGTTCGAGTAGAACTCATGTTCGACTCGAACATTGCCTGTTCGCCGAACAGCTAACTATTTGGGGTGTTCCCGGCAAGTTTGTGTGAACTTTAGAACCCTGTTAAAGTCTATGGGACTCGAACGTTTGAAATCTAAAGTGATAATTTTAAAGGTTAATATGCAAGTTATTGTAATAAAAAGTGTTTGGGGACCTGGATCCTGCCCCAGGGGACATGTATCAATGCAAAAAAAAGTTTTAAAAACTGCAGTTTTTTTGGAAGCAGTGATTTTAATAATTCGTACCTGGTGGGGGGGTGTATAGTATGCCTGTAAAGTAGCGCTTGTTTCCCATGCTTAGAACTGTCCCTGCACAAAGTGTCATTTCTGAAGGAAAAAAAGTAATTTAAAATCACTCGCGGCTATAATGAATTGTCGGCTCCCGGCAATACAGAGAAAAGTCATTCATAAAAAGAAATGTGTGGGGGTGGAGTTCCCCTTAAAATCCATACCAGACCTAAAGGGTCTGGAATGGATATTTGGGGGGAACCCCACATAATTTTTTTTTAATTTGACACAGGGTTTCCCTTAATATCCATACCAGACCCGAAGGGCCTGGTAATTGAATTTGGGGGGACCCCCACACATTCTTTTTTTATGAATGACTTTTCTCTGTATTGCTGGTATCCGACAATTCATTAGAGCCACGAGTGATTTTAAATGACTTTTTTCCTTCAGAAATTATATTTTGTGCAGGGACAGTTCTAAGCACAGGAAACAAGCGCTACTTTACAGGCATACTATACACCCCCCTAGGTACGAAATTTAATTTTACTGTTTCACTTTAAGCATTATTAAAATCACTGCTCCTGAAAAAACAGCCGTTTTTTAAAACTTTTTTTGCATTGATACATGTCCCCTGGGGCAGGACCCAGGTCCCCAAACACTCCCCTGATGCAGGACCCGGGTCCCCAAACACTTTTTAGGACAATAACTTGCATATTAGCCTTTAAAATTAGTACTTTAGATTTCAAACGTTCGAGTCCCATAGACTTTAATAGGGTTCTAAAGTTCACACAAACTTTTGGTCTGTTCGCAGGTTCTGTCCCTATTATGTGCTGGGCAGGCATCTGCTTTATATTTTATATATATATATATATATATATATATATACACATATATATATATATATACACATATATATATATATATACATATATATATATATATATATATATATATACACAGTATATACAGTATATACAGTATCTCACAAAAGTAACTACACACCTCCCATTTTTGTAAATATTTTATTTCATCTTTAATGTGACAACACTGAAGAAATTACACTTTACTACAATGTAAATTAGCGAGTTTACAGCTTGTAAAACAGTGTAAATTTTCTGTCCCCGCAAAATATCTCAACACACAGCCATTAATGTCTAAACCACTGGCAACAAAAGTTAGTACAAATGTCCAAATTGGGCCCAAAGTGTCAATATTTTGTGTGGCAAACATTATTTTCCAGCACTGCCTTAACCTTCTTGGGCATGAAGTTCACCCAGAGTTTCACAGGTTGCCACTGGAGTGTTCTTCCACGCCTAAATGATGACATCACAGACCCTCCACCCCTTCAACCTCTGCAGCAATGCTTGCAACACTCATACGTCTATTTCCCAAAGACAATCTCTGGATATGATGATGAGCATGTGCACTTAACTTCTTTGGCCGGCCATGGCGAGGCCTGTTCTGAGTGGAACCTGTCCTGTTAAAATGCTGTATGGTCTTGGCCACTGTGCTGCAGCTCAGTTTCAGGATCTTGTCAGTCTTCTTATAGCCTAGGTCTCCTTTATGTAGAACTAAAATTCATTTTTTCAGAACCTTTAGAGAGTTCTTTGCCATGAGGTGCCATGTTGAACTTCCAGTGACCAGTATGAGAGAGTGAGAGCGATAACACCAACTTTAACACACCTGCTCCCAATTAACACTTGATACCTTGTAACACTAACAAGTCACATGACACCTGGGAGGGAAAATGGCTAATTGGGTCCAATTGGGCCCAATTTGGACATTTTCACTTAGGGGTGTACTTTTGTTGCCAGCGGTTTAGACATAAATGGCTGTGCATTGTAACAAAGTGTAATTTCTTCAGCGTTTTTTTTTTTAACTTTTGAAAATATTTTATTAAAGATTTTACAGTTCAAAATCTTATGCAACAGTCTCAGCTAAGACATTCAAACAGTAGAATCAGGCAAGTAAACAGGAATAATACAGGTACAGAAGTCCAGAATGTAATGGGTGCAAAAAGCAAATTGACTATAGACCATCACATGGTCTCTCGTAAGATATGTGTTGGTGTCCAGGAAAGATTGGATACTCGTTGGGAATGAGCAATGGCAGAAACTTGAAGTTAAACAGCAACTGGACCACTGAAATGGATGCAACCCCCCCCCACCCATCCCGTCAGGGGGCACAACATGGGCAAGGGGGGGGCCGCACCCCAAGTCCAACATAGTACTGGGAGAGCAACAGCTGCACCTGTCGAGACCCCGACTCCCCCGGCAGGAATCGGGCACTCTTCAGTGTTGTCACATGAAAAGATAGAAAAAATATTTTTTTATATATATATATATACTATTATGTGCATAAGTTTCCTTTTACTTATGTTACAAGAAGAGTAAGACATATGGTAGGTCACTCTTGTGTCAGTACTTTTAACCTCTTTCAGGCGTGAGAAAAACTTCCTAAGTATGCTAATAACCGCACAGCTTTTTGTGTCAAGGAAATTGATACTCATTTTCATCTTAAGGTATGATCAAAAGGATAGAAATATTTATTGACAATTGCCCCAATTAGGAACCATTAATCGTACCTGGCATTTTGTGTTGACCCCAGCCAGCAAAAAATGAAGATAAAACAACTATTTTTCAAAATGCTTGAAGGAAAGCATTTGAAAGACAGGCACCTGATCAAAAAATTAGAGTAGGTTCAGATCTTAAGGCCAAAGAGGAACCCGCAGGCAACTGTAGAATTAAAAAAATATTGAGAACAGCATCTAGTTACTTTACTAAAGCGTGAACTTTGTCCTTTTATTATTATATTAAACCTGAACTACAGGAATAAGGCAAAGTGTACTCTCGTAGTGCCCCCCTCCCCCACTTGTGGGTTAAATGCTTGTTTAGCATAGGATTGGGGTGTAATCAGGGGCAGACTGACAACTCATGGGGCCCCTGGGCAATAGAAGATTAAGGGGCCCCTGGGCTTACAGATGGCCACCACATCAGGAGGCAGTGCAGAGGCAGGGCAGCTAAAATCTCTGGATTTACACATCAAAAGCATGTCGGTTTTGGACATATCAGGGACAGATGAAAAAAAAAAGATTTTTACATACTGTCCCTGGTTTTACTGAGTCTGGCAACCCTGATTGGGCCCCCTAGTGGCATTGGGGCCCTCGGGCAGTGCCCGAGAGAATCAATGGTCAGTCCGCCCCTGGGTGTAATAGTTACCTTATTTCTGGCTCCAGAAGGGTTCCTTTATCCATGTAAATGATCCAGTGCTGCCACTTCTCTAAAGCCCACCATAGAAAACCACAGGTTGCAGAAAAGATAACTGCTTAGTTCCCCATCAACACAATCAGTGTTGATGAGGGAATCAATCCCATGGAGCTATTGTGTTCTCCCGGCTAGAGGGGGGGTAGGGAAAACACACAACGATTAATAGTATCGGTTAAGTAGCAAGGGGTACCTGTGCACTCTTAGTGGCTTATGCACTAATGTAATAATAGTATCATTAAGGGCTGGTTCAAACTTTAAACGCAGAGGAGATCGGTCTGTGTTACTGTGTGATTCCTGATGCCAATCAGTGCGATTCTGTTTTCAGCCAATCAATTTGAATAGGCTGCAATCGCATTGGATCACACTAAAAGTAGTGCATTATTATTATTATTGTTGTTATTATATGGGATGTATATAGCGCAGCGATTTACAATAAAATACAAGACAGTACAGCTACAATACAATAAAATACAAGAGGGTTAAGAGGGCCCTGCTCATAAGAGCTGACAATCTAAAAGGGCGAGGCAAGTGGTACAAAAATAATAACTGTGGGGGATGAGCTGATGTTAAATGTGCAGTTGTTATTTGGAGGCGTGATAAGCTTCCCTGAAGAGATGAGGGCTAAAGGTGGCCAGAGTGCATGCACCACTTTTGACAAACGCAGTGCATCAAATCATATGGTACTGTGGTACCATGCAATCTGGTGCAGGCATACACCTTGTGTTTCCAAGCTGCATTTGGGGTGTCGTTAGGAATATATTGACACCTGCAGCAGAACGCACATCAAGCACTTTATGAATGCGGTGCCGGAAAACACATACAGAATGTGAGTTTCCCATACTGCATTTTGGTGTGAATGAGCCCTAAACCAGGCTAGTTGCTTTAGAACAGGGGTGTCAAACTGGCGGCCCTCCAGCTGTTCCGAAACTACAAGTCCCATCATGCCTCTGCCTGTGGGAGTCATGCTTGTAACTGTTAGCCTTGCAATGCCTCATGGGACTTGTAGTTTTGCAACAGCTGGAGGGCCGCCAGTTTGACACCCCTGCTTTAGAACAATAGTGGAATATTAGTGATGATGCACAAGGGTGTCCCAAAGTGTTAGGGAAGTGGTGGTGACTTGGCACAGATGTTGGAAGGCCCTGGCAGGGCCGGCCTTAGGTGTTCAGGCGCCCTGTGCGAGCTAATCCTGTGGAGACCCCCCCCACCCCAGACCGCTACACACTGACTGCTACACAATACACACTGACCGCTACACAATACACTACACACTGACCGCTACACACTGACACTACAGCATTGGTGCATTTTACTATAGATCCATTGGTGGACTACAAGGTCCAGCATTTTACTATAGCAGGTATTGGTGGACTACAAGACCCAGCATTTTAGTCCCACCAATGCCTCCTATAGTAAAATGCTGCGCCTTGTAGTCCACCAATGCCTCCTATAGTAAAATGCTGGGCCTTGTAGTCCACCAATGCCTCCTATAGTAAAATGCTGGGCCTTGTACTCCACCAGGACTCCCTTTACCTTATATCGGTCCCCCCTTGATTAGATCAGGGAACCCACCCATCAGTGTCCCCTTCCAAATGAAAGACCCCCCATTAGACTGCCTTACCGAGAGAGACGCTTTGAGCCAGGAAGTGTGGGAGACGGAGTTTGTGGGTGGAGCTCCTCTACTGTAGTGTCGTTTTCCTTCCTTTAATTGTGTGGAGAAGTGTACCGGCAGGACACAGGATTCAGGACACATCCAAACTGGTTCACTCACTCACAGGGCTGCTGTTAGCAATTATTGGGGCCCCATGCAGCCACCCCCTGAGGATGGAAAGAGGTGGGGGGGGAGGAGAGAAAAGAGAAAGAGAAAAAGAGAGAGAGAGAGAGAAGAGAGAGAGATTAGAAAAAGAGTGGGAGAGAGGAGGAGGCGAGGGGGGGGGGGGAGAGAGAGAGAGAGAGAGAGGGGGTGAGTTGGTGGGGGTGAGGATGAAAGAGAGAGAGAGAGGGAGGATTAAAGAGTGGTGGGTGGGAGAGAGGAGGAGGTGAGAGGGGGGAGAAAAGAGGGGATTGGGTGAGTTGGTGGGGGATAAGAGAAAGAGTGGTGGGTGGGAGAGAGGAGGTGAGCGAGGGGCTAAGAGAGAGTGAGGAGGGGGGTGAGACAGAGGAGGGGGGATAGGGTGACACAGAGGAGGGGGAATAAGGTGACAAAGGGGGGTGACACAGAGGAGGGGGGTAAACTTACACAGAGGAGGGTAGGTGAGACAGAGGAGAGGGGGTGAGACAGAGAAGAGGGGGTGAGACAGAGAAGAGGGGGTGAGACAGAGAAGAGGGGGTGAGACAGAGAAGAGGGGGTGAGACAGAGAAGAGGGGGTGAGACAGAGAAGAGGGGGTGAGACAGAGAAGAGGGGGTGAGACAGAGAAGAGGGGGTGAGACAGAGAAGAGGGGGTGAGACAGAGGAGAGGGGGTGAGACAGAGGAGAGGGGGTGAGACAGAGGAGAGGGGGTGAGACAGAGGAGAGGGGGGTGAGACAGAGGAGGGGGGAGGGGGGTGAGACAGAGGAGAGGGGGTGAGACAGAGGAGAGGGGGTGAGACAGAGGAGAGGGGGGGGGGTGAGACAGAGGAGAGGGGGGGGGGTGACACAGAGGAGAGGGGGGGGGTGACACAGAGGAGAGGGGGGGGGGGTGACACAGAGGAGAGGGGGGGGGGGGGTGACACAGAGGAGAGGGGGGGGGGTGACACAGAGGAGAGGGGGGGGGGTGACACAGAGAAGAGGGGGGGGTGACACAGAGAAGAGGGGTAAGCTTACACAGAGAAGGGGGGGTGAGCTTACACAGAGAAGGGGGGGTGAGACAGAGGACGGTAGGTGAGACAGTGGAGGGTGGGTGACACAGAGGAGGGGGTAAGCTTACACAGAGGAGAGGGGGCGTGACACAACAGAGGAGAGGGGGCGTGACACAACAGAGGAGAGGGGGCGTGACACAACAGAGGAGAGGGGGCGTGACACAACAGAGGAGAGGGGGGTGACACAACAGAGGAGAGAGGGGCGTGACACAACAGAGGAGAGGGGGCGTGACACAACAGAGGAGAGGGGGGGGTGACACAACAGAGGAGAGGGGGGTGACACAACAGAGGAGAGGGGGGGTGACACAACAGAGGAGAGGGGGGGTGACACAACAGAGGAGAGGGGGGGTGACACAACAGAGGAGAGGGGGGGGACACAACAGAGAGAGGGGGGGTGACACAACAGAGGAGAGGGGGGGGGTGACACAACAGAGGAGAGGGGGGGTGACACAACAGAGGAGAGGGGGGGTGACACAACAGAGGAGAGGGGGGTGACACAACAGAGGAGAGGGGGGTGACACAACAGAGGAGAGGGGGGGTGACACAACAGAGGAGAGGGGGGGTGACACAACAGAGGAGAGGGGGGTGACACAACAGAGGAGAGGGGGGGTGACACAACAGAGGAGAGGGGGGGGTGACACAACAGAGGAGAGGGGGGGTGACACAACAGAGGAGAGGGGGGGGTGACACACAGAGGAGAGGGGGGGTGACACAACAGAGGAGAGGGGGGGTGACACAACAGAGGAGAGGGGGGGTGACACAACAGAGGAGAGGGGGGGTGACACAACAGAGGAGAGGGGGGGTGACACAACAGAGGAGAGGGGGGGTGACACAACAGAGGAGAGGGGGGGTGACACAACAGAGGAGAGGGGGGGTGACACAACAGAGGAGAGGGGGGGTGACACAACAGAGGAGAGGGGGGGTGACACAACAGAGGAGAGGGGGGGTGACACGAAAAGAGGAGAGGGGGGGTGACACAACAGAGGAGAGGGGGGGTGACACAACAGAGGAGAGGGGGGGGGTGACACAACAGAGGAGAGGGGGGGTGACACAACAGAGGAGAGGGGGGGTGACACAACAGAGGAGAGGGGGGGTGACACGAAAGAGGAGAGGGGGGGGGTGACACAACAGAGGAGAGGAGGGGGGTGAGGGGGGTGACATAACAGAGGAGAGGGGGGGTGACATAACAACAGAGGAGAGGGGGGGTGACACAACAGAGGAGAGGGGGGGTGACATAACAGAGGAGAGAGGGGGTGACATAACAGAGGAGAGAGGAGAGGGGGTGACACAGAGGCGGGAGGTAAGCTGACAGAGCAGATGAGCAGGACTCACATTGTGAGGCAGGACTCCGGGAGCAAGCAGGCACGATGATCGTATCCACAGTGCAGCCCCGCCCACGCCTCCACACATGACCAGCACAGCCATTCACAGACCCCCATATCTGCTTCCTGGCCCGCCCCGCACATCGCACATGGCCCGTTCGGCCAATCACAGGGCACCAGCGCAGCGCAGCGCAGATCATGCGCGCCGCCCGAGACAGAAATCCGGCTGCTACAAGCCGCAGGACGGTGGAATATGTACCCGGGCAAAATAGGTGGCAAGTGGCAACCCCATGCACGGCGCCCCTGTTCCCATGGCGCCTTGTGCGGGCGCACAACCCGCACAACGCAAAGGCCGGCCCTGGGCCCTGGTAGTGAGAAGGTTTGTAAGCTTAACCCCCTCCCTAGTGACCAGTGCTCCAAATACAGGGACAGATATTGCAGCATAGGGTATTCTATGAACCTAGCCTTGGGGTCTCGGAAAAATTAGAAAAGAGTCACGGAGGATCCTTGGGAATAGAGAAGCTCGGGAACATGTGAAGAGATTATCTTTGTGTGTGTTGGGGAGAAGTCTCATAGTGTCATTGGGAGTGAAGTGAAATGTCGGGCTGTGCTGGTGATTAGGCTGCAGGCTCTACGGTACCCACTCTGAATTGCTGCACTCTTTGGGAGAAGTACAGTTACTGTAAAGTAAAGCATGAATCACTGAAAAATGTGACAGACATAAAAGGTTAACTGTGCAAGTGGAACATATTAACTTCTAATTCGGAGTGTCTCCTTAACGCTGATTTCACATAACCGCAGCTTCTGCCTGAAAGGACAGGTATTAGCGAGTACGAGGTCACCGATCAGGCATGTTAGGCCCTGTCCATATACTGACTCCAAGTTCTAGGTCTGAAACCACAGATCAGCTTCCCAAATTTGGCCCTTCTGTATACCACATGCTGGGTTTATGTTACAAATTCAATAACAAAAAGACCTGTTTTTTCCCACTGTCAAGTATGTTTTTCACAGATTGGGACACCTCGATCCTGCTTTCCTTATGCCTCACTGATTTTTTTTAAGCTGAAGAGTTCTGCTTTCGATTATTTACTCGAATGATAAGAAATGTCAATGCTGAAGAAAAAAAAAGACAAGCTGGAACCCATACTGATTGCTAACATGTGCCAAATGAAAAGCTATGAGATCAAAAAGGAGGATAATTTCTTACCTGTTGTAATTAGAACAAGAAACAAAAGAAATATAATTTATCATTGCAGAAAATTAAGAACATCTTGCATGATAATTGCAGTTACTTCCAAACTAGTAAATTCAGATGTGTTTGTGGTTTAACTGTACTTGAGATAACCACTGTATTTAGAACAGTGAACAAACATAGTTTATCTCATGATGATCCTTAAAACAGATCAAAAATCAAAAGTCTAAATATTTAAGAGTATAAATCTTTTGTGCTTAGAATATTTTCCCAACTGATTTGGGCTTTCTTAAACCCAAGAGAGCATTTTATCTTCCTGTGACCATCAGGGGGAGAGTTGTGTGTAAATATTTGTATCTTCCTGTGGCCAGAAGGGGGAGAGTTGCGTGTGAATATTTGTATCTTCCTGTGGCCAGAAGGGGGAGAGTTGCGTGTGAATATTTGTATCTTCCTGTGGCCAGAAGGGGGAGAGTTGCGTGTGAATATTTTTATCGTCCTGTGACCATCAGAGGGAGAGTTGCCTGTGTATATTTTTATCTTCCTGTGACCATCAGGGGGAGAGTTGCATGTGAAATTTTTTATCGTCCTGTGACCATCAGAGGGAGAGTTGCATGTGTATATTTTTATCTTCCTGTGACCATCAGGGGGAGAGTTGTGTGTGAATATTTGTATCTTCCTGTGGCCAGAAGGGGGAGAGTTGCGTGTGAATATTTTTATCGTCCTGTGACCATCAGAGGGAGAGTTGCCTGTGTATATTTTTATCTTCCTGTGACCATCAGGGGGAGAGTTGCATGTGAAATTTTTTATCGTCCTGTGACCATCAGAGGGAGAGTTGCATGTGTATATTTTTATCTTCCTGTGACCATCAGGGGGAGAGTTGCATGTGAACATTTTTATCGTCCTGTGACCATCAGGGGGAGAGTTGCGTGTGAACATTTTTATCGTCCTGTGACCATCAGGGGGAGAGTTGCGTGTGAACATTTTTATCGTCCTGTGACCATCAGGGGGAGAGTTGCGTGTGAACATTTTTATCGTCCTGTGACCATCAGGGGGAGAGTTGCGTGTGAACATTTTTATCTTCCTGTTACCATAAGGCGGAGAGTTGCCTGTGAATATTTTTAATTCAAAGGTTTATTGAAAAGTAAAAAGAGAAAGAGTGCACATTTCGCAAAACGCAAATCCAACTGCACAAAGTCAATCAATATAGCCAATGAGGTGTTACTTGACTCAAGGATGTACTCCGTTTAGTTTCACAACATAGGATTTAGAAAGTGAATGATTACCGTTTATACAAACAGATCATTTTCAATATGCATAAAGCTATGAAACAAACTATTTTGTGGCAACACAATATATTAAGACAACTGTGTCCAAGATCTAAGAAAAGGTGAATAATATTGATGGTTTTTTTCCAATCTGTGTTTTCGTCATCATCCGCTAATCTAAATATAAATGCAAATCAAAATGAGAGCAGAGAGAGAGATAAAGAGAGGTAAGAGAAAAAAGGGTGGGTGAAAAGTACGGCGATTGGCGTATAGTACACTCCTAGTAACATTCGTCCATAAGTAGCCAAATTGTGCAAAATAGTGTGTCTGATAGGGCAGTATTCTCAAGAGTTGTGACAGGATCTGGCAGTAACAAAGTCCTGAGGACATTTAAAGACCAACCATGGTTGCCAGGTTTTGTGAAATCTCTCCACGGTACCGTTATCCTAGGCTAAAATGTCCTCCATGTCATATAAGTCTTCAACATGTGAATATTTTTATCTTCCTGTGACCATCAGGGGGAGAGTTGCGTGTGAACATTTTTATCGTCCTGTGACCATCAGGGGGAGAGTTGCGTGTGAATATTTTTATCTTCCTGTGACCATCAGGGGGAGAGTTGCCTGTCAATATGTTTAACCTTCCTGTGGCCATCATGGGGAGAGTTGCCTGTGAATATTTTTATCTTCCTGTGGCCATAAGGGGGAGAGTTGCGTGTGAATATTTTTATCTTCCTATGACCATCAGGGGAAGAGTTGCCTGTGAATATTTTTATCTTCCTGTGGCCATCAGGGGGAGAGTTGCGTGTGAATATTTTTATCTTCCTGTGGTCATCAGGGGAAGAGTTGTCTGTGAATATCTTTATCTTCCTGTGGCCATAAGGGGGAGAGATGCCTGTGAATATTTTATCTTCCTGTGACCATCAGGGGGAGAGTTGTGTGTGAATATTTTTATCTTCTTGTGACATTCAGGGGGAGAGTTGCCTGTGAATATTTTATCTTCCTGTGACCATCAGGGGGAGAGTTGCGTGTGAACATTTTTATCTTCCTGCGACCATCAGGGGGAGAGTTGTGTGTGAATATTTTTATCTTCTTGTGACATTCAGGGGGAGTGTTGCCTGTGAATATTTTATCTTCCTGTGACCATCAGGGGGAGAGTTGCGTGTGAACATTTTTATCTTCCTGTGACCATCAGGGGGAGAGTTGTGTGTGAATATTTTTATCTTCCTGTGACCATTAGGGGACAGTTGCGTGTGAATATTTTTATCTTCTTGTGACATTCAGGGGGAGAGTTGCCTGTGAATATTTTTTATCTTCCTGTGGCCATCAGGGAGAGAGTTGCCTGTGAATATTTTTATCTTCCTGTGGCTATCAGATGGAAAGTTGCCTGTAAATATTTTTATTTTCCTGTGGCCATAAGGGGGAGAGTTTCCTGTGAATATTTATATCTTCCTGTGGCCATAAGGGGGAGAGATGCCTGTGTATATTTTTATTTTCCTGTGACCATCAGGGGGACAGTTGCGTGAGAACATTTTTATCTTCCTGTGACTATCAGGGGGACAGTTGCGTGTGAATATTTTTATCTTCCTGTGACCATCAGGGGGACAGTTGCGTGTGAATATTTTTATCTTCCTGTGACCATAAGGGGGACAGTTGCGTGTGAATATTTTTATCTTCCTGCGACCATCAGGGGGACAGTTGCGTGTGAACATTTTTATCGTCCTGTGACCATCAGGGGGAGAGTTGCGTGTGAACATTTTTATCTTCCTGTTACCATAAGGCGGAGAGTTGCCTGTGAATATTTTTAATTCAAAGGTTTATTGAAAAGTAAAAAGAGAAAGAGTGCACATTTCGCAAAACGCAAATCCAACTGCACAAAGTCAATCAATATAGCCAATGAGGTGTTACTTGACTCAAGGATGTACTCCGTTTAGTTTCACAACTGTTATGTATGGTAAATACCTGGTTGTCAGATCCTGGTCGCAGGAGGTGGCCTCTCGTACGGCGCTGGTTCGGGAGACGCTGGATTTGGGAACAGCGACTCGGGAGCGCAGCGGGGTAAGGGTGCCTGGATGATGGTGCAGGTCAGGTCAGCTCGGTGCAGGTTCTTCCGGGGTCACAGGAACAAGGACGGAACAGGCACTCCGATACGGGAACTGGTGGTATGAATGCAGATGCAGAGGTGTGCGATCCCGATGCGACTTGGCAGGTGATTTCAGAACTGGTGCGGAGCGAAGTAAACAGGAGGATGAGACGTAAGCTGGGTCAGGCAGGCCGAGGTCAACACGGAAGCAGGCGAAGGGTTAAACAGGCAGGCGTAGTCGGGTGTTCAGGCAGAAGATCTGGCAGCGGTGGTAATGGTAACAGAAGGTAAGTCCAAACAGGCCGAGGTCAGGATTGGAGAGATACGGAGAGTCAAACGTAGCCGGGTCAAGATCAGGTCAGGTACTTCAGATGCAGATTCAGGTTTAAATCACAGGGTATTTTGGCAGATCAGACAGCAAGGGGCTGCTGTATCTGGCTGCCTTTTAAAGGCATATTGGCGCCAAAGACTCGCGCCAACGTGCACGCGCGCGCTCCCGCCGCGCGCACACCACCCGCGCACAGCGCGCGCACCACCGGTGCACGCGCCCGAGCGCGGACACGCGCGCGCACACCAGGGGCGCGCCGGGAGCCGGCGCCAGGGCCCTGACATTGCCCCCCCCCAAGGGGCAGCCTCCGGATGCCCAGGCGGGCCTGTTTCTCAGGATGGGAAGAAAAAAAAGCACGAATTAGTTCTTGGGCGTGGATATTGTTCTCGGGTTCCCACGAATTGTCCTCCGGCCCGTACCCCTTCCACTTGATCAGAAATTGATTTTGCCCCTGCCGTTTCCTGCAGTCAAGGATGGCTTCTACTACATACTCCTCGCAGCCATCAACTGAAATAGGTTCAGGTGGACCAGCCCCTCTGTCAGGAAAGGGATCAGGAGTTGCGGGTTTCAGCAATGATACGTGAAATACCGGGTGAACCTTAAGGGACTCGGGTAAAGACAGTTCATAGGAAACCTCATTGATTTTTCTTCTTACCGGAAAGGGTCCCATAAACCTGGGTGCCAGTTTCTTGGAAGGACAAGCTAATCTGAGGTTACTAGTAGAAAGCCATACCTGATCTCCCGGTTGCAGGTCCAGCTCACCTCTCCTTTTCCTATCGAAGGCTTTCTTGCTGTCGGCTTGAGCTTTCGTTACTGCTTCTTGTAGTACCCGGTTGTTGCGACTGAGGAAGTCCACCGTGCTCTGCACCGCCGGAACTGGGGATTCTGGAAGAAAATCTGGTAAGAAGGTTAGATTAAAGCCATAATTGGCGAAAAAGGGGGATTGTCCGGTTGCCGAATGGCTGGCGTTATTGTAGGCAAATTCTGCCAGGGGTAGCAG
Organism: Rana kukunoris; assembly: GCA_029574335.1. Classification (NCBI taxonomy): domain Eukaryota; kingdom Metazoa; phylum Chordata; class Amphibia; order Anura; family Ranidae; genus Rana; species Rana kukunoris. Next base: position 315,586,563 of record CM056049.1, on the reverse strand, counting down.
GGAGACCCAATCGTTCTGGGAGAAGGAAGTGAAACATCTAATATATTGCTCCAGGGTCTGGTTTGTGCGTTCAGTCTGTCCGTTAGTCTGAGGATGGTAGGCCGAGGAGAAAGCAAGTTTGATATTCAGAATCTCACACAGGGCTCTCCAGAAACGAGATGTAAACTGGACCCCCCTATCTGACACGATGTTTGCAGGGATTCCATGGAGTCTGACAATTTCTCTGATGAAGACACGGGCAGTCTCAGTAGCGGATGGAGTATTTTTTAGTGGGAGAAAGTGGGCCATCTTAGATAGGCGATCCACGACTACAAAAATCGCTGTGCACCCCTCGGAACATGGAAGCTCTACTATAAAGTCCATGGCGATCATCTGCCATGGTCTATCGGGTACCGGCAGAGGTTTTAGTAAGCCCCAGGCTCGATTCCTTGTAGTCTTGTTTTGATTGCAGGTTGGACAGGTATTGATGTACGATTTGCAGAATTCCTCCAAGCCTGGCCACCAGAAGGTACGTCGTACCAGTTCAAGGGTTTTACGGACTCCGAAATGTCCTGCCAATGGATGGTCATGAAGTAGTTTTAGGACCTCTACCCGAATATCTGCTGGCACAAAAATTTGGCTCCCTCTCCAAAAAAGTCCGTCTCTGGGGGTCAGGGTGACACCTGGGGTTTTTGCAGAATCAGTGGATGCTTCTCTAAGTCGGGGAAGCAGATCATGGTGCAGCAGTAGAAAGTTCCCGGCCGGAAGAATGGTGTCAGGGGCAGGTAAGTCCTTGGGATTGTCGTGCATCCGTGATAATGCGTCTGGCTTGATGTTTTTTGAGCCGGGGCGATACGTGATGTGGAAAGAAAAACGAGAAAAGAATAATGCCCATCGGGCCTGTCGGGGTTTCAAGCGTTTTGCGGATCTTAAGTATTCTAAGTTCTTGTGATCCGTATAGATCAAGACCGGATGTGCAGCGCCCTCCAGAAGGTACCTCCATTCCTCCAGTGCAGCCTTGATGGCGAGTAGTTCCCGGTCACCAACATCATAATTCCTCTCCGCTGGGGAGAGTTTTCGGGAGAAGAAGCCCACAGGATGCATCAGATCTTTGTTCCCCTGGCGTTGGGAGATAATAGCGCCCACTGCTACCTCGGATGCGTCTACTTCAAGGAGGTAGGGTAATGCCGGATCAGGGTGGCTAAGAATCGGGGCAGATGTAAACAGTCCTTTAAGTGTATCGAAGGCCTTTTGGGCTTCTGAATTCCACTGGAAACGTTGGTTCTGTTTGGTTAATTGCGTGATTGGCGAGATGATCGCGGAAAAATTTCTGATGAACCTTCTGTAAAAATTTGCGAATCCCACAAATCGTTGTACCCCCTTCTTGTCCAGGGGTGCTGGCCAGTCAAGTATGGCGGACACTTTGTTGGGATCCATCTTAATTCCTGTAGGGGATAAGATCAGGCCAAGGAACTGAATGGTTTGTTGTTCAAATTCACATTTTTCGACTTTGGCATATAGTCTATGTAGACGGAGGCGATTTAGGACCCTGCAGACGTGTTCGCGGTGTTTGTCCAGTGATCCGGAGAAGACCAATATGTCGTCTAGGTAGACGATGACGAAGATGTCAAGAAAGTCTCTAAGCACATCGTTGATGAAGTGTTGGAACGTCGCGGGTGCATTGCACAGACCAAAAGGCATGACCAGATACTCATAATGTCCAAAACGGGTACGAAAAGCCGTCTTCCACTCATCCCCGTCCCGAATGCGAATCAAATTGTACGCTCCCCTCAGGTCCAGCTTGGTGAAGATGGTGGCAGATCTTAATTTATGAAAAAGTTCCGGTATCAGAGGCAATGGGTAGCGGTTTTTTATTGTAATGTTATTCAATTCCCGGTAGTCTACGCATGGGCGGAGAGATTGGTCCTTTTTACTGACGAAAAATATTCCTGCGCCTGCTGGGGAGGTAGACGGGCGAATGAACCCTTTACTCAGATTTTCATCGATATACACCTTCAGGGCCTCCTGTTCCTTCTCGGACAGCGGGAAGATGCGTCCAAAAGGGATTGCAGCCCCTGGGAGGAGCTCGATTGGACAATCGTATGGACGATGAGGCGGAAGGGAGTCGGCTCCCTTCTTGCTGAAGACATCGGCAAATTCATGGTATGGCTCCGGGATGGACTGGAGCAAGTTGGGGTCAGAGTCCATACAAAGTAGAGCAGGGGGGAGCCGGTATGCAGAATTGTTGACAGTAGGAAGAACCGAATGACACCTTTCCAGAACTCCAGTTGATTACAGGATCGTGGGCCTGGAGCCAGGGTAGGCCCAAGATCACAGGGAACAGAGGCGAAGAGATGACATCTAGAGTGAGTAGTTCCTTATGTAGGGGAAGAATCGTGGTGATCAAGGGAAGAGTCTCTTGGGTAACTTGTCCTGAATTTATGCGGGAGCCATCGGCCAGGAAGACGGTAAGTTCATGGGCCTTTTTACGTAATGGTATGTGGTGGAGGTCAGCGAAGGCGGAGTCGATGAAACAGCTGCATGCCCCTGAGTCAATGATGGCGTTGACTGGCACTGTCTTTTCCTGGAGCTGAAACGAGAGAAGAAGAGCAAGGTGGGAGGTACGGGTAGGCAGGGTTGACAGATTAACAGGATTCGGAGAAGGGCACTTACGCATTTTGGTGGGACAATTGCTCACGTAGTGACCGGTCCCGCCGCAGTAAAGGCACAGGTTTAGTTGGCGGCGCCGTGCCCGTTCTTCAGGTGGCAGCGTTGGCCGCATGAGGCCGAGTTGCATGGGTTCGGAGGTGTCTGGAGGGGCACTGGAAGAATTCATGCTGGTAGGAGGTAAGTAGCGGGAGGCGGGCAACGGTGCCCTAGTGGTCATCCACACAGGCCGGTTTGGCTGAGAGGAACGCTCGGCCCGACGTTCACGGAGTCTGCGGTCAATCTGGATGGCTTTAGTGATTAGGTCTTCAAGAGTCTCTGGCACCCCTACCCGGGCAAGCTCATCCTTGAGACCTTCGGAAAGGCCCAAGCGGAATTGGTGTCTGAGGGCCGCGTCATTCCAGAGTGTATCCGTGCTCCAGTGTCTAAAGTCTGAAACATAGTCCTCAACTGCCCTACGGCCTTGCTGGAGCGCGAGTAGGGCAGATTCAGCAGTGGCGGTCCGTTGAGGATCGTCGTACAGCAGAGCCATGGCTTCAAAGAAGGCTTGCAGGGACTGGGTCTGAACATTGTCTTCTTGCAGCAATCGGTGGGCCCAGGTCTGCGGCTCATTTTGGAGGAGGGAGATCACAAATCCCACCTTGGTAGCTTCCAAAGAGAAAGTCCGAGGTTGCAAGGCAAAATACAGCTCACAGGCATTGCGGAAGGCCCGGAACTTCGCCCGATCCCCAGAGAACCGTTCTGGGATAGGAACTCTGGGTTCGGGTGGGAGCATCACCACTGAGGGGGCGGAGCCCGCCGAAGAAGATCTAGTGGGGTTTGCGGAAGTTGCATCGCTGGAGCCCGACAGGTTTTGGACTTGTCCCTCTAACCTCATATATCCATCTTGCAGGTTCTTGACAGCTTGTGTGAGGGATGCCAGATGTTTGCAAATCTCGTCCACAGCGGGGGCTACTCCTGCAGGATCTGACATAATGGCTGTCTGATACTGTTATGTATGGTAAATACCTGGTTGTCAGATCCTGGTCGCAGGAGGTGGCCTCTCGTACGGCGCTGGTTCGGGAGACGCTGGATTTGGGAACAGCGACTCGGGAGCGCAGCGGGGTAAGGGTGCCTGGATGATGGTGCAGGTCAGGTCAGCTCGGTGCAGGTTCTTCCGGGGTCACAGGAACAAGGACGGAACAGGCACTCCGATACGGGAACTGGTGGTATGAATGCAGATGCAGAGGTGTGCGATCCCGATGCGACTTGGCAGGTGATTTCAGAACTGGTGCGGAGCGAAGTAAACAGGAGGATGAGACGTAAGCTGGGTCAGGCAGGCCGAGGTCAACACGGAAGCAGGCGAAGGGTTAAACAGGCAGGCGTAGTCGGGTGTTCAGGCAGAAGATCTGGCAGCGGTGGTAATGGTAACAGAAGGTAAGTCCAAACAGGCCGAGGTCAGGATTGGAGAGATACGGAGAGTCAAACGTAGCCGGGTCAAGATCAGGTCAGGTACTTCAGATGCAGATTCAGGTTTAAATCACAGGGTATTTTGGCAGATCAGACAGCAAGGGGCTGCTGTATCTGGCTGCCTTTTAAAGGCATATTGGCGCCAAAGACTCGCGCCAACGTGCACGCGCGCGCTCCCGCCGCGCGCACACCACCCGCGCACGCGCGCGCACCACCGGTGCACGCGCCCGAGCGCGGACACGCGCGCGCACACCAGGGGCGCGCCGGGAGCCGGCGCCAGGGCCCTGACAACAACATAGGATTTAGAAAGTGAATGATTACCGTTTATACAAACAGATCATTTTCAATATGCATAAAGCTATGAAACAAACTATTTTGTGGCAACACAATATATTAAGACAACTGTGTCCAAGATCTAAGAAAAGGTGAATAATATTGATGGTTTTTTTCCAATCTGTGTTTTCGTTATCATCCGCTAATCTAAATATAAATGCAAATCAAAATGAGAGCAGAGAGAGAGATAAAGAGAGGTAAGAGAAAAAAGGGTGGGTGAAAAGTACGGCGATTGGCGTATAGTACACTCCTAGTAACATTCGTCCATAAGTAGCCAAATTGTGCAAAATAGTGTGTCTGATAGGGCAGTATTCTCAAGAGTTGTGACAGGATCTGGCAGTAAGAAAGTCCTGAGGATATTTAAAGACCAACCATGGTTGCCAGGTTTTGTGAAATCTCTCCACGGTACCGTTATCCTAAGCTAAAATGTCCTCCATGTCATATAAGTCTTCAACATGTGAATATTTTTATCTTCCTGTGACCATCAGGGGGAGAGTTGCGTGTGAACATTTTTATCGTCCTGTGACCATCAGGGGGAGAGTTGCGTGTGAATATTTTTATCTTCCTGTGACCATCAGGGGGAGAGTTGCCTGTCAATATGTGTAACCTTCCTGTGGCCAACATGGGGAGAGTTGCCTGTGAATATTTTTATCTTCCTGTGGCCATAAGGGGGAGAGTTGCGTGTGAATATTTTTATCTTCCTATGACCATCAGGGGAAGAGTTGCCTGTGAATATTTTTATCTTCCTGTGGCCATCAGGGGGAGAGTTGCGTGTGAATATTTTTATCTTCCTGTGGTCATCAGGGGAAGAGTTGTCTGTGAATATCTTTATCTTCCTGTGGCCATAAGGGGGAGAGATGCCTGTGAATATTTTATCTTCCTGTGACCATCAGGGGGAGAGTTGTGTGTGAATATTTTTATCTTCTTGTGACATTCAGGGGGAGAGTTGCCTGTGAATATTTTATCTTCCTGTGACCATCAGGGGGATAGTTGCGTGTGAACATTTTTATCTTCCTGTGACCATCAGGGGGAGAGTTGTGTGTGAATATTTTTATCTTCCTGTGACCATTAGGGGACAGTTGCGTGTGAATATTTTTATCTTCTTGTGACATTCAGGGGGAGAGTTGCCTGTGAATATTTTTTATCTTCCTGTGGCCATCAGGGAGAGAGTTGCCTGTGAATATTTTTTATCTTCCTGTGGCCATCAGGGAGAGAGTTGCCTGTGAATATTTTTTATCTTCCTGTGGCCATCAGGGAGAGAGTTGCCTGTGAATATTTTTATCTTCCTGTGGCTATCAGATGGAAAGTTGCCTGTAAATATTTTTATTTTCCTGTGGCCATAAGGGGGAGAGTTTCCTGTGAATATTTTTATCTTCCTGTGGCCATAAGGGGGAGAGTTGCCTGTGAATATTTTTATCTTCCTGTGGCCATAAGGGGAAGAGTTGCCTGTGAATATTTGTATCTTCCTGTGGCCATAAGGGGGAGAGATGCCTGTGAATATTTTTATTTTCCTGTGACCATCAGGGGGACAGTTGCGTGAGAACATTTTTATCTTCCTGTGACTATCAGGGGGACAGTTGCGTGTGAATATTTTTATCTTCCTGTGACCATCAGGGGGACAGTTGCGTGTGAATATTTTTATCTTCCTGTGACCATAAGGGGGACAGTTGCGTGTGAATATTTTTATCTTCCTGCGACCATCAGGGGGACAGTTGCGTGTGAATATTTTTATCTTCCTGTGACCATCAGGGGGACAGTTGCGTGTGAATATTTTTATCTTCCTGTGACCATCAGGGGGACAGTTGCGTGTGAATATTTTTATCTTCTTGTGACCATCAGGGGGACAGTTTCACATGAATATTATTGTTCTGCAAGTCATCTTTCTGAGAAGTGCACTGGAGCTTAAATCAGCCTATAAATATTTTCCAATGCCCAACCATATCAGGTGAATGGTTGGGCATTTCTAGATATAGGGCCAGATTCAGAAAGCATTTACGCCAGTGTATCTCGAGATACGCTGCGTAAATACTAAGAATAGCAGGCGTATCTTTTTTTGCTATTCAGAAAAAAAGATACGCCGGCTTTCTTCTAAGATACGACGGCTTACACCGTTGTATCTTAAGTTGCATATTTACGCTGGCCACTAGGTGGCGCTTTGCGTAAATTATGCAAATGAGCTACTTACACAGATTCACCAGCGTACTTGCGACGGCGCGTCGTAGTTTACGTCATTTGCGTTAGCGTTATAGCGACGTAAGGTTACCCCTGCTATAGCAGGCGCTGCCAATGTTAAGTATGGACGTCGGGACCGAGTCGAATTGAACGTTGGTTTACGTAGTTTGCGTAAATCATTCGGGAATGGGGCTCGACGTTTGTCACGTTCACGTCGTTTACATTGAGAAAAAAGCGACGTGATTTCACGCATTCGCACTGGGAACGTCCACGGACGGCGCATGCGCGTCCAAAAAAACGTCACTTACATGGGGTCAAGATTCATTTGCATGAATCACGCCCCCATCTTCCAAATTTGAATTGCGCGGCCTTCCGCCGCCACAGATACACTACACCCCCGTAACTTTTGGCGTAAATAGTTTCTGAATAAGGAACCTGCCACTGAAGGTTACGGCGGCGTAGTTTATCTGAGATATGCTACGCCTGCCTATAGATAGGCAGAGCTTTCTGAATCTGGCCCATACACTTTATGTCTATTAATAAGTAATGTGTCTGTATGAATGTTGAAAAGTTTCCTCTTAGCCTGTCTATCATTAGAGAGCATTAAGAAATTCTAAAAGATGCTTTGCAGCAGTAGTGGAGATATCAATTGCCCTAAACCTTTGTCAGGTTTGTTTCAATATTTAACACAATATTATATGACACCCTTTTGCAATTATGAATGAGACATGACCAAATCTCCCTTGACATAAGTAACTATCAACAGACCACTATCCAGTAAGAAAAATCCTGGATGGTTTTGGTATTTGAAATATTTGATTCAGGGGAGAAGCAGGTATAATTACATACATGCAGAATGTTATTGGTTAAATATGTTTGACCTTTCTTTATTTCATCTTTGAGCGAGGTTACAAAAAAAGCCCATCTGGAGACAGAATGGTGAACATACAGCAAAGAGAGGAGTATGAATAATAGAATTTGAAGAGGGAGTAAAAGAGATATCAAAGATTTATTTAGTACCAAATGGAGGAAGGACCAAGAGGCCTAAAACACCAATACCGTGTACACGCGATCGGTTAAACCGATGAGAGCGGTCTGATGGACCGTTTTCATCGGTCCAAACCGATCGTGTGTGGGCGCCATCGGTTATTTAACCATCGGTTAAAAAAAGCCAACTTGTTTTAAATTTAACCGATGGATTCCTAACCGATAGAAAAAAAACGATCGTTAGTTAAATATCCATGCATGCTCAGACTAAATTAGGGGACGGGAGTGCTCGTTCTGGTAAAACTAGCGTTCGTTATGGAGAAGGCACATTCTACATTTTTAAAATTAGTGGCTTGTTTATTGCAGTGCATTTTTTTCTTTGTTCTATTGCTAGAATGAAGTCGTTGTTTTGCTGATGGTATGTACACAGAGTTGTCCCATACTGACTTCTTTTCTTTTTTGCGTGTGATCTCATGAATAATCTTTTTGTTTTTTTAAAAAGCCAGATCTCTAAAATAATTTTTTATACTCCACATTTTTTTTTTTAATTTTTAAGTTTTTTGTTTTTATCAAGTTATCACAACACATTTTTTGTCCCCCCCCCCTCAAGGAGATTGTGTCCTTTGTTAATTACACATTGTATTTTTAAAATGTTTTATGGCTATTCACCAGAAAAACTCATAGACAAGCATTTAACTTAAATGAAATCTCTATTTATTATGTACCCCAAAATTAAACATGAAAGGCAACAATTGAGTAATCAGCCAAATCTATGCAGATTTCACACCCCAAAGGCAGATTTCACCATGTTAAACAACAAAATCAATAACAGGAGGAGTCCCTCTAATTAGGGTCACAATGTGGTCCCCCAATCCCAGAAATCAGAAGCAGCAGCAGATGTCATACCTGACCCCAAGCTGTGGTACTAAAAAAAACAACCTCCGTTTTCTGGCAGATCAGCTTGAAGTCAGGGATTCACTTTCTGGTCTTCCTTGCAGCCTTCCTTCCACGGCTCTCTCCACAGCTCCTTGCAGGTGGTGAGAATGTGGCAGCAGGAGGAGGAGGAGACTGGACTGGGTCACTGAGTTGTGTGGTCTCAGTCAGCAGACCCCTTCTTCCCCTCTGAATCACAGATACAAAAATATCCTCTGCCAGGGCCCGTTGTCGCTCATCCATTTTTTGCTGCTGGTCAGCAAGGTAGGTGCTCATGATGGAAGCTGCCTCCCTAATGACCTGCAGACACTCTTCCTCCAGCTGGGACACGCGCCTCGGTATATAGTATTTTTATTTTGTTTAACCCCCCTGGCGGTATTCCCGAGTCGGACTCGGGGTTAGATTTTCATGCTGCGATCGGTAACCCTGAGTCAGACTCGGGCTTGCCTTGTTGAATCCACAGGCTTGGTTTACTTACCTTGTTCCTGGATCCTGCGATGCATCCGCGCTGTGTGAGCGTGCGGGTGCTCGCTCGATTCACACAGTGTCCCCGTGTGCCGCTGAGCTCCGTTCCCTGCGACGTTACGACGCACGGGGGCGGAGAACGGCGCCATATTCAAAAAAGTAAACAAGCACATTACATACAGTATACTGTAATCTTATAGATTAAAGTACTGTATGTAAAAAATACACACCCCCCCTTGTCCCTAGTGGTCTGCCCAGTGCCCTACATGTACTTTTATATAATAAAAACTGTTCTTTCTCCCTGCAAACTGTAGATTGTCCATAGCAACCAAAAGTGTCCCTTTCTGTCAAAAATGGTTTTAGATCAGCTAAAAAACAGCGATTTGAATTCGTCAAAAAAAAAGTAATGACAGCGACATTTCTGCAACTGAGCAAATTTCAGTGATTTTGAGTTGATTACATTATTGAATTGTTTTTATTATAATTATATTATTATTTGTTATAATTATTTATAATTATGTATTATATTATAATTTATAATAATTGTTTTAAAAAAATGTCATACCCGGGATGCCTATTAGACCATTGTTTGGTCAGATTTAAGTGAGTTATTCCTAAGAATTACAGGCCTACAGTATAAAACGCCAAATTTCCTTGCAAATAATGGTACCGCTTTCAGCACCTAAAATCTGAAAGAATAGGGAGGTTAAAAGTAATATGGTCTGGCATAGCAATGGCCACCCTACCCGTGAAGTACTCCATGTATCTATCACGGGACTCTCGAGCAGTTTGGGGGGCAAAGCCAGTACGGCAAGTGTCCAGGCCAGTAAGGTTATCTGATGATTGTCTGGCCTCAGGGCCAATGTATGAAAGGTAGGTCTCTGAATGCCTGCGCAAATAATTATGAAGAATGCAGCAGGTAAAAATGACAGTGTTCAGTTTATATTCCACCATGTGCATGGCTGTCTGAAACAGGCGGAACCGGCTGTTCATTTTCCCAAAGGCATTCTTGACAACCCTCCATGCTCTGGCCAGCCGGAAATTTAAAACCCTCCTCTCCGGGGTGAGGGTCCTTTGGGGAAACGTCCTCATGAGGTGTGGTCCAAGCCCAAAAGCTTCATCCGCGACAAACACAAAAGGGAGACGTTGGGCAAACTTTGTCTGCGCAAATACTCAGCCATCGGACATCTGGGCGTTCTTCCCACGTCCACATACAGAAACTCGTACTGTGCCAACACCACCGCCATCAACACAATACTATGAAAACCTTTGTAGTTGAAATAGTATGACCACGAACTAGGTGGTGGCACTATGCCGACGTGATTTTCATCTATTGCCCTTCCGCAGTTCGGGAAGTCCCACCGCTGGTCAAATTGGGAAGCCACAGTCTGTCATTCCTGTGGCGTGGAAGGAAACTGTGGAGTCAAGCAAAATTAGAAATCAGTACTTTGGCACATAAACATTGCAATCACAATTCAAAAGACATCCTTGTCCAACATCAGTATAACATTTATTAGTGGAGTGAGAATTTCATGCCAAAACTAAAATAGGCCCACTTATCAGACTCCTCACCCCTCTAATGGGACATTAAACATTTTAAGGGGGGAGGGCAGAACTACAATGGAGCAGACAAAAAACAAGTTGGGCTAGGACTAGGCTAGGTGTGTTTGGGCCTAGGATAGCATGCTGGACAGGTTAGTGACGGGAAATATGCATGTAGGCCAAAAATGGATCATTCAAAGCTGACAACATCCATGGGGACAAAGGGGACATTCACAGCATATTACAATCATGGTAATTAGGGAATGATGTAAGACATAGATTGTGATGTGAAAGAAGACAATTTACCTTAACATAGACCTTCTGCATCACTTATATGCTGGCAGAACACTTTTAAAACAGAAAGCAACTAAGTACAGCAAGGCCTGTAAAGAACGAACTGAAAGACAGAAATCGAGTAGACAGGAACGCACTGCAAAACAGATACAAACCCACAAGCACAAACTGAACCCGAGAAAACGATCTGCAAAGCACGGAGAATGAAAAGCGCAAATCGGCTCTAACCAAACTTTTACTAACACGCGGTAACACAGAATCAGCAAAAGCAGCCCCAAGGGTGGCGCCATAGGATATGACCTTCCCCTTTATAGTGCCGTCATACGTGGTTTACGTGTTTTTAGGTGTTTTTTAACCGATGGTGTGTAGGCACGACGGACCATCAGTCAGCTTCATCGGTTAACTGATGAAAACGGTCCATCAGTCCATGGTTAGAGGTCGAAGTGCTGAGGGGGGTTCCCTTACAGCTAAGTGCAGGGCACCCCTGAATGTGATGAAAGGGAATGCTGTGCACAAAGAAGCAAGGGTTGCCAGCTGCGACAAGCTGAGTGATGAGAAAATGTTTGCTGTATGGAGATGCACTGCTAGACAGGCATCCCTCAGATGTAATAGATGAGACTTGGCAGAAGCAAGAAACAGAAGCAGGGTCAGGAGCCAAGGCAATAGTCATACATGGAATATCAGCCAAGGGTAAGGCAGCAAGCAGAGTTAGTAGTAAGCTAGAGACATACATTGGTAATCAGGCAGCTCAAAGTCAAAAGAGCAAGCCAAAGGTCATACATGGATCAGCGGGCAGAAGCAGGGTCAATGGAGAAAGCTGAGGGTCAAAGCCAGGAATGGAGACAAAATAGGTCAAAGGCAAGCCAGGTTGGAAACAGGAAATCCAATATCAGGAAAATGCTGAAGATCATCCAGGAACTAGTGGATCAAGCTGCTGGCTTTAAATAGGCCACTGGGTGCCAGAATCTGGCACGCACCTTTGCAATTGCGCCTTAATGTTCACAGCCCTTTGTGAAGGCACTCACATGTGCATTTGCGTTGGCGAATGCCTAGATTCCCACAATCTGCTATTCAGTTGGGCATTACTGTAGCAGATGTGCCAGTTCTTCTGTGAACTTTTCTCTGACACTGGTTATCTGCAATCTGCCCTATGATAAAAAAGCACCCACTTTAGTCTACACATATTCCCAATCCAAAAGGCCATTCAATCAACAAAGTTAAATGGTAAAGAGGCCCATTAGCAAGGATTCCCCTAAAATAAGCAACTGAGCAGTCCATGAGGTGGGTAATTTTATAGCTGCGTAAAAGGGAGAGTTTATGAATGATATTGCTTGATATAATTGAAGTAATAAGGAAGCACTGGGACACTGCATTAGCTTCCTGTATGAACTAGTGAGGACTAAATGATCCCTTTACTAGTTCTGTACACATGCCAAAATCCATCCCTTGGAACAAATATTGCCATCTACTGAACTATACTCCAAGCAGAGTAAAGCCTCTTACACATGATTGGTCAAACCGATGAGAACGGTCTGATGGACCGTTTTCATCAGACCAAACCGATCGTTTGTAGGCACGACCATCGGTTAAAAATCCATGCATGCTCAGAATCAAGTTGATGCATGCTTGGAAGCATTGAACTCCATTTTTTTCAGCATGTCGTTGTGTTTCACGTCACCGCGTTCTGACACAATCGTTTTTTTTTAACCGATGGTGTGTAGGCACGACTAACCATCAGTCAGCTTCATTGGTTAACTGATGAAAACGGTCCAACAGACCGTTCTCAATGGATGGACCGATCGTGTGTACGGAGCATTACTGTTATCAGATTGTTTTATCCCTAATTTTTTCAATTATATTTGTGTAATCCTATATCTAACCTTTTATTAATTTATGTAGACTGCAAGAAAACAAAGAACATAAAATTCACTAGATTTATAATCCTATTCACTATTTGAAAATATCACTGAATTGTACAGAAGTTTAACTTTTTGATAAACAATAAAGGGTCGCATACTTTTCTACATGCCATCTATTTATTTATTTGAATGCTGTAAAACTAGAACTTAAGAATATGAAAAGCTGACCTTCTGTTACAGCTAATGTCACTTGCAGTCTCATTTTGTGGTTTGTACAATTCCACTGAGTTGAAATGTTGTTACAAGTAGTATATCAAGGTGACCTAACACCTAATCTTACTCAGAACTAAACAAATCAACATGGAAAAGGGACAAAAGGTTTGTGGAGTTTTTTTTTTTTGTATCTTACTTAGTAATATAACGTACTACAGAAAACATAGGGGAAATAAATAAAAACATAAAAAAAATCATCCATTTAGACTCAGTTATGCTGTATTGCAATTATAAAGCTATAGATAGATAGATAGATAGATAGATAGATAGATAGATAGATAGATAGATAGATAGATAGATAGATAGATAGATAGATAGATAGATAGATAGATAGATAGATAGATAGATAGATAGATAGATAGATAGATAGATAGATAGATAGATAGATAGGTGTTTTGTTCTCTCTGTAAATTGTTTTATTCAGTTCATTATATTCAAATATTTCCTGACATTCTCACTGTCTGTGTATATACACAGGTGACAACAGAATGTTTGTATAGACAAAATATTCAAGTGTGTCAGTGACACTTGTAGATCAGTCCATGAAATAATGTACGTAAAATGGGGTTTATTTACTAAAGAAAAAAGGCTGTTCACTTTGCAAAGTGAATGTTCACTTCAATCAACCAGTCATGCTCTAATAAAACATTTCCCTGACACATGATTGGGTATTCAACACCAGTTCACCTTCTTATGTATTATCATTTACTTTGCAAAATAAACATACTTTTAATAAAATTCACCATATTCTAGGTGTGTCCACATGTACAGTACAGGTCTTTTGGTTGGAGGTAATTTATTTCTGCAATTTATTTCTGCTTTAACTATCCCTATTCCATTGACAGATGGTCTGTTTATTGGGGCTGGTCGACTCCCTGGTGTATGCAGGAGCGGTTAGAACCCTCTTGGGGCTTTTGCTTTTCTATGGCAGAAAGGCTATTGCACTTAAATGGAAGTCTGATAGGGCCCCCATCCTAAACTACTGGAAGGGTTTGGTCGATTTGGTAATCCCTCTTTATAATGCAACATATCTTTCCATTGGTTGTCCTAAGAAGTTTGTTAAGGTGTGGGACATTTGGCTCAATTCTGCATTTACTGCTGGGTCACAGGTCGATCTTTTGTCCACCCTTCCCAGTCCTGGTGGTTGATTGCTCTACTCAGGCTTCTATGCCCTAGTGAATTATGAGGGAGCTGTCCAACAGATATGTTTTTCCTACATGTGGGGTCCCTCTCCTTTCATTACTTGAGGAACTACCTCCTGAGTTATTGTGATTGTATGGTAAACCTGAGCATTTGTTTGGTTTGTTGTTGTTATGTACTTTTTTTAAGCAGGGTATTTCCAAGGCAATGTTTTGTATTAAACTTCAGCTTAAAATGTTAACGAAGGTTTATTGTGAAAAAAAAAATGTTAATAAAGAAAAGTTATAAAAAAAACAAAAACGGAACTTTCAATTGCCAAGCAAACAGTTTATACTACTTTAGTAACCCCAATACTTTTGGGATAATTATTAAATAGCAGATACGTATATATTACATTGTTGAATTTTTCATGCATGGCAGATTCACTTGTTATTTATAGAGAAGAAAATAAAACACTATATGAAAAGGTAATAAAGCACAGGGCAGTCTGGGAGGATCTGCAAGGCAGCATGGTGGAACCTATTGAATGCATGTTACTGGTAAGTGAACATTGCATAAACTATTTATACATTCTTTGTTTCGCCAAAAGTTTGCCTTTATCTTCATGTGTGAAGTCCAAATTGGAACATGGTTCAGGAGAATAAACTCATTTGTTTATACTCATTAGCACCCATTCAGGTCTGAAATATTACCTGAAACGTCTTAGGCCTTGTACACACGAGGGAATGTATCCGGTCGGAAACATCCGACGGATATTTCCCAGCGGATAAGTCAAATTTGTCTGTTGGTCTGATGAGCGTACACACCATCGGACCGAAATCCCAGCGGACCAGAACGCGGGCACGTAAACCACGTACAACGTCACTATAAAGGGGAATGACGAAGCCATCGGCGCCGCCCTCTGTTCCGCTTCTGCTAGTTCCATGTTAGCGAAGGTTTGGTTAGAACTGATTCGTGCTTTTCAGTCTCCGCGCTTAACAGGTCGTATTTTCAGATTCAGTGTGTGCTTGTGGGCTCGTATTTGTCATTCAGTGTCGCCGTACGCGGCGTTTCTGCTTTGCAGTGCCGTCCTGTACGGTCGTATCTGTTTGACGTGCGATCTTTGCAGGTCTTGCTGGATTTGGGGGTGCTTTCTGTTTGAGTGTGTTCTTGACTGACCAGCCGCCGGTTTGAAGCCATGATGGAGCAGCAGCGCAACTTTTCACGAGTTCGTGCTGTTTATGGGTTTTGTTCTGGAGTCTGTGTGCATTCCAGTGATTTGGACAGGAACAGTAGGAGGAGGAGTTCCTGGGCCAAGAATTGGTTGCGGCAGCGTAATCGATTCTCTCATATGTCTCTGCTTAGGGAGATCCGGAGAATAATCCTGATGACTTCATGAACTTTCTCCGTATGACGGACCCCGTTTTCCACCGTCTGCTGGATCTCCTGTCCCCCTATATCACGAGGCAGGACACTGTGATGCGCCAAGCCATTCCGGCTGAGCAGAGGCTTATTGCCACGTTGCGGTACCTGGCGACTGGGAGGAGCCTGCAGGACCTCAAGTTCTCAACAGGCATCTCTCCCCAGGCGCTTGGGATCATCATACCGGAGACGTGTTCGGCCATCATACAAGTCATGCAGGAGGAGTTTATTAAGGTAAGTTTCCTCCTTTAACATCACAATCTGTGTCTTTAATAATGTTTGCATATTTTTCTCACCTTTTTGTGTTGGTTTTCCTAGTCACCATGATTGTAATATGCTGTGTGCTTAATGTTCCATTTTCTCCCCATGCATGTTGTTAAGCTTTCCAGGTTAATGTGGTTTGGCCTACCTGCATATTTTTACCTTCAACACTACTAACCTGTCCAGCATCATCTCCTAGGGACAAAAACACCTTTTTTTTTTATTTGGTGTCCTGCTCCATTGTAGTTCAACTCCCTCCCTCTAAAAAAGTGTATTGCCCTATCAGCGTGATGTGGAGTCTGATAATAATTGTCTCTAGATTTGTTGCCCTAAATACTCTCTATACACTAATTTTTGGAAATGTTAATACCGTGATGTTGCAGAATGATTTTTTTTTACTAGTGTTTGCAATGTTGTTTCTGTGCCAAAGTGCTAATTGTTTTTTTGCTTTTGTCCCCACAGTTTCCCTCCACGCCGCAGGAATGGCAGACTGTGGCTGCCCACTTTGCCCAGCGTTGTGATTTTCCAAACTGCGGAGGGGCAATTGATGGGAAGCACGTCCGCATAGTGCCGCCACCTCTTTCGGGCTCGTACTATTATAACTACAAAGGTTTTCATAGTATCGTGTTGATGGCGGTGGTGTCGGCAGACTACAAATTTTTGTATGTGGACGTGGGGAAGAATGGCCGGCTGTCTGATGGGGGAGTGTTCGCGCGGACCGAATTTTACAGGCGTCTACAAACTGGTGGTCTTGAACTGCCACCGGATGAAGACAATGTGGAAGGACTTCCGTTTGTTTTTTTAGCGGACGAGGCTTTTGGGCTTGGACCTCACCTCATGCGGCCTTTTCCCCAGAGGACCCTCACCCCGGAGAGGAGAGTCTTCAATTTCCGGCTGGCCAGGGCCCGGAGGGTAGTCGAGAATGCCTTTGGGATACTCGCCAGCCGGTTCCGCCTGTTCCAGACAGCGATACATCTGGCGGAATATAAATTTAACTCTGTTATTTTGGCCTGCTGCATATTGCATAATTTTTTACGCAGGCATTCCCAGACGTACCTACCCAACATCGGTGCTGAGGCAGGACTACCCTCAGATACCCTTCCTGGGCTGGACACTGGTCGCGCTGGCTCGGTCACCCAATCTGCTCGTGAGGTACGCGACAAATATGTTGAGTACTTTATGGGTCGGGGGGCCATAGCTATGCCAGATTAATATTTCTTTATAATTCGGCCCCCAAAATAAAGAAATATTACCAATAAATAATAAATAATTTGACCATTGGACTTTATACAGTTGTTTGTCATTATTGCTTTTTCTCTTTTTATCTGTCTTCCAGGTTCTGAAACTAGTGCATTTCTTGTGCCCAATTTAGTTAGCAGGTTTTAGTAAATACACACAATTGCACATTCTAGTCACTCTTCTACAAACTGGGTATTGAGGTTAGAAATAAGAAGCCACTGGTGTGTGTGTGTGTTTTTAAAAGGTTTTTTTATTTGTTTTTTATTTACGAACATTTTTGTGTTTTAATTAGAAAACTTGGTTTAGAAAGTATTTATTTATTCAAAAAATATTTTGTGGTTTTGACAAACATATCTAACAATCGAACTTACAAAGTTCAACCTTTTATTTGGCATAACAAACCCAGACAACATGGTCTTAGGTCACGCCGGAATCCCCCAAAATTTGAGGATGCACACATGCTGTGTGTGTGATGGGCCAAATGGTGTTTTTTCACATGAGATCCCATGCGAAATGTTCACATGTGCTATCTGCCATCATGGGTGATCAATGTATGTGCTTTGTGGGTGCAACCCCTTTCTGTCACCTACTTGATAAGTAAGGAAGGGGTTGCACCCACAAAGCACATACAATTAATGTCCTGTGCTGGCAGAACGCACATGTGAACAGACATTGGTGTTTATTTACTAAACAGTCCAAACTCCGGCTTATTTGTGCATATAAGCCAATCAGCTTCTAAATTAAGCTTAGTCAATTAAGACTTCGCATCCAAACATGGAAGATGATTGTTTTATATGCCAAGTGATGCTGCTTTTGCACCTTATAGCTTCAGTAACTAAACCCGTGTGTGTGTGTGCCTCCTCAAATTTTGGGGGATATTAAACGAACATTATACAACATCTTTGAGAGTGGGGTGGTTAGGGGTGAGGGCAGGGGGGGCATGGGGGGCAGCTGGGGGGGATAGTCTTCTATATACGTCCCAAAATATCGAGCATGTTTTTGAAGTTTTGGTCCATCACCACCATCCTTTCCCTCATATTGGCCAGATCGGTGCTGCACTCCATTATCTGCTGTATTAGGATTTGTGCACTTGCACAAGAAAAACTAGGAGCGACGGATGTGCTAATCCCATCTTCATCCCCTAAAAATGCCAAAGGAAAAACACAACATTGTAAGTAAGTAAGGTGCAGGCCTATCTACATCTCTTTTTCCCTGCAAAGCTGGGGTGTCACTGACCTGTTGTACTGACAAGTTCAACATCTTCTACAACTTCTCCTTCTTCTTCAACTTCTCCTTCCTCCACTAATCCGCCTTCCTCCTCCAATCCGCCTTCCTCCACTAATCCGCCAAATTCCACCAAACCGCCTTCCTCCTCCAATCCGCCTTCCTCCACTAATCCGCCAAATTCCACCAAACCGCCTTCCTCCACCAATCCGCCTTCCTCCACTAATCCGCCAAATTCCACCAAACCGCCTTCCTCCACCAATCCGCCTTCCTCCTCTCTCCCTTCCTCCTCTCCTTCTTCCTCCTCTCCTTCTTCATCATCCTCCTGCTCAACAATTTTTTCAGGCCGTTTGGGAGACAGTGTGGGCCTCCCTGACTACTCATAGCGCTGTCCTCTTCTTTCCCCTAAAAAAAAGAAAAAAAAAAAAAAAAACATCAGCAAACAGATCTTTTTGGAGGGACTAATTTGCAAACATTGCTTAGAAGTGGCGTTACAATTCTAGTTTTGGCCTTATTACAGCACAAACCATGTTCCTTTTTTTTGCTAGCTGATGTCTCCCTAGCTGTGATATAATGAGGCTTTTTGGGGAAGTGACACACATGGCTGGCCTCCTGAATAAGTCTTTTTTGGAGTCCCTTCTCCTAAACTCCAAATTACTATTTTATGTGGTTAGACAGGTTTTCTAAATTACAGATGTCCAAACAGCTGTATATTAAGTTATCTCAGCACTGTGTGAATTACTGAATCCTGATTGCCTTTTTAAATAAACTTATTAGTTTGCACAAACACATCATATTTTCAACATTGTTTTTGAAAACGATGTTTTTCGCCAAATAGCCTCGTCCAGGTGTGATGTTCCTGGAACCGCGGATTGAGGATAAACGATGTGATTGGAACGATGTTGACTACGATCGTGGCAAGTCGTCGGATTTATATTAGACAAACATTACTAAATTTACAAGGCAGGGTTTAAAAAATACAAGCAGGCCAACGAGGCAGATGGCGAAATATACATGGCAAAACATTTCCGACAAAAATAGGCACTCCAAAGACATTTTAAAGTACTTACTTTTTTCTATGATTCTTTTTATTTTGCGATACTGCTCTGGCTCGCGCAGTTTTAAGTCGGACCAGCGTTTCCGGAGCTGCTCTTTGGACCTGGTGACCCCAAACATCTCATAAAGTTTCCTTGCTGCCTTATCCATAATTTTTGACTTCCTCCGGTTAGGGGTGCTGTATGGGCCATGCTCACCATCATAGTCCTTCCGTCGCAGGATGGACACCAACTCCACCATCTCTTGTAGAGACATGTTTGTGGCCTTGTAACGTTTTGGCCTGGATCGGGACGTTCCGGCCTGTGTCCCTTCCTGATCCCGATCAGAGGCTAATGTGCGCTCGTGTGACATCGCCATATTTTCTAATCAACGTTGCAGATGGGCGTGGAAAGCAGAAATTGGTACGTCATGGGCGGAGACGAGGGTGGCGTTTCTTGATTGCGTGGGGAATATAATGGAAACGACGTGATTACGTAGGTTACGCGGAGATTACTCGAGCGGAAACGAGGAGAGAGAGAGACGAAGGTAAATGCAAACATCGGAGCAGGGCATCAGAGGCATATAATTTGAACAGGCATGGGGGATGGAGAGATAGAGTATGAGGACTTTTAGATGTTGTGAGGGGCGGGACGTTATATAGCACCCTTTTTAGGCCACTGTTATTTATGTATTTTGGGGCCCACCATAACATTTAGAGAGTAAAGTGCTTGGACACATCACTTCATCAAGATATATGTAGAGAATGCTCTTTCCTCTTTATTTGTATTGGTTTGAGTATGCAGTCAGATCATGCCAGTAGTGTTGTGTATTGGTTGGACAGAGATAAGTAGGTAGTGTTTTCTGCATCAATGCTGAGGGGCATGATAGCTACACATGAACTAGTGCCTTGAGGTGAATGCTAGCATTCATATTCATGGTGGATGTGTTCTTAACTACATGCTACAACTTGCAACATGGACTCTGAATGCCAACTTTTTGGGGGTTACAACATTGCGGCAGAGCAGGCCAGCTATGTAGCAGCATAAGACACTGTGTTTGTATAAAGTAGATGCTCTAAAATGAATGAATGTGCACATATTTTAAGAATGACAAAGCTGAGCCTTTGGAAAGTTGTGCTTTGTGTTTGATTGGCAATTTCTATTCTAGACATTACTATTGAGAAGCGACATTTCGAGAAGCAGCCCAAAATAATGGATTTGCTGAAAGGGAAGGAGGCTACAATGCAATTAATAGCCCGATATCGGGATATGCCCCTTCTTTGGGACACCAGACACACCCATTATTTGGACACTGGAAAGAGAGAGGCAGCACTTGATGAAATTGCGACATACCTGCACACTTGGGTGCCAAGTTGCACAGGCGACATGGTGAAGGACAAATTCAGTAACCTCAGGAGAAGCTACAGGAATGTCTATAAAAAACGGAAATATCCAAAATCAGGATCAGCAGCAGCTAAGAAGAAGGAACCCAAGCTCTGGTACTACAAAGAGCTCAGTTTTTTGAATGATGAACTGGATGGCAGGGCTTCGGTTTCAACACTTCCTCCCAGCGGAACTTCCCGGATCCCAGGAGCCCTGCAGAATCAGAAGCAGGGCTGGCTGACATGGAGCCAGATCTGGCCATCTTCAGTGAGGTCTAGTATTTTCAAAACTAGTTTTGTGCTGCTATTTATTTTGAATTCGTGAGTTGATCTTGTAAACAAAAAACAAACAGGGATGCCAAATGCAGGGGTCAGAAGGACAGTCTGTTTAATTGAAATTAATACTAACTAAAAAAGTCTAGAGAAATAAAATGTGTGTGCTTGATTGTGCCAAAAATTACAACATGTTGCCTTTTTTATACACAGGAAGAAGAGACCAGCCAGGAGGTGGCAGCTCCTGAGGCCCATGTCAGCCAGGCGGAAGGGGTGAGTGGCAGCCAGGAGGAGGCCGGGTCAAGTGAGGTGCAGCAGGTCCCCAGGCCCAGGCTGAGCACAATCAGCCAAGTTCCTCCCCTCCAAATGAGGCCACCAGCTGCAAGGAGGCGCAGGAGGGAGGTGCATGATGAAAGCCTTCAGGTCATCCGGGAGGCTGCCGAAATCATGAGAGCCCCCCTCAACCCAACGGAATGCTATAGCGCATTTGTGGCCAATGAGCTGAACCAAGGGGGGGAGGAGCAAAAAAGCCTGGCCAAGGACATTATAAATCAGGTCCTGGCCAGGATGAAAAGGAACGAGCTGACCAGGGACACTGTGCTGTGGGATCCGGCTTGGCCTGCTCCCCATCATCCTCATCCTCCTCCTGCCACATCAGCCCCACCTGCAAGGTTCCGTGGACGGACCCGTGGAAGTTTCGCTGGAAGGAAGTCTGCTAGGAAGTCGAGAAGATGTGAATCCCTGCCATCCAGTTTATTGTCCAAAAAACTGAGCTTGTTGTAGTAGCACAGCTTGGGTTCCTTTGTTCATGTGCTGCTGATCCTGATTTTTGATATTGACTCCTGAGGTTACTTAATTTGTCCTTCATCATGTTGTAATTGCCAAGTATGCATGTATGTTGCAATCTCATCAAGTGCTGCCGTTCTGGTGATTTATAATTTATTTTTTGGCCGGAAATAAATGGCTTTTGTATTTACTTTCAAACCTTGTCTATTGTGTTTAATACTGTGGTGAGTAAGCATCAGACATTTGGCAAACAAAATGTGGCATTTGCAAAGGACCCAAACTCCTTTTAGGGGGGGGGGGACCTTTTATGTTTGAACTTGGTAAACCCCAAAGAAGCGTCCATTTTTGTGCAAAAAAATAAAAATAAAGGATGAAACAAGAAAAACAAAAAAAAATTGAAATATTCCAAACACGTTAAATCCAAATCTTAAAAAAAAAAAAAATACTCAACATTAAGTCCAAAGAGAAATTTTGAAAATGTGGAGAACATAAACAAATGTGGGGACATCTGGCAAGCAAACTGTGTCAAATAGAAAAATAAATAATGAAAATGCAAGCTAGCAGTATGTGACATCTGGACAAAAGAACGGGTTCATTCTAGCAAGAGAAGAAAGAAGAAAGCACAAAAAAAACGATCTAAACGGAACACTATATAGAGAGTTTAGGTGACGAATGTGCCAGGTCCCAAACAAACGCGAGTTTTACCTGAACGAGTGCTCCCGTCCCATCGTTTTGACTGAGCATGCGCGGGTTTTTTGTCCGAGGCTTTTGTGTACTAACGAGCGGACATATCCGACGGACATGGGTCCGGCGGAAATATTTCAAAGCATGCTTTGGAATTTTTCCGCTGGAAAAATCCGTCCGAAACGGTCCGTTTGACCATACAAACGACCGGATCTTTCGGATGAAATGGTCCGTCGGACCAGTTTCAGCGGATTTATTCCCTCGTGTGTACAAGGCCTTACTGTACATCAACTGTTTTATCGATTACAGAAACAGCTTTTTACAAGTAAATATGATCATTAGCAATTTCTACTTTTGGAAACCATTTAAAAACAGCATTTGTATAATTTCACAGATTAAATATCACCCTGTAACTGTCAGTATTCTGTAGTCATGTTCCAAACACTGAAATGCCAAATCATTTACATTGGTTTTCTGCAGCATTATGTAAACGTGAAATAAGTACAAATGAAAACTTCTGAGCTTAAAAACAAAAAAAACTAACAGGGTCATAAGTCATATTTTGATAGTTTTCTTCAATCTGGACCAGTTTATGTTTACAAAATCCAGCTGAAACTTGTATATGTTTGCTGAACACATAATGAAGATATTAACCATACTAACCTAGGAGAGAAACAGATAGAATAAATACAATTTTAAAAACTCTTGAAAAATGTTTGAAATTGGATGGGTTAACTTGTTTAGTTTTTTATGTATTTATTATGAGTACGTACAGTGCCTTGCAAAAGTATTCGGCCCCCTTGAACTTTGCAACCTTTTGCCACATTTCAGGCTTCAAACATAAAGATATAAAACTGTAATTTTTTTGTGAAGAATCAACAACAAGTGGGACACAATCAATTTATTGGATATTTTAAACTTTTTTAACAAATAAAAAATTGGGCGTGCAAAATTATTCAGCCCCCTTAAGTTAACACTTTGTAGTGCCACCTTTTGCTGCGATTAAAGCTGTATGTCTCTATCAGATTTGCACAGCTCGAGCTCAGTGAGGTTGGATGGAGAACGTTTGTGAACAACAGTTTTCAGTTCTTTCCACAGATTCTCGACTTGACTTGGTCATTCTAACACCTGGATATGTTTATTTGTGAACCATTCCATTGAAGATTTTGCTTTATGTTTTGGATCATTGTCTTGGAAGACAAACTCTCCGTCCCAGTCTCAGGTCTTTTGCAGACTCCATCAGGTTTTCTTCCAGAATGGTTCTGTATTTGGCTCCATCCATCTTTCCATCAATTTTAACCATCTTCCCTGTCCCTGTTGAGGAAAAGCAGGCCCAAACCATTATGCTGCCACCACCATGTTTCACAGTAGGGATGGTGTGTTCAGGGTGATGCGCTGTGTTGCTTTTACGCCAAACACAACATTTTGCATTGTTGCCAAAAAGTTCGATTTTGGTTTCATCTGACCAGAGCACCTTCTTCCACTTGTTTGGTGTGTCTCCCAGGTGTCTTGTGGCAAACTTTAAACAACAGTTTTTATGGATATCTTTAAGAAATGGCTTTCTTCTTACCACTCTTCCATAAAGGCCAGATTTGTGCAGTATACGACTGATTGTTGTCCTATGGACAGAGTCTCCCACCTCAGCTGTAGATCTCTGCAGTTCATCCAGAGTGATCATGTGCCTCTTGGCTGCATCTCTGATCAGTCGTCTCCTTGTATGAGCTGAAAGTTTAGAGGGACGGCCAGGTCTTCGTAGATTTGCAGTGGTCTGATACTCCTCACATTTCAATATTATCGATAGTGCACAGTGCTCCTTGGGATGTTTAAAACTTGGGAAATCTTTTTGTATCCAAATCCGGCTTTAAACTTCTCTACAAATAGTATCTCGGACCTGCCTGGTGTGTTCCTTGTTCTTCATGATGCTCTCTGCACTTTAAACGGACCTCTAAAACCATCACAGTGCAGGTGCATTTATACGGAGACTTGATTACACACAGGTGGATTCTATTTATCATCATTAGTCATTTAGATTAACATTAGATCATTCAGAGATCCTCACTGAACTTCTGGAGAGAGTTTGCTGCACTGAAAGTAAAGGGGCTGAATAATTTTGCACGCCCAATTTTTCAGTTTTTTATTTGTTAAAAAAGAAATATCCAATAAATTTCGTTCCACTTCATGATTGTTTCCCACTTGTTGTTGATTATTCACAAAAAATTACAGTTTTATGTCTTTATGTTTGAAGCCTGAAATGTGGCAAAAGGTCGCAAAGTTCAAGGGGGCGAATACTTTCGCAAGGCACTGTATATAGCACTGTAAATTTTCTCGCAATTTAGCGCGTTACATATATATTATACATACGCAGGAGTCCCTGCCCTCTGTGAGCTTACAATCTACAGTGCCTAACTCACATTCATACACATACTGTACATACTGGCACATCCCACTTTTAAGTACACAATGGGGTTTATTTACTATCGCTGGAGAGTACAAAATCTAACCCCAGCTTGTTCAATTAAGCTTTGGTAATAAAACCTGGAAGCTCATTGGATTCTATGCAAAAGTGAGCCTGATTTTGTACTTTTCAGCGATAGTAAATAAACCCTATTATGTACTTAAATGTGGGGTATGCCTGTACTAGGGCCAATTTAGACAGGAGGCAATCAACCTACCAGCATGTCTTTAGAGTGTGGAAGGGAACTAGGGTACCTGTAGGAAATCCAAGCAGGCACAGGGGAAACATGCAAACTCTGTGCAGGTAGTTCTGTAGTTTGGATTCGAACCTTAAAGAATATCTCCAATATATATATATATATATATGAATATCTTCAAAATGGTAGAGGGTTTCTAATATCCAAATAATTATATATTACCATTGGACAAACTTATTGTAGACTATCAAGCAGTTTATCTCTTCCAGGCAATCAGCAAGTTAGCAAAATACATTTTATTTTTCAGGAAGGTACCTAAGAAATTATATCTCATAACAAGCTCAAATGCTATTTGCCAGGGAGAAGGTTGCAATGAAAAAAAAAAAAAACCTTCAGAGAACTTAAAATGCAATGTTTTGGAGTTTTCATGCTCTTGTCACATCTGGTGATAGTCATCATTTGCAATTAAAAAGCGTTATAGCAAACTGATGCATCTATGGGGTTGATTTACTAAAATTGGAGAGTGAAAAATCTGGTGCAGCACTGCATCAGCTTTCAGGTTTTTTTTGTTGTCAATGCTTAATTAAACAAACTGAAGTTAGAAGCCGATTGGCTACCGTGCACAGCTGCACCAGATTTTGCACTATCCAGTTTAGTAAATCAACCCCTATGTCTTTATGATATTCTTATCAGAAGTAATGTTCCAGAAGGTTACATAAAAATGTATGGATTTTTTTTTTAGAATATATGTGTTTTATGATGAATAAACCTCTTGTAGTTACTACCGACAATTAGACAAGAAAGTGACAGAGCAATTATCAGATTGCTGCATCATCTCCCACACCTATCCTAACAGGTGGACCTTTTTGATTTAAATCATCTTGCTGCTAGATCATTTTTACACTGCTTTATCATCTAAGGCAGGCATGTCCAATGTCCGGCCCGTGGGCCAAATGCGGCTACCCTGTTGATTTAATATGGCCCCCCTGGGGATTGTAATATATATCGTTTGTGGCCCCAGGACCACAAAAATATATACTGTATTTATCGGCTCTGCCTTGGAGGGGGCAGGACGAGCGCCGTCAGATTACATGAAAAGAATCTCCTGTTTACTCAGCAGCCTCTGTATTGGAAGTCCCGTCTCCTGGGATGCCATTGGACAACTGTTCTGTCTATCATAGGAGGCGGGACTTTGTATTAAAGAGGCCACAGAGTAAACAAGAGATTCTCCTGTTAGTAATCTGTCGGCACTCGCCCCGCCCCCCTCCCTTTGCCTTCCGAGGCTGCAGATGGGCATCGATCAGGCTGCATTGATGGCAATGGTAAGGCTGCATTTGGGCACATGTGAGGCTGCATTGGTTGCAATAGTGAAGCTGCATTGGTTGCAATGGTAAGTCTGCATTGGTTGCAATGGTAAGTCTGCATTCATGGCAATGGTAAGACCGTGCGTGTTATACGCCGATAAATACGGTACATCCAAATAACACGCCCAAGCTCATCCATAGTCCTAAGCAGCGCTCTGGGATTCATTGGGGCCACAAAAGAAATATATATGGTATATTCAAATAACACGCCCGAGCTCATCTCTTCACCACACACAGCCACAAAGGCAAGAAAATTCTTGTTGGGCAGTGTATTAGTGCTCAGAGGAACACACTTAGACGGAATTTTAATGGTTCAAAGAATGTCAGGCAAAATAGTTGGCCCTCACACATGTTCGCTTCATCAAATCTGGCCCGCTTTGAAAGAAGTTTGGACACCCCTGATCTAAGGTCTCTTAACTGTAATAACATTTGCCAGTGACAGGACGGTTTTGAATCAGTGAGAAATGGGACTGAAATGGGACTTTTGACCAATTGCAATCCACTGGTCAAAGCAGGCCTATTATCTTTGGCTAAAAAAGCATGTGTCACTGCTAACATTACATGCAAACAGAATTCTAATTTCAACTGATGGCACTGTCGCTGTATATAGGCCAATCTAATTGTAAAATAAATTAATGAAATTACAAAAATTGAATATGTGTTACCAGTGTATGCCTATAACATAACAAAGGATTTGTGGGTTATTTGTGACCCTCAAGGAATGTAACCCAACTGTACAATGTATATATAGGATATAGGTCCCTCAGGGCAGTAACTGGCTTTTCATGTCTTTTTCGTTGACAATATCTTGCCTAGTCAAACAGGATTTGCAGAGCAATCAAGCACAAACAATTTTCAGATTCACTCATCATTAGTGCACAGTGGTTAGTACTGAAGGTGGTGTTTGGGTTAGAGTACTCATATATACACTACAGGCATACCCCGCTTTTAAGTACAGAATGGGGTTTACTTACTAAACCTGGAAAGTGCAAAATCAGTCTCACTTCTGCATAGAAACCAATGAGCTTCTAACCCCAGCTTGTTCAATTAGGCGTTGGTAATAAAACCTGGAAGCTCATTGGTTTCTATGCAGAAGTGAGATTTTGCACTTTCCAGGTTTAGTAAGTAAACCTCATTGTGTACTTAAAAGTGGGGTATGCCTGTATATATATTTATATACAGTATATATATATAGTATACAGTATATACACTAACAATATGTGCAGTAAATTAAACTAAATACCGTACTAACATGGAAATAGATAATTAAAGGGTAATTTGATACAAAAGTGACATTTTTATTGATGAAACAAGGACACGACATTACTCTCATAATTCCAGACTGTGTTCCCTTTCACCTGTATATTTTGGGTGTTCCAACCCATGTGCAAGAGAATGTGCAAGAGAATTTGCCCCAGAACTAAATAAATGAGGTGATGCTATGCTATGCTATGCTTTTATCATCTGATCACATGCAAGCATGTTTTTTGTTTTCCTTGCATATGAATAGGTATTCTTTGCAAAGTGAAACTTTTCCACATTCACAAGCACTGGGACAAATTCTCTTTCAAGGTGCAATTTCCCTTGCAAAGTAACTAGCCTATTTGCCTTTAGTAAATCAACCCCGAAGAATCCAAAAGGAAGGCACATCGACCTCCCCACTAAAGATCCCCAACATATGTATGAGTCTGTCAGGTGTTTTAACTCTCCAGTATTTGCTAAAAAGTGAAATGCCATTGTTGGGTGGACAGACCATTAAAAATTATTAATTGCCACCCAGAAAGTCGTTTTAAGTATAATTTCATTGCACTTTCAAAATATCTTGTTGTGTATACAAGCATTTCTGAGGAATGACAGTGACAGTTAAGAAGGAATGCACATGTTCACATCACACATGCAGGTGTCTACAGGGCAGACATTTGTTTAATATATTTACAGGACAGCCGTAAGCAAAGAAAACTATCACGCATATCCTTGATTTGGTTAATGTCACTTAGGGCCAGATTCACAAAGATCCACGGATCTTTCTGCTGGCGTAATGTATCCCCGATACGTTATGCCGCTGTAAATATTTGCGCAAGTTCTTTATTCAGAAAGAACTTGCGTCCTTATTTACGGTGGCGTAACGTATGTGTTGCGGCTTAAGGCCGCGCAATTCAAATGAATGAAGTGGGGGCGTGATTCATGTAAATGGATCATGACCCCACGTAATTCAAGTTTTTTTGGACGGCGCATGCGCGAAATCACGTAATTTTTTCTCAATGTTAACGACGTGAACGTAACTAACATCGAGCCCCATACGTACAATTCGACGCGGTCCATACTTAGCATTGGCTGCGCCTGCAATAGCAGGGGTAACTTTACACCGGTCTAACGCTTACGCAAACGACGTAAATTACGACGCGCCATTGCAAGTACGCTCGTGAATCGGCGTAAATAGCTCATTTGCATAATTTACGCGAAAAACTACGGAAGTGCCACCTAGTGGCCAGCATAAATATGCAACTTAAGATACGACGGTGTAAGCGAATTACGCCGCTCGTATCTTAGGAGAAAGCCGGCGTATCTTGTTTTCTGAATACAGAATAAAGATACGCCGGCTATTCTTAGTATTTACGCGGCGTATCTATAGATACGCCGATGTAAATACTTTCTGAATCTGGCCCTATGTCTTTTTAAAGAGTTACCAGAATAACACTCTAAGCCATTCCACTTGACTCTGCTCTAATCATAACAAATGTTTAAGCTTAACATTTGACCTCATATTCCTTTCTCTAAAACAGCTTTAAAGTTGGAGCCCTGCAGCAGGTAAACTGGTTGGATTACCCGAAACAATGTCTTAGCAAAAATACCAATCAGGAAATACTGTATAAATGAATATGGAACAAACAAAATCTGTTTATACTAAATCTAATGCAAAGAAAAAAAAATTAACATCAGGTTATTGCATATATTTTTGTTTTTAAGGTTTTGTGTATTAACATCAATACTCATGAAATTGTAAAATGATTCTGATACACGTTAAAGCAGTTTAAAAAAAGAGCACTTGATGCATGACCTATTATTCTAGTATAGCCCTTCTCTTGCTGAAATACCACATAAAATGTAAAAATAGATAATAAAAAAATATATACTTACCTTTTATTCAGCTTCCGTAGTGCAGAGGGTGACATCACTATCCTGCCAACGGGATTCCAGAGAATGCTGAGTACTCCAAACCTCCATAGAAGACACTGCAGCATATTGCAAGATTGTCTTCTCATAATATTTAGACTACTCAGCATTCCCTAGGACCTGGTTGAAAGGAAGATGACATTACCCCCACCTAAGCACTATGGGTTGTTCTGGGAGAAAGGTACAGTACGTATATTGTATAGCCTCATTTCCTCATAGCTATAATAATAATAACAGAATTACAATTGCTTTCATTTTACAAGAATGCTTTAGATCTGCTGGTGATTGCATCTCTGTATCCTGGAAGAGGTTACTTACCTTGTTCCCAGGATCCCGTGGGGTACTCCCGCTGTGTACGGTGTGTATCTTCCGCCTGATGCACTGTGCCCTGGCTTCCATTCCCTGCGAGTGTCGTGATGCAGGGGGTGGAACCGGCAACAAATTCAAAATGTATTAAGCACAACACACTGATACATTTTAATCCTATTGGATTACATTACTAAATAAAATAAAATTGACCTTAGTTTGTCCTCCAGTGCTTTCTCCAGTACTCTTGCCTGCAGTTTTACTGTACTTTCTGTCTGGAAACTGCAGAAAGACCATGGCATTAAAAAAGTGTGCCTCTACTTCAAAAGCGGTGTATGATCTGCTGGAAAAAAGTGACAGCGATACATTTTTACTTTTTACTTTTACTTTTTTCTCAAGTCAGGGGGGTTTCTGCCCCTGCGTTTGGGTCATAGCGTTTCTGCCCCATGGTTTCTGTCATAGTGTTTCTGCCCCTGGCTTTCAGTCATAGCGTTTCTGCCCCTGGCTTTCAGTCATAGCGTTTCTGCCCCTGGCTTTCAGTCATAGCGTTTCTGCCCCTGGCTTTCAGTCATAGCGTGTCTGCTCCTGGCTTTCAGTCATAGCGTTTCTGCCCCTGGCATTCAGTCATAGCGTTTCTGTCACACGTTTTCAGTCATAGCGTTTCTGTCCCACGTTTTCTGTCATAGCGTTTCTGCCCCACATTTTCTGTTATAGCGTTTCTACCCCACGTTTTCTGTTATAGCGTTTCTGCCCCATGTTTCTGTTATAACGTTTCTGCCCCACGTTTCTGTCATAGCGTTTCTGCCCCACGTTTTCTGTCATAGCGTTTCTGCCCCACGTTTTCTGTCATAGCGTTTCTGCCCCACGTTTTCTGTCACAGCGTTTCTGCCCCACGTTTTCTGTCACAGCGTTTCTGCCCCACGTTTTCTGTCACAGCGTTTCTGCCACACATTTGCTGTCACAGCGTTTCTGCCCCTGGTTTTCTGTCATAATTTTTCTGCTCCTGGTTTTCTGTTATAATTTTTCTGCCCCTGGTTTTCTGTCATAATTTTTCTGCCCCCAGGTTTGCGGCCATGTCGTTTCTGCCCCCCCGGTTTCTATCGTAGCGTTTCTGCCACCAGGGTTTCTGTCATAGCATTTCTGTCCCCAGGGTTTTCCGTCATAGCGTTTCTGTCCCCAGGTTTTCCGTCATAGTGTTTCTGTCCCCAGGTTTTCCGGCATAGAGTTCTGTCCCCAGGTTTTCCGTCATAGTGTTTCTGTCCCCAGGTTTTCTGGCATAGCGTTCTGTCCCCAGGTTTTCCGGCATAGCGTTTCTGTCCCCAGGTTTTGTCGTCATAGCGTTTCTGTCCCCAGGTTTTCCGTCATAGCATTTTCTGCCCCACGTTTTCTGTCATAGCATTTTCTGTCCCACGTTTTCTGTCATAGCATTCTGCCCCACGTTTTCTGTCATAGCATTCTGCCCCACTTTTTACTGTCATAGCATTCTGCCCCACGTTTTCTGTCATAGCATTCTGCCCCACGTTTTCTGTCATAGCATTCTGCCCCACGTTTTCTGTCATAGCATTCTGCCCCACGTTTTCTGTCATAGCATTCTGCCCCACGTTTTCTGTCATAGCATTCTGCCCACGTTTTCTGGCTTAGCATTCTGCCCCACATTTTCTGTCTTAGCATTCTGCCCCACATTTCTGTCATAGCATTCTACCCCACGTTTTCTGTCATGGCATTCTGCCCCACGTTTCTTGCTTATTTTCTGCCTCGGCGTGTCAGGCGCAGCGTTTCTCATACTATTTCTGCCCAGGCTTTTAGTCATTGCAGTGGCCATGGCTATAGTATCATGCGTTTTTGCCCCCAGGTTTTCTGTCATAGCGTTGCGGCCCACACGATTTCTGTCACAGCATTTGTCATTGCATATCTGCCTCAGTGTGGCAGGCGCAGCTTTCTCTAATACCATTTCTGCCCCAGGTTTCTGCCAGATGTTGCCTCAGCGTTCAGGCTCTGTGTTTCTATCATACCATTCTGCCTCAGGTTTCTGTCATAGCGTTTCTGCCTCAGGTTTTTCTGTCATAGCGTTTCTGCCCCAGGTTTTCGGTCATAGGGTTTCTGCCCCAGGGTTTCGGTCATAGGGTTTCTGCCCCAGGTTTCGCTCCTAGGGTTTCTGCCCCAGGTTTTCGGTCGTAGGGTTCCTGCCCCAGGTTTTTGGTCATAGGGGTTCTGCCCCTGGTTTTCTGTCATAGCGTTTCTGCCCCTGGTTTCTGTGATGGCGTTTCTACCATAACTTTCTGCCCACGTTTCTGTCTTGGCATTACGGCCCTCGCGTTTTCTGTCTGGGCACCACGGCCCCCGCGTTTTCTGTCTGGGCACCACGGCCCCCACGTTTTCTGTCTGGGCACCACGGCCCCCACGTTTTCTTTTTTTTCAAAATTCTTTATTTTCACACAACAAAGAGCATTTCACACGGATCACAGCCATATTCAAAAAACAGTGTTATCCAGAGATGCATATACAAACAAAGTTAAATGATATATATATTGTTACTAAGAACAGATAGGTCATCTCATAGCTGGAAGCAACAGCCCCACGGGTACTACACTGTAAACATTACAGAGGCTACAGTAGCCTAAGGGATGTGACCTGTAACCAGGGATCATCTGCTCACCTTTTCCTAATATTCTGCAGTAAGAGCGAAGAAAGGGAAAATGACAGAAAATAGAGGGAGCTTCCCAGCACAGCCTGAGAGGTCAGATCATGGGGAGAGGTCCCAATCGGGGGGGGACATAAGGGGAGGGGGGGGGCACACCCGCGAGCATTCCATATGTCTAACGGTCCTGTCTAGGTTTGGTCTGTCGGCTCCCATAGGTTCTTGGGATCTTGTCGGGTCTCTAAGATTTCCTTCATCGCCACAGTCGCCATGTTTGTATATGAGTTTCCTGTCTGTCTTGGTTCGAAAGAATCAGGTTTCCATTTTATTTATGTCATCTACCTTCCGTAGCCACATCGCTCGGTGGTTCTGAGGATTTCCAGCGAATGGGGATGCAGGCCTTAGCGGCATTTCTAATAATAGCTTCTTATACACGGTGTGGGATGTCATTGGCATGTAACAGTGGGTCGTCGGGAAGTTGTCTGTCTGTAAATTTCTCCTGACCAGAAGGGCTTCGTGGGCAGACCAGAAGATATGCGTGCCCCTCTCAGTCTCCGAAGTTGTTCGGAACAGTTTGCTAAGCAAGGTCGGTGTACCCAGCGTGTCATAATTTTATAATTTGTCTCTTGACTTTCGTACAGATGGAGGACAATGTCAATATTTGTTGTCTTTTCTTGGCAGAGAACGTGCAGTGTAGGTCTTGTTCCCATTTATCAATGCACGGGATACGATATCCCTCCGCGTGTGGTGTTTCCGTGCCCGAGCCCTCCAAGGCGGGAATTGCCCGCAGGGGGGGGGGGGTGGCATGGTGTGTAAGAAGTGACTGATTTGATTGGCCCTCAGTCCAAGTGGTAAATTCCACTTGTTCATCAGTCCGCGAGCGTTCTCCATCGTGCACTAAAGTGGGAGGCCTGGAAAGTGCATGAGTCTCTCAGAGTTCGTTGTCATTCCTGGTTCAAATTGTTGCCCAGTATGGCCCCCACGTTTTCTGTCTGGGGCACTACGGCCCCCACATTTTGCTCAGTGTTGCTCTCACCTTTTATGCTTCTTCATAGAATTTCTGCCCTAGGTTTCTGTCCTACATTTTGTGCTCAGCATTCAGGTTTAGCGGGTCTCCCGTACCATTTCTGCCAGGTTGCCAGAAGTTTCAGTCTCGGCAGTTCTGCTGCCCCCACGATTTCTGTCACCCATCAATTTCTGTCATAGCATTTCTGCCCCCCACGATTCCTGTCTGTTTGTTTGTCCTGGCGTTGTCGTCTTCGTGGTTACCATGTTTCATTGTTCTTGTCCACTTTGCATCTGGGTTTACTAGCTAGTGCTCACATCTCTGGATCTGTCACGTCTACAGATTCTTACGGGCTGAGGTTTCGTTTTTAATTGATTGTTGACCACAATCTTCTCGCCTGTTTACATACGTCATACGTTGCATGTTCATTCATTACACCTATACGATTACCCACCACAGTCCGTGGGTACACAAGCCCTGAGTGTTCAGTTAAATCGCCTGTCTCTGCGTGGCAGGTTGCTCAGGCTCACGTGCCAGTCACACTGGGTGGGGGTGTCATCGGGTTCTTTCATGCGCAGCGGTCTTGATGTTCTGCTCATAGGTTCATACATAGGTAGGCACATAGGGCGTTGTTGTTTCATGTCTGTTTTCTGTCTTGTCTAGGTTGTGTCAGTGCACCCCCAGTTCCTGCTCTTCTTCCATTTCTGCTGGCCATGTCATCATCCCCTTTGGGTCCGGTCTATCAGACCTTCTGGTTTATGGCTATGTCATGGGTGGTCCTTGTCAGAGATGGTGGTGGAATCTCCCATCCCTGATTCTCTGACGTCCCTTCTGTGGGTACTTTCAGACCTGTGTACACGGGCATCACTGCTTCATCAAGTTTTCATAGTGTGGTGGCTTCAACTGACAGTCATGCTTTCGGTACCAATCAAGTTCTGGAGGCAGCTTCCAGGGGTGATTGGTCTGGTTTCTCTACCTGCATGCTGCAGGGGGGGGGGGGCTGGGCCTCTTAGGTACCTAGTGGCAAGTTCCAATAGTATTGGTGCCATGGGCTGCTCTCTCCTGCATCCTTGCGCTCAATGCCGTCAGTCCTGCTGGTGTCAAGGTAAGTCATTTTTTGTGCATCATCATCGGGTTGTGCTTCTGCCTGAACCTGCTGACCAAGTCTATCAGGTGGGAACGGTTTCTGGGTGTCGGTATGGTTCCATGTTTAGGTTGTTGTTGCCTTAACGCATGACCCTTGTCCTTCTGGTCCGTCAGCATATCCATTAGGTATCCAGCACTTTAGGCTCCTGCCAGTTGTCAGATTTTTGCAACTCACCCGCTCGCTTTCCTATCAAGTATGGGTAGGCCAGGGGTTGGGGGGGGGTTTCCTCACGGAGCTACGGCTCTGGTGTCCGGTTGTAGCTTTAGTTTGTTAGGCATTATTGCAGGGGCTTCTTGGGCCAGCTCTGGTTCAGTTGCCCCCAAGTATCCTCTCATCATAAACGCTTCAGGCTCTCATCTGGGTTGTCGCAGGAAGCAGGCTCGAGCCTATCTTCTCGGGGGATTGGTCGAGTTCAGGGCTGGTTCACGCAGGGGCTTCCTTCTATCACAGGTCATGAGTCAGTAGCTTCTCCGGTCATAACGGCTACTTATCGGGTATACATACGGTTGCCATCCGGGCACGTGCTGCCTTACTTCTTGGTCGCTTATCTACCCCTCTTCACCTAAATATGTGTCTTTTGCCCTCTTTCAGGCGTACCTACCAGCCAGGCCAAAGGCACACTCCAGTCCTTGGTTATTGGGGTTATCGCATTCCTTACTCGAAGACTCTGATTACAAGTTGGAAGGCTGGCCGGGGTACTTAAGACTCCCTCCCTGTCAGGGCTGGGTTCGGTGTTGAATTTTGGGTTCCCACCCACCCATTTCCCCAGCTTTCATACATTCTCATTGTACTTTTTCTTATTCAGGGTATGCCCTCTTTCAGGCGTACCTACCAGCCGGCCAAAGGCACACTCCAGGGCTTGGTTATTGGGGTTATCGCATTCCTTACTCGAAGACTCTGATTACAAGTAACATTGCACCCTTGTTTGACAAAAAAAAAAAGTCAGTGTTTTTGATTTGATTGACTAAAATGTTTTGATTTAATTGACTAAAATGTATTGAATAAAAAGTATTATTATTATATTATTATTTGTTATTATTGATAGGTATTTTTTCTATTATAATTTAAGATTTTTTGTTTCAAACTTTATCATAACCAAGATGTTTACTAGACTCTGGTTTGGACAGATTTGAGTTATTCCTAAGAATTACAGGCCTACAATATAAAACGCCAAATTCCCATGCAAAATAATTGTACCGCTTTCTGCATCTAAAATCTGACATAATCATACCGCCAGGGAGGTTATTGAGTTGCAATTTATTTTTCAGTATTGTGGATATTTCTAATACCCTAGAGCAGGGATCTCCAAACTACGGCCCTCCAGCTGCTGTGGAACTACACTTCCCATGAGGCATTGTAAAACTCTGACATTCGTAGACATGACTAGGCATGATGGGAATTGTAGTTCCTGAACACCTGGAGGGCCATAGTTTGGAGACTCCTGCCCTAGAGAATAAAATGGCGATTGTTGCAATACTTTATGTCACACCATATTTGCGCAGCAGTGTTACAAGCATGATTTTTTTGGAAAAAATACACTTTGATTTAAAAAGTAAGATAACAGTAAAGTTAGCCCAATTATTTTCTATATTGTGAAAGATAATGTTACACGAGTAAATTGATAGCTAACATGTCACACTTCAAAATTGCACCCACTCATGAAATGGCGACAAACTTTGGCACTTAAAAATCTCCATTGGCGACATTTAAAAATGTCTACAGGTTACCAGTTTTGAGTTACAGAGGAGGTCTAGTGCCAGAATTATTACTCTCATTCTAACGTGTGGTTTGAAAAAATAAAAAAAATAATAAAAAAAATAAAAAAATATGTGGGGGCAACTTATGTACACGTTCGCTTCTGCACACAAGCTCGGCTGGACGGGGGGCTTTAAATTGTATCTATTTTTTCTTATTTCTATTCTTTTTCCACCGCCGGACACCCGTGATCGCTCGTTACAGAGCGAGAACCGGGAGCTGTGTGTGTAAACACACAGCTCCCGGTCCTGTCAGGGGGAGAAATGACTGTTTGTCTGTTCATACAATGTATGAACCTCGATCTGTTATTTCCCCTAGTCAGTCCCACCCCCCTTCAGTTAGAACTCACCTAGGGAACATAATTAATCCCTTCCTCGCCCCTGGCGTTAACCCCTTCCCTGCCAGTGGAATTTTTACAGTAATCAATGCATTTTTATAGCACTGATCGCTATGCACTTTTTTAAATGTTTATTTATGTGCCTGGTAACAGAGGTATAGGGCTAGATTCAGAAAGGAGTTACGACGACGCATCTCCAGATACGCCGTCGTAACTCTGAGTGTGAGGCGTCGTATCTTGGCTCCTGATTCAAAAAAGATACGACCGGCGTAAGTCTCTTACACCGTCGTATCTTAGTTGCATATTTACGCTGGCCGCTAGGTGCCGCTTCCGCCGATTTACGCATTGAATATGCAAATTAGGTAGATACGCGGAATCACGAACGTAGTTGCGCCCAACGTATCTATTTGCGTCGTTTGCGTAAGGCTTTTTCCAGCGTAAAGTTACCCCTGCTATATGAAGCGCTGGCAATGTTAAGTATGGACGTCGGGACAGTGTCGAATTTTCCATCGTTTACGTCGTTTGCGTAAATCGTTCGGGAATGGGGCTGGGCGTAAGTTACGTCCACGTCATTATCAATGAGTATTTCCGACGTGATTTTCACGCATGCGCACTGGGATACGGTCCACGGACGGCGCATGCGCCGTTCGTTAGATGCGTAATTTACGTGGGGTCATAGCTCATTTCAATACTACACGCCCACCTCCTTCCTATTTTGAATTATGCGGTCTTCTGAATACCGTACCTGCCGCTCTAAGTTACGGCGGCGTAGTGTATCCCTATAAGGGCTAGATTCAGATAGAATTGCCTATCTTTAGGCGGGCGTATCGTATCTCAGATACACTACGCCGCCGTAACTTAGAGTGGCAGGTATGGTATTCAGAAAGAACCTGCGCCCTAAGTTACGGCGGCATAGTGTATCTGGTCCGGCATAAGCCGCGTAATTCAAAATAGGAAAGAGGTGGGCGTGTAGTATTGAAATGAGCCGTTACGCGTCTAGTTGCGCCTCATATAGCAGGGGTAACTTTACACCGGAAAAAGCCTTACGCAACGACGCAAATAGATACCCCGGGCGCAACTACGTTCGTGAATCGGCGTATCTACCTAATTTGCATATGCGACTCATAAATCGACGGAAGCGACACCTAGCGACCAGCGTAAATATGCAACTAAGATACGACCAGCGTAAGAGACTTACGCCGGTCGTATCTTAGACAATTTCTGGCGTATCTGATTCTTTGAATCAGGCGCCAAGATACGATGCCTCACACTCATAGTTACGACGACATATCTGGAGATACGCCGTCGTAACTCCTTTCTGAATCTAGCCCTAAGTGATCAGCAGCTTTGTTAATTAACCACAAGCACAGATTTTCCTTTTGGTTTTCTTTTTTAGGATACATACCATGTTTGGTAATGTGAGTATGCAGATGAGAAAGACTTTACTTTCTTTTCCTCTAGGTATAATTTAAACTTGACCTATTTTCTGTAAATAAATGGCTCTTCCAAAAAGTTGCTACCAACGCTGTCAACTATATAACATGGCCAGACCATGCCTCAATATCCATTGTTATCTTGAATGACTAATCATCTTTACGTATCTAACAATGGCTCAAAAATCCTTGTGTTGTTGGAATCCCCGCAAAATACTTCCTTTAGAATACAACACCTGCAAGTCAGCATATCATATGTATCTGACCTTTTTGTGCGGTACAATGCACACAAGGTATACATGCGAAAAATTCTTTTGAAATTATGTGGTAGGATTAGGAGGTAGAGAACTCAGTGTATAAACCAGCTTCTTTTGGATATAAACACCCTTAAATCACAATACAAATTACTCCATCATTCTATAATATCTTAGTAGGATTTGTTTAAGATAACCACAAAGGCAGCAAAATAGATTCCCTACAGCCACCAATAATAGATCCCCTCAGACCCCCAAGCAGCAATAGATCCCTTCCAGCAACAAAAGATCTTCCCCAGCAACAATAAACCCCTCCAACAGCTTCTGACTAAACATTTTCAAATGATCTCAACAGTTACAGGGGTCCTCACATCACCTACTTCAGCATTAGCAGTTTTAAACTCAGATGACTTCCCGGCTTGCTTCTGTACAGTGGTTACTTCTTTCAGCAGAAAGATTGGCTATCATTAGACATTAGAAGTACGGTTGTCCTGATACCACTTTTTTAAGACCGAGTACAAGTACCGATACTTTTTTTAAGTACTTGCCGATACGGATTAGCGATACTTTTTTTTAAATCTGATGTGACAGTGGTACATGTGTCGGTATTTTTTTTTTTTTTTTTTAATTATTTTTTTTTTACATTTTTTTTAAAGGGGGGAGGGGACAGTGTCAATGTGTTTTTTATTTTATTTTTTACAATTATTTTTTTATTCTTTATTGCAGTTTTTATTTTTATCAGACCTGTTGGGGGGCTTTGGTGGGATATCAGGGGTCTTAACAGACCCCTGACATCTCCCCTTTGAGACAGGGAACGGAACTAGGGACACAGATTCCCCAGTCCCTTTCTCAGCAGTATTCAAATGATCGGTATCTAGTATCGGTATCGGGACAACCCTAATTAGAAGCACAATCTTTCACCGAATCTGTTTATATACAATACATATGTAGCACCTACTTCAATTTTCAGGGAGCCTGGTGGTCACCCTCACAGGCAGTCGGACCACTTGGCCATCAGGAAAATGATTAAAACTCATCTCTTCTGAGGTAAAGGGTTTCCTTACCGAAGGAATGGAAACAGCGCCCAGAGGGAATTCAGTTCGCAAGTGTTGCGCTTTATAAGTTTCTCACTCACTCACTCACTCACTCACATATTTTCTAAGGGTGCAGGTTACTAGGGATGGTGGGTGATGAACAAGATAGATAATTGGGCACCAGTCACTTTTATGCTTGAACAAAGAGAAGCTTATTTCTAACAACAGAGAAACTGTGGGAGAGAGGGCATAGGGCACAGGACACCCTTAGTCAAAAATAGTAACAGTCAGCAAACAGGCAGATTGGCAGGTTACTTAGACAAAAATGGTGAGATAAGGTAAACAGCAGTACAGGAAAATAGCCTTTAAACTGAAGCAGCACAGTACTTTTTAGGAAAGGCTGTCTCCTATGGTAACTGAACTTAAATCAAGGAAGGTGTAGGAATTATATGGATGATTCCATCTTGATGCTTTCCCAGGCTCTTCAAGGGTCCTCAGTCCATACAAGTGTCGCCTTTGGTACTTCATCTTAGGTCTTATCCCTCTTAGAATTGTTTCCGGATGTTTAGCAGAATTGGCCTGGATAGGCCTAACAGCCAGGAGAACACATGGATAAGCCTCTGGCTTCAGGCCTAGCAGATATCCACCCAGGCTGCAGCTTGGCGTAAAAGGCCTCCATCCCCTGACTTCTTCCAAATAAATAGCTTCTCCCAGCATTCATAGCAGCGAATCTGATTAGCTGGGAAAATGATGTTTAGCCAATAACCAGAATTTACTGTAGCCCATCATTCTAATGTCAAAGGCAACAGTGCCACCTACTGATAAAAGGGGAAAGCCACAGCTAAACAGGATTGGGAAATAAGCCATTTGACCACTAAACACTACAAATTAGCCAGGCTAGTTACCACCTAGAATAACTAAATTTACCTGTAACCCTGTTTTAAGACAAGGGTACTACACATTAAAAAAAACTATTAGCTATAAGAAAAGTCACATTTGCAATATTTGAGAACACCTCCAGACTTGGGTTACCTGGTTTGGAGCCCATACAATAAGGCCCAGAAATAAGTTGAGAGGAAATCTGTTCATCTACTTCTATTGCAAATGCTTTATGTGAAAAAATAAATAAAAATAACATTGGCTATGCTAAAACCCTTTCCTTTGATGTTGATTATTTTAAATTGACTATGTTACTTCATATCATTGATGTTTTATTTGATATTTTTTGCGTACCACTGAACCTACACTACAGTATATTGTGCTGCTTCAGCCATATATATTATAATTTTGCTTCTCCCCTTAAATCAACAGCCCTAAAAAGCTACAAAATGCAGTATGGTTATAGACATGTACTGCATCCTTATAGTTAAAAATCATGCTCCCTCTAAAAGCAGTGATTTGCTTCACGATATCTCATGTGATTGAACTAAATAAAATTGTTTTACATAGCAAACTGTAAGCCAGAGAGGATTATGAGAACATATTGTTCCATAATCGTCTGAATCTTTCCTGGAACACAGAAATCAAAAATAAAATTACCTTTTCATATGAAAGGTGTACACTAACAGTTTAAACATGACATTACTTTAAAGCAGAATAAATACTGGATATGACAAGATAGCACATTCATCTTGCAATGTTGTACAAAGGTTTAGCGTGAAAGCAGGATATGAGTGTCAGTAATACATGAAAGTGATCAGAATGTCTTCTTGTTATCGTTTCAGAACAAAAAAAAATTATATTTGTTAAAAAAACATAGAATATGCTAATGTTATGATGTTTATTATTATTATTAGTAGTAGTAGTAGTATTTGTACTAGTAATAGCATTACTATTACTAATAATATATTTGTTGTTTTTGATTAAAGTGTTTAAAGCGGAGGTTCACCCAAAAATCAACTTTCTGACATTAGATCCAGCATACTGCTAACATCTGCAGGATGCGTTTTTTTTTGTAATTATCGTTTTATGAGCCATTGTTATCCGGCTCCGAGCGGGGAATCCTGCAGGGAATGGGCGTTCCTAAGCCAAAAGGAGTTGATTGGCGGGCTGCTAAGGCAAGTCACGCCTTCCGAAAATACCCGAGTGTCACTTCGGGTATTTTCGGAAGGCGTGACGCGCCTTAGCAGCCCGTCAATCAACTCCTCTTGGCTTAGGAACGCCCATTCCCTGCAGGATTCCCCGCTCGGAGCCGAATAACAATGGCTCATAAAACGATAATTACAAAAAAAAACAGCATACTGCAGATG
Source organism: Rana kukunoris (assembly GCA_029574335.1). NCBI lineage: Eukaryota > Metazoa > Chordata > Amphibia > Anura > Ranidae > Rana > Rana kukunoris. The sequence goes on along the minus strand of CM056049.1, from coordinate 315,544,838 downwards.
TTAGCAGGATGCTGGATCTAATGTCAAAAAGTTGATTTTTGGGTGAACCTCCGCTTTAAGGTTCAAATAGAAATAAATTAAAAACATAGCAATATCCATTTAAGTTATTTAAATGTAATTTCTCATGTCTCTTGTTTTTTTGGCTACCAATGCTCTAAGACAGGGGTGCCCAATCTTTTGAAGAGCGAGGGCCACTTAAGCAACTTGGTAACCAGTCGAGGGCCACAATGAGCGGAGCGTGTGGATGACAGGTCACGGCTACATTATAGGCCCTCCGATCCGCCCAGATGAAAGGGGAAAAATTCAATTCTGTTTTTCGGATTGGCGGTTTATGGGTCTCTGCTCCGCAGCCACTTTCTTCCTCTACCACCGTCCACCAGCTTTATTCACAACACTGATGCTGTGGTATGGCAGGTCGCAACCTGCGATCTGGGCTTGCAAACCCACCATTCCAGAGCAGGAGTTCGCAGGCCACATCAGAGGGCTCCGCGGGCCACATGTGGGCCCCGGGACACTGGTTGGCCACCCCTGCTCTAAGATATCTGGTTGATCCTGCATGTACTGCTCCTCCTACAAGTAAACTGACCACGGTAGCATGGCAGATAGGGATGAGTATTTAGGCATAGTAATTAATAGTGGTAAACAGTCCAATCCTTAAAAATGACACACAAGTCCATAGACAAGTATTCTAAGGTGCTTCAGTGTGGATAAAACATGAATAAAAAATTCCACAGTGCTTTAGTGCATGTAATCGGTAGAAGCAATCCAAGGGTCATGTATAATACAGTTCATACAACAACACAGCCCTGTGAGTGATCCAAGAGTCATGCCAAGGTGTAGTCACACAGGTGTTGCCCTATGGTAATGGACGCTCACCTTAGAGTGTGCGACCTTGCAACTAAGCTTGGTCTGTGCACGCTTATAAACCACACCTGGGTTCTAATGGATAATCCTGGGTTCCTGGTTCCTTGGCAGGCAGCTCCAGATCATAGAATATATAAGAAAAAAAAACGGATGGTGCAAGTAACATTTTAACAATATTTATTTAAATAAATAGATATGGACAAGATGGCTGGATACACCTGGTCTAAGCCCAAAAGAGCTTGTGATGTTCAGAATTTTGCAATGCCTATGAGAGGTGTACCATATTTCTACCTAGAATGATGCGCTCGGTATCGGTGTGGTGTTGGAGTGGTATCTGATGGATGCTGGGAGACCGTGGTTATGTCATGCATGAGAGGCAAATGTCTTCGTAAAAATGATATGCAGTTGAAAGGTTCTTTTCTGTAATTGTACATTGGAAATTGTTGTTTATCTACTTGCTCAATAAACACAATTTTGATTAAAAAAAAACAAGTGAAACAATAAAAGTGAAATACTCTAAATGTTGTACCTGAGGGGTGTCTATAGTATGCCTGTAAAATAGAGCATGTTTCCCGTGTTTATAACAGTCCCTGCACAAAATGACATTTCTAAAGGAAAAAAGTCATTTAAAACTACTTGCGGCTATAATGAATTGTCAGGTCCTGGCAATACAGATAAAAGTAATTGAAAAAAACAACATGGGTCCCCCCAGTCCATTACCAGGTCCTTTGGGTCTAATATGATTATTAAGGGGAACCCAGAACTAAAAAATGAATAAAAGAAATGCGTGGGAGTCCCCCCAAATTCCATTACCAGACCCTTCAGGTCTGGTATGGATATTAAAGAGGAAGTAAACCCTGATGGGTGTTACTTTCTCTTTGTTTCCCTGCAAAGTTAAAGCATAATGGGCTACTATGCATCGCATAGTAGCCCATTATGTGACACTTACTGGCAGGAGAATCCCGTGATGTCCCCGTCTTCCTCGCAAGTAGTGAGCGGCCATTCTTCCCCCCTCTTCCCCCGGCTCTGTGAGTGAGCAAGCGCGCGAGCCTCCACTTACGGCATGACCCGAGTTAGAAAGGGCACAGCGTGCCCTTTTTAACTCTGGCGCATGCGCAGAACAAATCGCCGTACGGCGATTTGCAAATATCTCCCGTGCAGGTCTGGGAGATATTTCAAGCACCTACAGGTAAGCCTTAATCTAGGCTTACCTGTAGGTTAAAGTGGTTGTAAAGGGTTAACAACCACTTTAGGAACACCCTGCGCCAAATAAAAAAAAAATGGCGTAGGGTTCCCCCAAAAATCCGCACCAGACCCTTCAGGAAAAGAGGGGGGACGAGAGAGAGCCCCCCCTAAACCGTACCAGCTCACATGCCCTCAACATGGGGAGGATGTCCCCATGTTGATGGGGACAAGGGCCTCATCCCCACAACCCTTGCCTCGTGGTTGTGGGGGCTGCAGGCGGGGGGCTTATCGGAATCTGGAAGCCTCTTTAACAAAGGGGACCTTCAGATCCCGGCCCCCAATGTGAATTGGTAACGGGGTACTTTGTACCTCTACCATTTAACCCAGAAAAGAAAAAAACACACACAAAGTTGGGACAAGTCCTTTAACAAAAAAAATTCCAGCTCCGTAATCCTTCTACAAGTTTGACCCGCCAATACAAATGATACCGCCTCCAAAGGAGGCTCCCGGCCAAATGACGCGCGACCAGTCTGAGAGCTTTTTTATAACCGAGGTCGGGGCCACCCATGATGTGGACGGATGACCCCCCCCCATCTGACGCAATGGGGTTTCCGGCAGTTTCCCCGTGGTGTCACGGGTGACCTCGCCACCTCTGATGTGTCACGGGAAACCCCAGTTGTGTCAGAAGGGGCAATGATCTCCCTCTGACGTCAGCCAGGGAGATCACATGGCCACTTGTTTCCTCCCACGGAAGCTCTGTCTCATAGCTGTAAGGCGGCCGCGCGTCACGTGACCAACCTGAAAACAGCTCAAAATCTGTAATTTGAATGCCTGTTTTTTAAAACAACTTACATAGTGTGCTATCCCAGCCTCTAATAAAGGGGCATACAGTGACAATTTTACGTTTTTTTTTTCAAGAATAGTGGAGGGGGAGGGGGGGCAGAGACAAACATAGAGAGGGAACTGACAGGCAGGAAGGAGGGGGAGAGGGGAGAGATGAGAGCAGAGGGGACAGCAGCGTATGATGCAGGGATGTACTCTGACCACAGTGGTCAACGCTTAGCAGCCCTGATTTTCGTGGTCAGCGCAGAGAGGGCTTACAGGAAGTGGCAGATTCAGGCCGTTTTTTTTTTACAGTTTAAATGGAGGCAGATTATACAGCACATGCACTGTGCTGTATAATCTGTTTTAAAGGGGTTGTGTTGGATTCTATGAATTAAGATGAAACAACACTTTGCAGTGTCCTGCCCCCCAGCCCCCCGTTTTACTTACCTGAGCCCCGAATTTCCATGGGCGTGTCCCCGCCATCCTTCTCTCCACAGAGTCCCAGCTTTGATTGGATAGATTGATAGCACCACAGCCATTGGCTCCCACTGCTGTCATTGCACTCTGTGCAAATCGAACTGCAAAGTGGAGGTAAGTATAACATGAAAAAAACACAAAGCTTTGGTGTCACTTTAAGGGACCAAAATCTACATTATTTTTGGGGGATTAACAAACACTTTAAATTATTTATAAATACTAACATGAACTTTATTATATTAATATGATCACTTGAAAAACTTTTAATCTTACTCATGTAAAATAAAGCTAGCTTTTATTTACTTTTCCCCTGTAGCACCCTCCACTCTTGTTGGTTTTACAATGACTTTAACATATATATCTATCAAAGCAGACACCAGAGCACACACCAGGAAACCTCCCAGTCTTAGTATATAGCAGATCTACTTCAGCTCATCTCCTCCCAAAGCCACATTCCTCAGTTTAACATTGACTTTCACACAGAGGCATAGCTTGAAGCTTGTGGGTCCGATGCAAAAGTTAACCTGGCCCCCCCCCCCCATTACCACCCACCACATCCACCATGCATGCAGATACATCCAGTGGCTTAAGAGCTTTGAGTTCCAAGAGTTCGTATTTACATCAGAGGGCAGGGATCACCACTGGAGAATCAGAGGACAGGGATCACTGCTAGAGAACCAGAGGACAGGGATCACCACTGGAGAATCAGAGGACAGGGATCACCACTGGAGAATCAGAGGACAGGGATCACCACTGGAAAATCAGAGGACAGGGACCCCTGTCAGGTCACTTGGCAGAGCTGTATACAGCTCCCCACGGCTTTTATGTTGCCCTTCTGACCTATGAAATTCTCCAGTCAGAACAGCAGTGTAGTTGCAGTAGGCAGATACAACCTGTACAGTTCGTGGCTGACTGGCTGTGTTGTAAAGAAATTTGATTTCAGCCCTGCTGTCATGGACAGTCTGGCTCGCTGGTGGGCACATCGGCGCGCACGGGCGCGCGCATGCGCGGTAGCGGCGCGCGCATGCGTGGTAGCGGCACATCGGCGCGCGCGGGCACGCGCATTCGCGGCACCATAGTGCGCACGGGAGCGCGCACGGGAGCGCGCACCAGCGGCGGCGGCGCGCGTGCACGTGGGGACGCCGTTCTGGCGCCAAATCCAGCTTTAAAAGGGATCTGATCCCTGTGCTTCTTGCTGTCCTGTCTACAGCGTCTCTGTGAGCTACCCGCATCTGTTAACCTAATTGAACCTGATCCTGACTACCTGGCTTGTACCTGTTAACCTGTTTGCTGCCTGCCCTGACCTCGGCTTGTTTGACTACTCCTTTGGCTTAATCCTCTGTACTTCTGCTGCCCGCCTGCTGATTGACCCGGACTGAATCTGACCCCGCCAGTACCAACTCTACCTACTCCTGAACCCCTAGCCTGCCGGAGGGCTTACCTGCAGAGACTTGTTCCAGTCGGTACTACGGGACACCTCCCCCGCTTCTGCTGTAACTCCTGCTTCCAGCTGCCCGACAGTGAGCCTTGGATCATCAGCCTGCACCAGTCTGCAACGTGCTTCCAGGAACTACTGACTCAGCTCACGGGCCCAGCACTCGCCAGTACCAGGCGCTTGTGCGACTCTGTAGTCCCGATCCTCCTGTCTGCACTATCAGGGGTCCCGGGACCAGAGAAGCAAGGGCTGCCGCTCCCTGCATGCCGGGCTCGTACCACCAGGTACGTGACAGTACAGGACAGCCATGACCGAGCCCACGCAGGGAGTGGATCCAATGCAAGAACTATGCCGGCACCTTGACGGTCTGACCCAAGCCGTCCGAACCTTACAAGAGGGTTACACCCGACTGGAGAACCGAGTCCAGGCCTTGTCCGCTCCAGCTGCTACCTCCGCCACGTCAGGCACATCCGCTTCACCCTCCGTAATTATGCTGCCGCCTGAGCCTAAGGTTCCCATGCCAGAAAGATTCACTGGGGAGCGAAGCAAGTATCGAGCGTTCTAGAACGCCTGCGAACTCTATTTCGCACTCCAACCACGGACTTTCTCCCTGGAAGCCACCAAAGTGGGATTTGTCATTTCACTTTTGTCCGGAGAGCCACAAGCTTGGGCTCACCGCCTGTTGGAACAGAAAGATGCGTCCCTTGACAACTTGACCACTTTCTTCCAAGCCATGTCCCTACTGTATGAGGACCCTCACCAAACGGCCACTGCAGAAGCCGCCTTACATGCCCTCCAACAGGGACGCAGACCAGCGGAGGATTACGTATCCGAATTCCGTAGATGGAGTTCGGATACGAACTGGAACGACGCGGCCCTTTGCTACCAGTTCCGCCTGGGACTTTCTGAACCGTTGAAGGATGAACTTGCTAGGGTGGGTGTCCCTGGAACCCTGGATGCCTTGATCAACCTAACAATCCAAATTGATAGGCGCTTAAGAGAGCGCAGGACTGAAAGGGCCACTGGTCCGTCTCACCCCACCTGGATGATGCCGCGAGTACCTACTTACTCGAACCCAGCTCCGCCGGCTCCCACGCCTCCGCTGTCTCATGACCTCTCTGAACCAATGCAACTAGGACTCCTTCGTCCTACTCTGACACCTGAAGAACGCCAGCGACGCCGGCTCAACAATCTGTGCCTGTATTGTGGAGGATCCGGACACTATGTGAGGTCTTGCCCAGTAAAGATCCGTAAGTGCCTGTCCATGTCTACTGTTCGTACACCTATTGGATCACCCAACCCTACTCACCTGGCTATTTCCGTTCTCTTTCAGCTCCCAGAAGGGAACATCCAGGCCAGCGCTATCCTTGATTCGGGAGCATGTAGCTGCTTCTTGGACCGGACTTTTGCCACCAGACACCAGATCCCTCTTCGCTCTAGAGCTTCAGGACTTTCAGTGTACTTAGCGGATGGATCAATCTTGAGATCTGGACCGGTCACCCAAGAAACCCAGCCACTGGCCACAACTATTGCCGGAACCCACCACGAATTACTATGCTTAGATGTGATTGAGTCCCCACTGTTCCCCATCATTCTGGGCATGCCGTGGCTTCACGCCCACAACCCTCAAATCAACTGGGTCACGGGGGAGATTAACTTCAACTCTCCTTATTGCCTGGAACATTGTCTGCAAGTGCCACCATCAGCCCCCTCCCTGCTCTGCATGGATTCTGATGCGGAGACCCGTCAAGCCGTCCCAGAGACTTAGCACGGCTTTCTAGACGTTTTCAGCAAAAAGGGAGCTGAGACCCTTCCGCCACACAGGGCCTACGACTGTCCCATCGAACTTCTCCCGGGAGCAGAGATCCCTTTCGGCAGGATCTTCCCTCTAACGGAGCTCGAACTGGAAGCCTTAAAGACTTATTTAGATGACAGTCTCCGGAAGGGGTTTATCCGCCCGTCCACTTCACCTGCAGGAGCGGGTATCTTCTTTGTTCAAAAGAAGGACCTCTCTCTCCGCCCCTGTGTGGACTATCGGGAACTTAATAAAGTAACTATCAAAAACCGGTACCCCCCCCCGCTTCCCTTGGTACCCGAATTGTTCCAACGCCTAGGATCTGCAGTAATTTTCACTAAACTGGATCTTCGTGGGGCCTATAACCTTGTGCGTATCAGGGACGGAGACGAGTGGAAGACCGCTTTTCGCACACGCTTCGGGCACTTTGAATATTTGGTCATGCCCTTTGGCCTCTGTAACGCCCCGGCCACCTTCCAGCACTTCGTAAACGATATCTTCAGGGATTATCTGGACCTCTTCGTTATCGTTTACTTAGATGACATCCTCATCTTTTCTCCTTCTTTGGAAAAACACCGGGAGCACGTCAAGAAGGTGCTCAGACGGCTTCGGATTCACGGACTCTATGCTAAACCGGAGAAGTGTGAATTCGAACAGTCAAGCATACAGTTTCTGGGACTCATAATTTCAGTAGAAGGTATTCAGATGGATCCCCAGAAGGTTTCCGCAATTCTTGACTGGCCAGCACCCACTGACAAAAAGGGCATTCAGCGCTTCGTTGGCTTTGCCAACTTTTATAGGAAATTTATCAGGGGCTTCTCTACCATAATTTCCCCGATTACCAACCTTACTAAACAGACTGTTCGGTTTCGTTGGTCACCAGAAGCCCAATCGGCCTTTGAAACCCTTAAAGGACTGTTCACCTCCGCATCTGTCCTCAGACATCCTGACGCAAGTCTGCCTTATATTTTGGAAGTTGACGCATCCGAAACAGCGGTAGGGGCAGTTCTTTCACAAAGACAGGGTCCTAAGGCCCTCTTACACCCTGTTACCTTTTTCTCTCGCAAGCTATCAGACGCAGAAAGAAATTATGATGTAGGGGACCGAGAACTATTAGCTATCAAGGCCGCTCTGGAAGAATGGCGGTACCTCTTGGAAGGCGCAGCGCACCCGATCTTGATCTTTACCGATCATAAAAATCTCGAGTACTTGAAGGCCGCCAAGAGATTGAAGCCACGCCAGGCCAGGTGGGCACTATTCTTCACTAGATTCTCGTTCCATATCACGTACAGGCCGGGGTCGAAGAACACCAAGCCTGATGCCCTTTCACGCATGTACGGGGATTCGGAAATCCATGCCTCCCCAGATACCATTCTGTCATCAGGAAACTTTCTGTTACTGCAAGAAGATCTGCTAGCCCAAATCAGGCAAGCCTCGTCCGGAAATACTTCCTTACTCGGCTCGGATTTACAACTCAAAGATGGCCTACTGTGGCACCAAGACAAAATCTTTGTGCCGGAGGACCTACGGGTCAAGGTCTTGAACTTGTGCCACGATCATGAGCTGGCAGGTCATTTTGGAGTGCATAAGACATCCGAACTCCTACAACGCACGTTTTGGTGGCCCCAACTTTCAAAGGACTGCAGGAAATATGTGGAATCTTGCATCACCTGTATTCGGAACAAAGGAGGCAATTCAAGAGCCTGGGGGTTACTTAAACCACTGCCAGTACCAGAGAAGCCATGGAGGATGATCTCCATGGACTTCATCGTGGAGCTTCCTCCTTCAGAGTGCTTTACCACTATCTTTGTGGTAGTGGACAGACTGACAAAGATGGCACACTTTCTGCCTATGAAAGGCACACCCTCGGCCCCGGAGACGGCCAAGGTGTTTATTAAAGAAATTGTAAGACTCCACGGCATCCTGGCGAATATTGTGTCTGATCGAGGAGTACAGTTTACTTCCAGATTCTGGAGGGCTCTCTGTGGATCCCTCAAGATCGGCCTGTCCTTCTCGTCGGCTTATCACCCGCAGTCTAACGGCCAGACGGAGAGAACAAACCAGACTCTGGAGCAGTACCTGCGTTGTTTCTCCTCCTTCTCTCAAGAAGACTGGGTATCCCTGTTGCCGTTGGCTGAATTTGCGTACAATAACTCTGTTCACTCAGCCACAAAACAGTCTCCGTTTTACGCGAATTATGGCTTCCACCCGCTGTTCATGTCCAATTCCGTCCCAGAGTGTTCGGTACCTGCCGTCCAGGAAACACTGCATTTTTTCAACACAAACAATAAGATCTTACAGGAGACAATGACCAAAACTCAGGAGTACAACAAAGAAGTATTTGACAGGAAGAGGAGAGGAGAACTTAATTTGGAACCTGGAAACCAAGTATGGCTGTCGACCACGAACCTGAAACTTGCCTGCCCGTCCAAGAAATTGGGTCCCAGATTTGTAGGCCCCTTCCCAGTCAAGAGGAAAATTAATAACGTAGCCTATGAACTGGAATTACCTGAAACATTCCGCATTCACCCGGTCTTCCATGTTGCCCTCCTCAAGCCTGACGTTTCTGACCCTTTTCCTGGCCGGAACACTGGCCCCCCTGAACCAGTACTAATTGACGGAGAAGAGGAGTTCGAAGTCGAGTCCATCCTGGACTGCAGAAAGAGGCGCAACCAGGTTCAGTACTTAGTGAAATGGAGAGGTTATGGGCCTGAAGACAACTCGTGGGAGCCAGAGTGTAATATACACGCGGAGAAGTTGATCCAGTCCTTTAAAGACGCCCACCCACTCAAGTTGGCCCAGTTGGGCATCCGGAGGCTGCCCCTTGGGGGGGCAATGTCATGGACAGTCTGGCTCGCAGGTGGGCACATCGGCGGGCGCGCGCATGCGCGGTAGCGGCACATCGGCGCGCGCGGGCACGCGCATTCGCGGCACCATAGCGCGCACGGGAGCGCGCACCAGCGGCGGCGGCGTGCGTGCACGTGGGGACGCCGTTCTGGCGCCAAATCAAGCTTTAAAAGGGATCTGATCCCTGTGCTTCTTGCTGTCCTGTCTACAGCGTCTCTGTGAGCTACCCGCATCTGTTAACCTGATTGAACCTGATCCTGACTACCCGGCTTGTAACTGTTAACCTGTTTGCTGCCTGCCCTGACCTCGGCTTGTTTGACTACTCCTTTGGCTTAATCCTCTGTACTTCTGCTGCCCACCTGCTGATTGACCCGGACTGAATCTGACCCCGCCAGTACCAACTCTACCTACTCCTGAACCCCTAGCCTGCCGGAGGGCTTACCTGCAGAGACTTGTTCCAGTCGGTACTACGGGACACCTCCCCCGCTTCTGCTGTAACTCCTGCTTCCAGCTGCCCGACAGTGAGCCTTGGATCATCAGCCTGCACCAGTCTGCAACGTGCTTCCAGGAACTACTGACTCAGCTCACGGGCCCAGCAATCGCCAGTACCAGGCGCTTGTGCGACTCTGTAGTCCCGATCCTCCTGTCTGCACTATCAGGGGTCCCGGGACCAGAGAAGCAAGGGCTGCTGCTCCCTGCACGCCGGGCTCGTACCACCAGGTACGTGACACCTGCAGAGGAGGAGCAGTATAGACTGCTGTAATAGGAAAGGAGCTCAGCAGCCGGGCATAGTATCCAGTGCAGAGGGGGTGGTCAGGGTGCTTAGATCTGGCAGGGGAAAGCCATGTGACACAAAATCTGGAGCCTACAGCCCCTCAGGGACCCCTGAGGAGGTGTTAAGGAATTTGTTTTAGCAATTTCTGAAGGTTTTTCTGTCAATGTTGGCAGGTGTTGGGGGAAGGTCACCGGAGGTGCGTGTCTTTTTCCCCAGTTGTCAGGGAAGTGGGGTAAGCAGACATCCCCGGGTGGGGGGTACAGATAATCCCAGCTGGTGACACTGAGCGGTGTCTTACCTCACCAGTAACAGTGGTCCCATTGTGGCTATAGAACAGCACTCTCCTGCTCTTGCCTCGCTAAGTACAGTTACCATTCGATGTTGCCAGCACACAGCACAGACACTTCCCCATCCTGGGCTCCTCTCCATTCAGGAAATGCCTCACAGCTTCTCCCCAACCAATGAGATTAGAGGGGTGTGGACTGTGGAAGGCAAAGTGGAAGCCCAGTACTGGAGCATGGCTGTGGCGCCCTAGGGCAGATAGGAGCTAGACTTGGTAGAGGATATGATTATATGACAGGGAGGCTGCTGGGGCCCCCTGGATCTAGGGGCGGGGTTGCGATTGTGACCCCTGCAACACCTTATGCTACACCCATGCTTTCACATACTGTATATAGTTTCAGTGTTCCTTCACAAGCTAAAGATGGAGGAAAACTGCTGCAGGTATTAAATGCAGCTCAAAAACCTTCTTGCTGGGGGCAAATGATTGGTCTCACTGGCCAACGGGTACAGGAAAGGGTTGACAAGATTAGGCATTAGCAGGAAACGTAGAAGCTTTTTATTTTTAATCAAACACGGCATTCTTAAGGTTATATTGACTTCCAATAATTACAGTATAGAATTTCCTATATATTTAAAAAAAAATCCAGTTTAGTTATCTTACTGTGGATTATTTTAGCGCCCATATAGCTATAAACTATTTTTGTTCTGTAATTTATATGGTTTATTGTGACATGGCAATTGTGTTTTTGCTACAAAGTATGACAAAGTTACGTACAAATTAATTTAAAGCTTTTTTGCCTATTTTGTTTTTTTTTAATAGGCTAGGAAAAATAGACAAAACCACAAACAAAATTTCATATGAACAGTAATAAGCTGCTTTTGACAACAGTAGCTAAATGTATTAGGTCTAAAACAGCTGCTAATAGCCTAGACAGATTGAGATCTCAGCTATTCACATTGACATATGTTCAGCTGGGATGGAATATAAAGTATAAAGATCCTAGGACCTTAATTATTTAAAGTGTATATAAGGTAAATATTGAAAGACGTGTGTATATTAATTTCCAATTGATCTAGTCTACTCCTATTAATCTAAATAATCTTGCATTTAGAAAATTGACTTACAGCACAGAAGATTGATGATGAAGATTGGGGCAAAGTATGTTACTATTCCTTTTAGCACCTGGTTTTAGCCAGGGATAGACGAATCTAATACAAAATAGAACAAAGGATCTACATTACAACTGCTACACTGAAAACATTTTGTATCCCTTCCACTCCACTCTACTCATGTACAGTATGTGTAATAATGCTGAACCAATAGAAGTCCAGTTCTGATGGTCTTACCATAAAGTGATTTTTTACTTCAAAGAATTTGAAATGTAATGTTTAAAATATAGACTTGAAGGACGGGTGGTACAGCCAAAGCAATATATATGTACGTGATGGGTATCCTTCTTGGTTTGGGGTGCATGCACCCTGCTGACCCGTGCTGTGATTGGACCCAGCATGAGTTTTGGCAGCAGATTTCACTTCAGCCAATGATTTTTAAAAAACACAGAACTCTGTGTAGAGGGAACAGCGATTTGGCTGTTTCTTCTCCCTGAAAAGTAGGGGAAAAAAACAGCCAGATCAGAAAGTAAAAGCAGCGGACATTACACACATTACACATTTTTAGGCACACAGTTAAACCTTTGATTGCCCATAAATGTTAACCCCTTCCTAGCCAGTGTCATTAGTACAGTATCAGTGTACAGTATTATCACTGTATTTGTGTCACTAGCAATGCCAGTGTCAGTCAGTGGCCCTCCCACCCTATTACAGTCCCAGTATAAGTCGCTGATCCATTACAGTATAACATCTATAGCTGTGTAAATTCTAGTATATTAACCATAGTTGGTGGATTTTTTTTTTACCAGACATGTAATTTAAAATATTAATGTTGGTATGTTTTTTTTTGTTTTTATTTAATACAAAACAAAAAAAAGCAGTGGTGATCAAATATCACCAAAATAAATCTCATTTTGTTTGAAAAAATGTATATAAGTCAGAAGGCTGGCCGGAGGCCGGCCTGTATTTGTGGGAGGAGTCTGAGAGTACTTAAGACTCCCTCCCTCTCTGTGCTGGGTTCGGCATCGGTTTCTGGGGGGGGGGGGGGCACGTCACTTCCGGTTTTTCCTGCAGAGGGCAGTAGCAGCTTCGGGTTCATCCACCCACCCACGTTGCCGAGGTTGTCAGGTTTTGTCCCTACAGAGCGGCGGTCGGCCGCAGCTATGGCGCCCCCGCTCATGTATCTGGTTTAACTGGGCTAATGCTGGTTTCTGGGAGGGGGGCCACCCGCCCGCTCGTTATTCTATGCGGGCAGCCGTGAGCAGCTTACAGGGCTGCCCGCTCCTCCTCCCTGTCTGTTTCCAGGCTCACGCGGGGGGGGGGCGGGGTGCTGTACTCCGGGCACACGCTGATGCAATGGGGGGGCATCCGTCCACCCACTTACTCTTCCTGGGGAGAGGGAGCCGCCCGCCGCCTCTCCGGGGTTCTCTGCCGGGGGAGGGGGGGGGGGGACGTTCGCCTGCTCCTTTGCTCCCTCTGGTATGGAGGGAGCCGCTCGCCGGGGGGGGGGGAGGGGGGGCCGCCCGCAACTTCACTGCTGAGGCACTTTCGGTATGGAGGCAGCCGCCTGCCGCTTTCTCCCGGTGTTTCACGCCGGGGGGAGGGGGGGAAGGTCCCGGTCGGTACGCTGGCAAGCAGGGGGAGCCACGTGGGGGATTGTTTGGCTTGCTTTCCTTCCCCATGCTGCTGCTCACGCTGGTGGGAGGGGGAGCCACTTATCCTATCCTGGGCATGCTTGGGTCATGCAGAGGGGGGGGGACATCCTCTTGTCTCAAGACCTCACAGGCGGCGAGTAGGGGGGGTGGGTCACCTCTCTGCTGCAGGGGGTCGCACACAGTCTGCATAAGGGGGGTCGTGCTGGCAGCATGGGGGGGGGAGAGGCCTTTTTCCCATGGTCACGCTTGATGGGGGGGGGGGGGAGTCACGCTGGCAGTTTTCCTTGCATTTGTCATAGCATCTTGTTCAGCGTTTCCAGTCTGTGTTGTCATAGCGTTCATACTCCAGGGGTTCTGTCCCGGCATTCTGTCATTACATTCATGGCTGCCCCCTGGTTTTTCTGTCATTACGTTTCTGCCCCTGGTTTTCTGTTATTACGTTTCTGCCCCTGGTTTTCTGTTATTACGTTTCTGCCCCTGGTTTTCTGTTATTACGTTTCTGCCCCTGGTTTTCTGTTATTACGTTTCTGCCCCTGGTTTTCTGTCATTATGTTTCTGCCCCTGGTTTCTGTCATTACGTTTCTGCCCCTGGTTTTCTGTCATTACGTTTCTGCCCCTGGTTTTTGTCTTTACGTTTCTGCACCTCGTTTTCTGTCATAGCATTTTCTGCCCCACGTTTTCTGTCATAGCAGTTTCTGCCCCACGTTTGCTGTCATAGCGTTCTGCCCCCACGTTTGCTGTCATAGTGTTCTGCTGCCCCCACGTTTGCTGTCATAGCGTTCTGCCCCCACGTTTGCTGTCATAGCGTTCTGCCCCCACTTTTGCTGTCATAGCGTTCTGCCCCCACGTTTGCTGTCATAGCGTTCTGCCCCCACGTTTGCTGTCATAGCGTTCTGCCCCCACGTTTGCTGTCATAGCGTTCTGCCCCCACGTTTGCTGTCATAGTGTTCTGCCCCCACGGTTCTGTCATAGCGTTTCTGCCCCACGTTTCTGGCATAGCGTTTCTGCCCCACGTTTTCTTGCTTAGCGTTTCTGCCCCAGGTTTTCTTTCACAACGTTCTGCCCCAGGGTTTCTGTCATAGCGTTTCTGCCCCACGTTTTCTGTCATAGCGTTTTTGCCCCACGTTTCTGTCATAGCGTTTCTGCCCCACGTTTTCTGTCATAGCGTTTCTGCCCCACGTTTTCTGTCATAGCGTTTCTGCCCCAGGTTTTTCTGTCATAGCGTTTCTGCCCCAGGTTTTTCTGTCATAGCGTTTCTGCCCCAGGGTTTTCTGTCATAGCGTTTCTGCCCCAGGGTTTCTGTCATAGCGTTTCTGCCCCAGGTTTCTGTCATAGGGTTTCTGCCCCAGGTTTTCTGTCATAGCGTTTCTGCCCCAGGTTTTCTGTCACAGCGTTTCTGCCCCAGGTTTTCTGTCATAGCGTTTCTGCCCCAGGTTTTCTGTCACAGCGTTTCTGCCCCAGGTTTTCTGTCATAGCGTTTCTGCCCCAGGTTTTCTGTCATAGCGTTTCTGCCCCAGGTTTTCTGTCATAGCGTTTCTACCCCAGGTTTCTGTCATAGCGTTTCTGCCCCAGGTTTTCTGTCATAGCGTTTCTACCCCAGGTTTTCTGTCATAGCGTTTCTGCTCCAGGTTTCCGTCATAGCATTTCTGCTCCAGGTTTTCTGTCATAGCGTTTCTGCTCCAGGTTTCTGTCATAGCGTTTCTGCCCCAGGTTTTCTGTCATAGCGTTTCTGCCCCAGGTTTCTGTCATAGCGTTTCTGCCCCAGGTTTCTGTCATAGCGTTTCTGCTCCAGGTTTTCCGTCATAGCGTTGTCTTCCATAGTTTTTCGGCCCACGTTTCTGTCGGGGCACTACGGCCCCCACGTTTCTGTCTGGGCACTACGGCCCCCACGTTTTTTCTGTCATTTCTGTCTGGCATTACATTTCTTTTTTTCATTTTTGTCATTTTAGTTTTGCCTCAGCGTTGCTCTCATACCATTTCTGCCCCAGGTTTCTGTCTTATAAGTTTTGCCTCGGCATTCAGGTTCAGCGGGTCTCCCATACCCTTTCTGCTCCAGGTTTGCCATAAGTGTTCAGGCTCAGCAGTTCTGCCGCCCCACGATTTCTGTCCCCCTCATTTTCTGTCATAGCTTTACTGCCCCCACGAATCCTGTCTGTGTTGGTTTGTCTTGGCGTTGTCTTTGTGGTTACTATGTCTCGTTGTATTTTGTCCACGTTGCTTCTGGGTTGGTTAGCTAGTGCTCACATCTCAGGATCTGTCACGTCTACAGATTCATACAGGCTGAGGTTTCGTTTTTAAGTGATTGTTGACCACAATCTTCTCACCTGTTTACATACGTCATACGTTGCACGTGCATTCATTACACATACTCGATTACCCACAGCAGTCCGTGGGTACACTAACCCTGAGTGTTCAGTTATATTGTCTGTCTCTGCGCGGCAGGTTACTCAGGCTCACGTGCCAGTCACACTGGGTTGGGGTGTCATCGGGGGCATTCATGCGCAGCGGTCTTAGGTAGGCACAGAGGGCGTTTGTTGTTTCATGTGGGTTTTTTGTCTTGTCTAGGTTGTGTCAGCGCACCCCCAGTTCCTGCTCTTCCATTTCTGGCGGCCATGTCATCATCCTTTGGGTCCAGTCTATCAGGCCTTCTGGTTCATGACTGAGCAATGGGTGTTCCTTGTCAGAGGGGGTGGAATCACCCATCCCTGGTTCTCTGACATCCCTACGGTGGGTACTTTCAGACCTACTTTCGGGGCTCATCGCTGCATCATCGGGTTTTTTCATAGTTTTGTGGCTTCAGCTGGCAGTCATGCTTTCGTTTCCAATCAAGTTTCTGGATGCAGGTTTTCCAGGGGTGGTTGGTCTGGTTTCTCTACCTTCATGCGGTAGGTGGGGGGCTGGGCTTTTTAGGTTCCTAGTGGCAGGTTTGGTAGCATTGTTACTATGGGCTGCTCTCCTGCAAAACTGGTCATTAGGTACTTGTCCATGGTCTGGCGTTCAGCACTTGGGGGGGGTGGTTTGGGTTAGCTGCCATATCGATGTCATTTAACCCTTTGCTCGATTTCGTCAGTCCTGCCGGTGGCAAGGTAAGTTTTTTGTTTTTTTGTTGTTCCTTAGCGCAAGGGCTTCATCCTTCTGCTCCGTCAACATGTCCATCAGGTTTCCAGCACTTTAGGCTCCTGCTAGTTGTCAGGTTTTTGCTACTCACCCGCTCACTTTCCTCTCAAGTATGGGTAGGCCAGGGGTTGGGGGGGTTTTCTCACGGGGCTACGTCTCTGGTGTCCGGTTGTAGCTTTCGTTGTAAGGGATTATTGCGGGGGCTTCTCGGGCCAGCTCTGGTTTCTGTTGCCCACAATTGTCCACTTATCATAAGCGTGTCAGGCTCTCATATGGATTGTCGCAGGCTCGAACCAGTCTTTCTCGGGGCATTGGTCGAGTGCAGGGCTGCTTCACGCATTTTGCAGGGGCTTCCTTCTATCACAGGTCACGAGTCGGTAGCTTCTCCAGTCATAACGGCTACTTATCAGGTATACATACGATTGCCATCCGGGCGCGGGCTGCTTTGCTTCTTGGTCACTTATCTACCCCTCTTCACCTGCATATGTGTCTTTTGCCCTCTTTCAGGCGTACCTACCAGCCGGCCAAAGGCACACTCCAGGCCTGGGTTATTAGGGTCAACGCATTCCTTACTCGAAGACTCTGATTACAAGTCAGAAGGCTGGCCGGAGGCCGGCCTGTATTTGTGGGAGGAGTCTGAGAGTACTTAAGACTCCCTCCCTCTCTGTGCTGGGTTCGGCATCGGTTTCTGGGTTCCCACCCACCCATTCCCCCAGCTTTCATACTTTTTCATTGTACTTTTTCTTGTTAAGGGTATGCCCTCTTTCAGGCGTACCTACCAGCCGGCCAAAGGCACACTCCAGGCCTGGGTTATTAGGGTCAACGCATTCCTTACTCGAAGACTCTGATTACAAATGTAATTTGGGTACAGCGTTGCATGACCACCTGTTAAAATAGCACAGCGCTGAATAGCAAAAAATGGAAGGGGTAAAACCTTCCAGAGGTCAAGTGGCTAAAAGAGCAAAGCAGTGGTCAGGCCACGCTGGCAGGGCACATCTTTTCTCTTTGCCAGTGACAGTGCTATACAGCCAGAGTACCCGGAAAAGGCCTGTGGAATGACTAGCCAAGCTTTCCTTATCTTTCTCCTCCCAGGTGCACAGCAGTGAGTTTTTCCCTGCAGCTGCAAACGCTCCCTATTCTTTCTCCTCCTCTACAGCTAATCCCACCATTGACCTAAAACTTTGCATGGAGGGGTTGGCACAGCATGAGTAACCTGATGCTTTGAATTGGATGTTAAGGAAAAAAGCATAGAGCATAACCACCGGCCACTCACAGTAAATATACTGCGAGCGGGCGGCAGTTACAGCCAAAGCTATTTACATGTACGTGATCCGCATCCTTCTGGGTTTGGGGTGATGATTTAAAAAAAACTGCCGGCCACTCACGGTAAATAGTACAGTACTCACCGTACACCCAAAGCCATTTACATGTTCTGGGTTTGGGGTGATGATTTAAAAAAAAAACACAGAACTCTGTGTATAGGGAACATCGGCTGAAAGAAGCAGAAAGAAGCAATTGTAAATTATGTTCTTGCAACTGGAGCTTATTGCAATGTAGGTTCTAGTGGTGAGAAGGGTGGGGATGACAAGGTGGTTTACAATACCTGGGTTCCAGACATAGGTGTGCGCAGCCTATTGCATAAGGGTTTGCACCCCAAAGCTCAAACTCACATAGGTCTGTATATATATATATATACACACAATGTCAGTAGAGCAGGGGATAATGTCAGTAGGGCAGAGATTGGTGTCAGTAGTTTATTTTAATTATTTGTTTATTTTTACTCTTTTTACACTTTTTTTTTGTTCTTTATTTATTTATTATTCTTTTTTACAATATTTTTTTTTTTACAATAATTTATTTGAATTTATTTTTTATTTTTTAGGAGCCCCATTTGATGAACTATCAGGGACCCCTGATGTCTCACTTTTGACACAAAAAAAGGCACAGAGGACAAAGATTCCCCAGTCTTTTTCTCTGCAGCCAAGCAGCAGGGGGAATCTGTGCAGCACATGGTGATTAGGGTGTGCCCAGGCACACTTGGCACACCCTGTGCGCAAGCCTATGGTTCCAGAGACTGTAGAAGAGGAAAGCAAGTGATAGGCACAAGAGTAGAGGGCAGGGACAGCTTGCAGAGGAGTGAAGGGAGTAATCATCCTATTCCACTAGATGGCAGTGTTCTATGCAGCATATCAAGCATGGTAATGCACTAGTAATTTGGGTATCACATGCATCCAGAGACACATGATTCCTGACAACAAAGCTCAATAATCATGATATTACTCAGCAAATGCCCACACCTCTTCTCCTCTCTTCTCCCTTTCAACCCCCCCCCCCCGGACTTCTCTCTTGAACATACTGGGGATTGTCAAATCTTCTGCACTCATCTCCTGCACATACATCCTTATGGTATATACTAAGTACCTCTCTCCTGAACATACAGTGCCTGCCGCCGAGAATGTGTTTATAGCACGACAGCATCGCGCTGATTCTCGGCGACAGGCTGCCGACATCTCGCACTCGCTGGAATAGTAAAAGCACATTCCAGCGAGTGCGTCATAGAAGCGACGGGGATCCGACGCGGATTCCCGCCAATTCTACACGTGGGCGGAGTTTGTTATGAATCCTGAGAAGGAAGTCCCGGCGTGGGGGTCCCCCCACAATCCATACCAGACCCGTATCCAAAGCACGCCGGCCGGTCAGGAGGGGAGTGGGGGGCGAGCGAGCGCCCCCCCCCCTCCTGAGCCGTACCGGGCAGCATGCCCTCAACATGGGGGGGTCAGGTGCTCTGGGGCAGGGGGCGCACTGCAGCCCCCCACCCCAGAGCACCCTGTCCCCATGTTGATGAGGACAGGGCCCCTTCCCGACAACCCTGGCCGTTAGTTGTCGGGGTATGCGGGCGGGAGGCTTATCGGAATCTGGAAGCCCCCTTTAATAAGGGGGCCCCCAGATACCGGCCCCCCACCCTAAGTGAATGAGTATGGGGTACATTGTACCCCTACCCATTCACCTGCAAGAAAAGTTTAAACACAAATAAACCACACAGTGTATTGAAATATTTTATTAGTTGGCCGCCGGGGGGGGGGGTGTGTATGATCGCTTTTATAAAAGCGCCCCCCTCCGGCGGGCTTCTGGGGGGGGGGGGGCGGGGGGGGGTGGGTGCCGCTGTTCTTCACCGCCGTCTGGTTCTCTTCTGCCGCCGGGGGGGGCGCTTTGATAAAAGCGCCCACCACCCGGCGGGCTTCCTTCGACATCTTCGGCGGCGGGGGGGTCTTCTCCCACTCTCCGGGGTCTTCTCCCGCTCTCCGGGGTCTTCTCTTGTCCTCATCAACATGGGGACAGGGTGCTCGGGGTTGGGGGGTTGCAGTGCGCCCCCTGCCCCAGAGCACCTGACCCCCCCATGTTGAGGGCATGCTTCCCAGGACGGCTCAGGAGGGGGGGCGCTCGCTCGCCCCCCACTCCCCTCCTGACCGGCCGGCCGGCGTGCTTTGGATACGGGTCTGGTATGGATTGTGGGGGGACCCCCACACCGTTTTTTCGGCGTAGGGGGGTCTCCTTACAACCCATACCAGACCTAAGGGCCTGTTATGCTCCTGAGGGGGGAACCCATGCCGGATTTTTATTTAAAATCCAGCGGGGACTTCCTTCTCAGGATTCATAACAAACTCCGCCCACGTGTAGAATTGGCGGCTTTGTCTCCATCGCGGCAAGCCAGCTCGGCGCTGGCTCCCGCGATGGGGCTCGCAAGTGCTCAATCTCGCCGAGAAAGGGAGCGAGATTGACACAATATCCCAGTCACCTACTGTACTTTTCATGGTCATACCCTCTGCACTATTTTCCTGCATTTACTCCCCTACACTGTATAAATGGGTGGAAAAAGTGTAGCGCTTAAATTAAAATATACATCTAACATGAAAGATATTTATAGAAAAAAATATATTTTTGCATTCTGGGCTTTCTAACCCATCTCTTTTTAATCCCCCTGTAGCAGTAGCACCAGCTGTCAGGATTTTTAAAGAGTGTGTGTTAAGGGATCTTTCCAAATTATCTGTGAAAACACCCTATGCACCTTCTCTGTCTAGTGCCGGGTTGAAATCTTTGTGTGACCAGAAAGATCTCGTCATACACCCCGCCGACAAAAGCGGTGGCATCGTAATTCTAGACAAATCCCAATACGAAACAGAAATGTACCGTATACTTAACGAATCAGATACATACAAGGTGATTTCTACCAATCCTACTAACACCTATAAAAAACAGTTACAAACCATTGTTAACAAAGGTTTCGACATGAACATTTTTAACAAAAAGGAAAAGGCTTTTTTGGTGCCCAAAGCACCTCGGGTACCTACCATTTATTACTTGCCCAAGATTCATAAACATTCTACTCAACCCCTGGGCGGCCAATTGTGAGCGGCATCGATTCTGTTACAGCACGTATAGGTCAATACATAGACCATTATTTGCAACCTCTGGTCAGGAAAACTCCATCGTATCTTAAGGATACAGGTGAGACTATACGTTTGCTGGAGAATTTAGAAGTGAATGGTGACTACATACTGGCAACTGCAGATGTGGCCTCCCTTTACACATGCATACCTCATCATTTGGGCATTGCAGTTGTTCAACACTTCTTAAACAAAGAACCCACTTTGGCCCCATTCCAATGTGACTACATCGTAGAACTTTTGGAATTCGCAACCAAACATAATTATTTTTGGTTCAACTAATGCTACTACCTCCAACAACGAGGTGTAGCAATGGGGGTCAAGTTCGCACCCAGTCTTGCGAACTTGTTTATGGCCAAGTGGGAGAAGGATGTTGTCTATGCACAGGACAATCCATTGTTGGTCCTGTGGGCCAGATATATAGACGACATCCTCCTCCTATAGAAGGGTAGCTCTGATTCATTAACATCATTTTTCAATGATCTCAACTTGAACGACAGGGGAATTTCACTCTCGTTCGAGTTTAGTTCCTCGACTTGGAAATAGAGTTGGTTAATCGGAAATTTATTTTTCAGACTTATTTTAAACCAACTGATTGGAACGGTTTCATCCCTACGGAGAGTTGCCATCATAGTTCATGGCTTCGATCCGTTCCTCGGAGTCAGTTTCTTAGACTCCGTCGAAACTGTACCAATACAGCATCCTTTTTGTTACAAGCCGACATGCTCAAACAAAAGTTTGTTGATAAAGGTTACTCAGTTGATGCTATGGACTCTGAAATCCACAAAGCATTATCACTTGACAGGTCATCATTAATTGCAGTTAAACCCAAGCCCCCTGCAAATGAGAGTTTTAAATTTGCTATGATGACTTTGTATTCTATACAGCACAAACAAGTGATGAATATCATCAACAAACATTGGGACATTCTAAGAAATGATAATGTACTTAATCCCTTACTTCCTGAACGGGCAAAAGTTGTTTTTAGAGGAGCATCCTCCTTACAAAACCGCATTGCCCCTAACATTATCAACCCTCCAGTAAAAAGTTCCTTTTTCCATGACCTAGTTGGCTTTTTCCCATGTAAAAAATGTAAAGTGTGCCAACACAATGCATTAGGAAGACGCAAAACCATGCATTTTACATCCATGGTCACACAAAAACAATATAAGATAAAACAATTTTGTACTTGTGAAACAAGCCATATTGTGTATCTTATTACATCTCCTTGTGGGAAACAATATGTTGGCCGCACAATTCTGACTTTTTTGATACGAGTGGGTGAACATATTGCTCTCATTAAAAGTGGGGATGTTAACCACACGGTTCCAAGGCATTATAGACAGTGCCACAACAGAGATCCTACTGGCACTCAGTTTGTAATTATAGATAGATATGTCGCTTCTTGGAGAGGTGGAGCAAGGACCAGGGGCCTTTCACTTTTAGAAACGTTTTGGATTTTTGAACTTCAGACTCACCGCCCTTTGGGCCTCAACGTACAATGGGACATTAACTCTTTCATTGATATGTCTTGATATGTGCCATTCATTTTCTATCCTTATGCCGCGTACACACGGTCGTTTTTTGCGTTGAAAAAAAACGACGTTTTTTAAAACGTCATTTAAATTGATCGTGTGTGGGCAAAACGTCCAAAAAAAAATTCCAACATGTTTGAATTTTTTGTGTCGTTTTTCAAAACGTCGTTTTTTGTTTCACAAAAAGTCACCGTGTGTAGCTAAAACGTCGTTCAAAACAACGTTTTTCAACCCGCGCATGCCCAGAAGCTAGTTATGAAGCGAGCTTCAATGGAAAAGAGTGGTGAACGTAACCTTGCTTTTTGTGAAAAAACAATGGTGTGTATGCAAAATTGTCTTTGAAAAGTGACCTTTTTAAAAACGTTGTTTTTTACTTCACAGAAAACGTCGTTTTTTTTCATCGCAAAAAAAACGACCGTGTGTACGCGGCATAACATTTTTGATGAGGTTTTTCTTTTATATACTAATTGTATGACTATTTCCTGAAACTAATTGTTCCTTCTATTCTAATGGAATTGTGCAATATATATGTGATCATGATATCATATTATTATATACAAGTGTTGTGCGACTATCACACCATTTATTGAATACTAGATGCGTATGGTGCCCCGACTGAGAGTCCAACTCACTTTTCGGTTTGCACATATAGTATAACATGAACTATATAATTTAAAGTAATTTGTATTATATTGGATATTGCAGTTTTTCATATCCATTTTTAGCTTTAATGAGGTTCATGCCTCCCCTTTTTTATCTTTTCGTATTTTTCACTTATTTTTGAAAAAACACAATTTTTATTTGTATTTTGCTTTTAATTATACCTATTCATTTAATATAATTATTAATAAGATATGACTATTTTATCTATGGTTATACATTACTCCCCTCAGAAATTCGGGTTACTAGTTGTTATAGTCCTCTTGTTAACTTCTGCCTATGTGGAACGCACATATCGCAGGTAGCATTGAGGCCTGGAACGCACCGCACCATGCATCGTTTCTACGTCCCGACGTTTTGACGTTGTGACGTAAGGAGACGTCGTTTTGTACGCCGCGTGGAACGCTTACTGTGGAGCACATCATCGCAATGCGCAGCCTCAGACACGGTGGCATCATGACGCATGTGGGCAGGGCCTCGCGTGCTCCGTGGAGCACATGGTGAATGATGCGGGTGACTGTCTTTTTGCTTTCCGCCGCGTCTGATTGGTTATCTCCGCTCTGTGTGAGATTTGAGCCAAGTGGGGTGGTGGTATTATTGATTCCGGAGCCCCAGACGAATTACATCTTCTCTCTTGGCGGCACCTCCCACCCCAACCAATGACAACTTTCTCTCACATAGAGGCTTGGAACGCACGCCTCTGCGCCATCTTGCCGCAAGCCGGAAGTAACCCATTACAACTTGTCACACATGTTGTGAGTTTGGCTCTCATTAGGGGATCATACACCTTATATATTTGGAGTGGCTACTGTAGATGGATACCCTTGGATAACGTGTCTGTACACGAAACGCGTCAGGGAAGATTCTTTACATGCGCTGTATCTTCTATTTATGTAAGTGCAATACTTATTAAATATACTCGTATCTACGTTATTACACTATATCGCTTCCTCTTATTTTCAAATGTTTACATACATCCACATGGAGTGTCAAGTACTGATCATTAGAACCTCTGCACATCCTTAATATCAGTGAACATCCTGCAACCTGAGGAGATCCTGACTTGGTCTGGCTCGATTGTCCATGCTCTTATGACTCTAAAAATATATATATATTTTTTAGAGTCCATAAATTTTGGTAAGCCTCCATCTGAAAGGGTGACGGGATTTTTTCACTAAGAAAGTCACACTCTTATGCCTCGTACACACGATCACTTTTTGTGATGAAAAAAAATGTCATTTTTCTTCATGAAAAAAAACAACATTTTTCAAACTTCATTTTCAAAAATGACGTTGCGTACACACCATCATTTTTGGAAAATGATGAACAAAGTGATGGCACTCTAAAGGGGAAGTTCTATTTGCCTTGAGGCTGCTTTTAGCTGGTTACTTGTTAGTAAAAGACGATTCCTTTTTGTCTGTTACAGCGTGATGAATGTGCTTACTCGATTATGAATGGTAGTTTTACCTCCCGTCTCCTAACTTGCTTCTGGGCATGTGCGGGTTTAAAACGTAATTTTTTACGTAGTTTTGCCCACACACGATCATTTTTTATGACACAAAAAATGACATTTTGAAAAATGACATAAAAAATTCGAGCATGTTGGAATTTTTTTTTGGTCATTTTTCAGAAGACATAAATGACATTTTGGCCACACACCATCATTTTAAATGACATTTTAAAAAATGACATTTTTTTTCATCACAAAAAGTGATCGTGTGTATGGGGCATTAGACAACACTTGGTTTTTCTAAAAGCACTATTCTTTTTATTTCACCTATTAACCATCTGACAAGATTCAAACTGTTAATTGTTATATGGACATTTTCACTTGGTGTTTATGGACAATAGATATCAATTTTTTTTATTTTTTGTTTTATCACCATTGTTTCAAAAATATTTTTTTTTCTATATATATCTTTCATGTTAGATGTATATTTTAATTTAAGCGCTACACTTTTTCCACCCATTTGTACCATTTTGTCTATGTTTTTAGCCGTGTTTAGCAGCTTACCATTCATCTTCTAGCAGCGCAGTATTTATCCAATTTTTTGTTTACCCTACACTGTATGCCCAACCTTACCTGTTCTGGAACGGGCACAGTTTTGTTAGTAGTTATGACGTTATAAAGCATTAGACATTTATTCCAAACAACACTTGAGGCTATATGTAAATTTGAATACGACATAAATTACCCTGTGTGTGCTATTGCTGTACATTTTTACAGAGATTAGTGTCATCTTATCTTTGAATAATTCTTTATTACTCCATTGTGTCTTAGATTCTTTCATTATTATGCATATAGCCTTAAGGTAAGCATGTCCATTTGCCACAGATTGTTGAGCTAAATGTATGTAATATACGGCCACCACCAGTGCATGTTATTTAAAGTTCAGTGTATTTGATTTATTTATGTATATACTTGTCTGTTTAATCTACATGACAGGAAAGGGAGAAGGTGACATTAAGTTACAGCTAGTGCCAGTATACACTGACATTTCTAGTAATTCTCTAATCCAGAAAACTGCCATCCAACATCCTGTGTAAGATTTATGGGATTCAGTGAATAAATAAGCAGCCTTGTATCTGATTTTTTTTATGATATCTCTGGCCATGTCACTCATGTGGAGTCTTGTCCTCACTTACCATATCAGACGAATGGACAAGTCATGGCCTTTAACAAAATCAGTATTCATCAGCTAAAGCAAAGATTTGCTATGAATTTTCTGATGCACTAATTGGTTACATATTTCCCTATTGACTTTAATAGAAAAACATTCTGCAGAACCGTAATGGAAAATAAAGACTGTCATTTAGGATAATTAAAGCACTGAGATGCTCGCTAAAAGATGTACTCCATCTAAGTATTCAGCCAAGGCATCTAATCACCTAAACTGGAAAACGTACTATACTACGCTTTTGCCTACAAAAACAATCATTTCTAGCATCAGTGTGTAAATGAAAACATAATGTATTGTATAATGTTTAACAAACAAATACCAAGCAACCTGGTTATAAAAGCTCAAAGCTACCTCAGGTTGTAGTACCTCACTGCATGGGCCCACTCCTGGCCTCCAAACAGGTTTCTCCAGCTCTCCTGTGTTTGCTCGCTCTTAGAGACTTTCAGACTTCCTCCAGCCCCCTGAACCCGCTAGCAAAATATGCTTTCTCGGTCTCCCAATCCCTTTCTTGGTCCCCATGTAGCCGTTTTGATCTTCCCAGTACTTTAGGCAGAAGTCCCTCACACAAGGGATGCAGCCTTCGATAGGAAGAACCAGGTCTCTTGACAATGGTCTGTCTCCAAATGTCAGAAACTGCCCAGAGTTATGCTCATATCTGGTGTCAGGTCAACTGTGGCCAGATGACAAGTGCACCCTGTTGGAGTCAGGGGTGCACCACAAGGTAGTGAACCCTATAGCAGACTGCTGCGGATGGACCACAGAGTGGATATGGAGGAGAGGTTCGCTGGGGCACAAACAGGGATCCTACAGGAAGCTTGAGCCCAAGATTCCCCAGGGTGCGGAGTCTAAGATCCAGCTGGTATTCACCAGAGCCTCTAGTGGTAAGGATGGCCTTCGTTGCAACTGGATCCAGAGTGTTGGAATAAAGCAAAGTCTGGACACAGGATATGAAGGTTCCTTCCCACCCAAGGCACCTCAGAGCCTTCAAACTCCTGGCCACAATGCGTAACTACTAAATCTGGAGAGAGCATAGAGCTCAGCTTTCTATGTTCACAATAAACATGCCCAAGCTTCAAACTACACCTTTGAAAATCCTGTGTCCTTTTAATAAAAATGTAGTAAGCACATTCCAT
The DNA here is from genome assembly GCA_029574335.1 of Rana kukunoris. Classification (NCBI taxonomy): domain Eukaryota; kingdom Metazoa; phylum Chordata; class Amphibia; order Anura; family Ranidae; genus Rana; species Rana kukunoris. The sequence goes on along the minus strand of CM056049.1, from coordinate 315,518,017 downwards.
GGCAGGGCCTCGCACTTGCTATGAGGGCACCCAAGCCAAGCTGCAGCTCCGCGTGTCAGTTCGGGCCACAGTCTTGAACACGGTTTCTGTTCTACAACGATGGCAGCCCTGAGAAACTTTTACCACAGTTCGGGCCATGCCCCTTCTCTCTTCTGATTGGATAACTGACTTGATTGACAGCAGTGTGAGCCAATAGTGCTGCTGCTATGTCTCAGCCAATTAGGAGGGAGAGTCCTGGGTTGGCCGAGACACTTGTAGATATCACTGGACAGATATGGGGCTCAGGTAAGTATTAGGGGGGTTGCTACACACAGAAGGCTTTTTTAATCTTAATGCATAGAATACATTAGGATAAAAAACCTTTAAGCCCCATACACAATATCAGGTTTCCTGATGGTTTTCTCATCAGGTTTACCAAAACCATGTAGTGCAAGGGCCTGCCTGACTCCATACAAATTGAAACTCTTGAGGTTTGACCTCATATTAGATGGTTTTGGTAAACCTGAAGAGAAAACCGTCAGGAAAACTGATAGTGTGTATGGGGCTTCAGACTTTACAACCCCTTTAAGTAATGTGGGCAGTAATTACACTACCTACTGCTCCTTTTCTCATATTGATATTTACATTCAATTATATACAGAAAAACAAACCCAGGAGTATTCCAGCTCCATCTCCAGCTCATAGTTTGTACCCCACAACTGAGACTCTAATCAAACCTGCAAAGTCTTCTTTCCATACATTATAACCTTGGTAGAACTGCAGGTATCATCTTGTCCAGTTATATTTGTTCATAAATACAATTTTAATCATTTTGAACATTCCAGAAATAAAATCAATGTAATAATTGTAATAGTAAATAAACAGCTTCGATGAGCATGCAATTCAAAATTGGATACAATGATCATTTTAGAACTATTCGCACAACATTTATAATAATTGTTTGTGGATTACAACCAGTTTGTTTCTTAACACAACTTTACTTCTGAAATGGAAAGTGTATTTCTACATTAACTGAAACCAAATTTTCTTAATTAATCTACACTCTGTACAGCTTTTTTTTTTTGGTAGAGAAACAGTAGATGCTTTTGAATGAATAGAAAAGGGTATGTAGGAATGTAAAATAGTATACATATACATTAGATCCACCTAATGTAACTGTGATGATCAGTGAATTTTTCAATTAACTGAATCAGAAATTGAAATGAGCACCAAAATCACAATTCTAAGACCCCTGTTCACACTGAGCTAGTGGTGTTTTAGCGCTTTTTAAGCTGTGCTTTTCGGCCTGCTAAAGGGGCGCTTTTAACCCCCGAAGAAGGGAATAAAAGTGCCCATTTCAATGGGCAGGGAATTTTGGCCGCGCTCCCAAACTGCCCTAAAGATGCTGCTTGCAGGACTTTTCCTAACGTACCGCAATCGCACCGTTCCAGTGTGAAAAGGCACACTGAAATGAATGGGAGGCAGTTTTCAGGCGTTATTTAGAGGCTATTTCTAGCGCTAACATGCCTGAAAACCTCCTCAGTGTGAAAGGAGTCTTAGTCACTAATGCTTTGTCTTAAAAATACACTATATTGTCAAAAGTATTGGGAAGCCTGCTTTTACACACACATGAACTTTAAAGGGGTGGTTCCCCTAAAAAGAAACCTTTAACATTGCATCTATCCTCTTAATTACATGTAGAATCGGCTGGTATTTAAAAAAAAATCGTTCCGTACATACTTTTTTCTTAATGCAGCCTCACCGCTGCTTCCGAGTATATGCTTGGGGACAGGCATCCGATCGACGCATACAGCGCGTCACGAGATGCCGAAAGAAGCCGAACGTTGGTGCGGCTCTATACGGCGCATGCGCACCAACGTTCGACTTCTTTCGGCATCTCGTGACGCGCTGTATGCGTCGATCGGATGCCTGTCAATCAAGTAGGCACGCCCTACCCCGACCGTCAGACCCGGAAGCGGCGGTGAGACTACATGCCGAAAATGGTATGTACAGACGGATTTTTTTTTAAATACCAGCCGATTCTACATGTAATTAAGAGGATAGATGCAATGTTAAAAGTTTCTTTTTAGGGGAACCACCCCTTTAATGGCATCCCAGACTTAGTCCATAGGGTTCAATATTGAGTTGGCCCACCCTTTAAAGCTATAACAGCTTCAACTCTTCTGGGAAGGCCGTCCACAAGGTTTAGGAGTGTGTCTATGGGAATGTTTGACCATTCTTCCAAAAGTGTATTTGTGAGGTCAGGCACTATTGTTGGAAGTGAAGGCCTGGCTCCCAGTCTCCACTCGAATTTATCCCAAAGGTATTCTATTGAGTTGAAGCTGTTATAGCTGTACCCTCTCCCAGCACTGATTGTACTACTCTTGCTTGACCACTGATGGGCCGTGCCTCAGGGAGCTCTAATGTCTGGACCTCCGCTTTTGCTATATTATTATACCTAATCCTTGTACCACTGTGCCTAATTTATATTTTGCACTGATGTCAGTTTATTTTTCTATGTTTGAGTGTATTGCCTGACGTTTATGACCAGGTTGTCTGGTGTTTTTTTTTTTTGTATGTTTTTAAGGTGTCTTAAACCTAATAAAAAACCTTTAAAAAAAAGCTGTTATAGCTGTAAAGGGTGGGCCAACTCAATATTGAACCTTATTGACTAAGACTGGGATGCCATTAAAGTTCATGTGCGTGTAAAGGCAGGTCTCCTAATACTTTTGAGAACATTGTGTATAATGAATTTAAACTTAAAAGAAATATATAGGCAAGTAAGTAATCAAAATGTCAATTAATTAATTCTCTATATTACTAATTTAGCAGGTAATAAGCTCTTAACCACTTAACGCCCGCCGCACGCCTATGTACGTCCACAGAATGGCGCGTACAGGCAGATGGGCGTATATATACGTCCCTGCTTTCTAGCGGGTCGGGGGTCTGATCGGGACCCCCTCCGCTGCGTGCGGCGGGCGGCTTACCTTGAGGAGCGATCCGTGCTGAGGGGGCGGCTGCTCGATTCTGTCCGCCCCCTCATGATCGCTGTTGCCGCTAGGTAGCTAATTTGTTTTTATTGCGATTTTTTTTTTTTACTAAAGACATGTGGCCGAATACATTTTGGCCTAAATGTTTGACTAAAATTTTGTTTATTCAATTTTTCTTATAACAAAATGTAAAAAATATTTAATTTTTTTTCAAAAATGTTGCTCTATTTTTGTTTATAGCGCAAAAAATTTAAATTGCAGAGGCAATCAAATACCATCAAAAGAAAGCTCTATTTGTGGGAAGAAAAGGAGGCACATTTTGTTTGGGAGCCACGTCGCACGACCGTGCAATTGTCTGTTAAATCGACGCAGTGCCGAATTGTAAAAACGCCTCTGGGCATTTAGCAGCATATTGGTCCGGGGCTTAAGTGGTTAAAGTGTACATTTGTATGGCATAGATAAAAAAAAATACATAGACAGTACATCGCTATAATTCATGCTAAATTACCCATGATTTGTCCTCTTTAAAATGCTGCTACAGAAAAAAATACCTGGTGGACTGCCAGAAGGGCAGTGAGCTTCTAGCTTCCTGTCTGAGATGCAAACACAGTACAGGCATACCCCACTTTTAAGTACACAGTGGGACCAGAGCATGTATGTAAAACGATAATGTACTTAAAGTGAAACAATATCTTTTTTCACTTCTAGGGTGTTGTGGGGGGGGGGGCAGGAGCTGTAGTGGGGGTGTCAGGAGCTGTAGTTGAGGTCTCAGGGGTTGTAGTGGTGGTGTCAGGTGCACACTGGAACAGGGCGGGCTTTGCTTTCGGAGATTTAGATCCTTCTACTGCGGCTGCAAAATGTCTGTACAGTACTTGTAAGGCACTTTACATACACTTGCAGGTATGTCCTTACTCGCGAGTGTATGTTAAATGAGTGTACTTAAATCGGGGTATGCAGGGGCGGACTGACAACTCATGGGGCCCCCGGGCAATAGAAGATCATGAGGGCCCCCTGTGTCCCCCACTCACACCTACACAAAGCCCTACCTACCTAAATCCTGGGGCACGCAGTAAGGCACACAGCAGGGCACAGGCACATCATAGGGTGCACAGCATGGAAAAACACAGGGTATGGGGCACACAGTAGGGTACATCACAAGGCACACAGGAAAGCACATCATGGGGCAAAGGGCACATCAGGGGGTACACAGCAGGCCACTGAGAACATCGAAGGTCATGGAGCACATCACAGGACACATCAGGTGGTACACAGCAGGGCACACGGCACATAGTAGGGTTTATTATGCTGTACACAGCAGGGCACACATTATTGAGCACAGCATGGTGCATCACAGGGGGCACACGGAACATTAGGGGGTACACAGCAGGGAATGCAGCACATCACAGGGCACACAGTAGGTCACATCAGGTGGTACACAGCAGGGCATTGGGTACATAGCAGGGCAAAGGACACATCACAGGGCATGTGGCACACATTATGGCACATCTGGGGAGTACATAGCAGGGCACATCACGGGACACAGGGAACACAATAGGGCAAATAGCAGGGCACAAACCAAAACACAGGGCACACAGCAGAGCACTGGGATCCTCCAGACACAGGACAGTGTCTCTCAGAGCAGCCATGATAGAAGAAGGCACAGGGGGACACTGTGGGTGGAGGATAAGGGAGGAACTGCACAGTGACCTCTCTCACCCCCAGCTTTGGACCCCCAGCATATTGCAGTCACCCCCCCCCCCCCCTTCCTACCTTACTCACGCACAGCCCGGGAGAGACACACCAGCGCTGAACAGAGGGCGGGAACTTCTGAAGTTAACTTTTCATAATAACAATGCTAATGATTGGTTGCTAGGACCACCTAGCAACCAATCACCTGCTAGTTGACTCCAGAATTTCCCATCTTCTGTTCAGGCTGCCCCGCTGTCTCTCTCTTTCTAACCTGCTGCTGTACCAGGCAGAGAGAGAGTTTTTTTTTTCCTGCTCCTGTCTGTGTGTGTCAGTGCGGTGGCGTGTCACCCAGGTAGCGGTACAGTGAGCACTCGGCCCGAGCACCCTGTCACACTCAGAGCCATCACCTGAGCATTGCCCCTAGTGTGTGGCACCCGGGGGCGGACCGCCACCCCACTCCTAGGTACCACACTGCGTGCAGCAAAAACAGCGCCTCACCCGAGGGGCTGAATACCTCTCAAGCCCCATACACACTATCAGTTTTCTTGATGGTTTTCTCTTCAGGTTTACCAAAACCATCTAATATGAGGTCAAACCTCAAGAGTTTCAATTTGTATGCAATCAGGCAGGCCCTTGTACTACATGGTTTTGGTAAACCTGAAGAGAAAACCGTCAGGAAAACTGATAGTGTGTATGGGGCTTCACAGCGAGCTGCTTCCCGCCGACCTCTCCTCTCCTCTCGTTCGTCCCAGGTGATGTCACCTACAAGCACCTGGGATGGACGGGAGGGCAGGAGGAGCTGGCAAGGAGTAGGTATTATCACAGCCGCCGAGCCCGAGCCGCGTCCTGCTAAATCCCGGCTGCGAGTTGTATGCAAGATGCAGAGGCTCTCAAGGGCCCCCTAACGGCACGGGCCCTCGGTCCATGCCCGAATGACCGAATGGTCAGTCCGCCCCTACCTCTGCTGCACTGAAATCTCAGGCAGCGCTGTCACTCATGTTGAATTGTTCCCTTGGACTACAGAACACCTCCTTGTTATGTTATGGAAGTAAGGAGAGTGTGAGGTAGTCTGTAGTTAAAGGGAAAAAACGAGGCAGGCCTGACAACACTGCTGGAGATTTCAGCACAGCAGAGTTACTGTGTTGTCAGCTCAGGCAGAAAGCTAGGAGCCCACTGGATTTCTGGTAGTCCAACAGGGATTTTCCTATACTTACAGCACTTTTTTTTTTTTCATTTTTGAAGACAATAGCACATGTTTCTAATTATTACCAATGTACAACCTTTACATTTATAATAAAAACCCATAACCAGAACTATCTTAATGAATCTGACAGTGATGTCTAATTAGATATGACAACACTCTGGTAATAATAACTCATATCAACCTGGTGTTATTCTCAGTTACTGAAAATACACAAAATCAGATGCTGATAATTGATGTCAGGTATACAAATATAGAGTGCTGGTTTATGTCTTATTCACCTGTTTAATGCAGGAAAATATACTCAAAGCGTGTTTAAATATAACTTGAAAAGTGAGGTTTAAGCATCTGCCAGAGAAAAGAAAATCAGACCTTTGATGACCCCTTGTGAATAAAACACGCACTGCACAGGAGAGAGAGACGAAGAACATGAAAGACTATTTGCAAGCGTAATAGCTCTAATTTACTGCTCAAGCAGCATGAAAAAATAAATACTGACATGGTGTGAAAAAAGTTATAGCTATGCTATTTTAGCAGAAAATATATCCTTACTCAACTGTGGAAATGGTGGAAATATATTATTATTTAAAACAGGTACTATCAGTCATCATACATAATTATAATATACATATAATATTAGTATAATATAGGTATAATTGTTTTATATGTATGTATAGATAGATAGATAGATAGATAGATAGATAGATAGATAGATAGATAGATAGATACAGAGATATATAGATAGATAGATAGACAGATAGATAGATAGATAGATAGATAGATAGATAGATAGATAGATAGATAGATAGATAGATAGATAGATAGATAGATAGATAGATAGATAGATAGATAGATAGATAGATAGATAGATAGATAGATAGATAGATACATAGATACATAGATAGATAGATAGATAGATAGACACAAACACACACTATATTACCAAAAGTATTGGTACACCTGCCTTTACACACACATGAACTTTAATGGCATCCCAGTCTTAGTCCATGAGGTTCAATATTGAGTTTGCCCAATTTTTGCAGCTATGACATCTTCAACTCTTCTGGGAAGGCTGGCCACAAGTTTTAGGAGAGTGTCTATGGGAATGTTTGACCATTCTTCCAGAAGCACATTTGTGAGGTCAGGTGCTGATTTTGGACGAGAAGGCCTGGCTCGCAGTCTCCAGTCTAATTCATCCCAAAGATGTTCTATCAGGTTGAGGTCAAGACTCAAGCCAGTTAAAGGGATTGTAAAGTCTAAACGTGTTTTACTTTAATGCATTCCTTGTATTAAGGTAAAAAATGTTTAGGTGTCAGCAACGCACCCTCAGCCCTCCTTTACTTACCCGAGTCCTCATTCGATCAAGCGCTGTCGTGTCTGCAAATCTTTTATCTCCCCTCACTTCTGGATCTTGCTGGCTTTGCTGGGGCACCGGGAGCCATTGGCTCCCAGTGCTGTCAATCAAAGCCAGTGACGAGGAAGCAGGGGGCCTGGCCGGGTCCCTCTGTCTGTGTCAGTGGATGCAGCAGAGGCTTCCCATGCAGCTTCCAATGGGGTCACTGGCCAGAAAGGAGGGGCCAGGAGTGCCGGCGGGGGACTCGAAAAAAAAAGAGGGTTCCTGACCTCTTTGTTTGATTCCATTGCACAGAGCAGGTAAGTATAGACATGTTTGTTATTTTCTTTTATTATTTTTTTAGTGTATATAGTATATATATATATATATATATATATATATATATATATATATATATATATATACAGTATATATGAATTCTATGCATTTTATGTATATATATATATATATATATGCTGTAAATATGTTATATATATTATTTCTTGCATCTGGTACAGAACACAGCTGCCATATCACCCCATTTTTTCCCTCCCTACACCATCTTCCAATCATTTGGAGTATGTCTTTTGAAATCACCTAACTTACTAACGCCTCTTCAGATGGTCTTAGAGATATGGCAGAAACAAGTGTTTTAGTCACATTTTAACACCCCCGCACCACCTGCCAAATCACTAGGTAATTAAAACAACAGCAGTACTTGCCTATGAGAAACCTCCCCAGGCCAACTATCAGTTTATGTTTCTTTCAGTTTAGTATAGTTTGGTCAATTACCTGTTTTGAATCCGCTATCTTACTGTGAATCTCTCTCTGAAGCGGTAGGAGATAGAGACGCCCTTACCATCCAGTTCTTACTCTAGATATATGTCTACCACTGATTTTGTGGGATACATGTGATCCTATTGTTCAACCATTATATACTATACTTGTTTTTCAGTTTTTTTTAGTTTTTTTTTTTCATTCTGATGTACAACACCTGCTTACCAGCTCAGTACCTGTATATCTGTAGTTATCTGCTTTGTATGCACTATCTCCCTGTGTTTTCTAGGATAACTTGAAAAAAAAAACAACAGCAGCTGGACAGGACAATATCCACACGCATTGCTTCGGTTTGCGTCTTATCAAGCAATTTAGAGCATGCCGTTTTTGTACTCTTGTCTTTGCCACAACCTGCTGCCTACACTGAATTCAGCTGAAACTCTTGGAAAATGCACACTGAATGCTTTGAACCTCCCTATTAGGTTTGTGACACATTCACATTGGGGGTTATTTACAAAAGGCAAACCCACTTTGCACTACAAGTGCAAACTAGCGTTGCAAAGTGCACTTGAAATTGCACTGAAAGTGCACTTGGGAGTGCAGTCGCTGTAAATCTGAGGGGTAGATCTGAAATGAGGGGAAGCTCTGCTGATTTTATTATCCAATCATGTGCAAGCTAAAATGCATGTCCCCCTCGATTCTACAGTGACTGCACTTCCAAGTGCACTTTCAGTGCAATTTCAAGTGCACTTTGCATTTGTAGTGTGCACTTTTAGTGAAAAGTGGATTTGCCTTTAGTAAATTATCCCCATTGTGTTTTTGAAGTGTTTATAATGTTCACTTCCTCTTGTGAAATAACCTGAAAAACAGAGGTGGCGTTTGAGCAGCAATTATTAACAAAACCTAATGCATGTGAAAGGCAGTTGAAGATGACATGGATTCATGCTATAACCGCGTTAACCTGTATTTGTTATTTTGTCTCATCTCTAAGCCTATGTAAAATAGGCAAGTAAGCCTTAAATAACTTCTGCATACCCAGAGAATGGGAAATCACACATGCCTAGAATGCTTAGAAAAATCGCCGCTCTCCCAGTCCAGTCTATGTTGTTAATGGGCCATATTCAGATACAAATGCCTATCTTTAGGCGGGCGTAGCGTATCTAAGATACACTACGCCGCCGTAACTTACAGCGCCAGGTTCCTTATTCAGAAACAAATTGCGCCGTAAGTTACGGCGGCGTAGTGTAAATGTGTCGGCGTAAGCCCACGCAATTTAAATGTGGAATATGGGGGTGTGATTTATGTAGAATCATTGTGACCCCACGTAAATGAAGTTTTTTTGAACGCCGCTTGCGCCGTCGGTGGACGTATCCCAGTGCGCATGCGCAAACATCACGTCGTAAATACTTATTGATAACGACGTGAACGTAACTTAAGCCCAGCCCCATTCTGAATCAGCTTACGCAAACAACGTAAACGACATACAATACGACGCTGTCCCGACGTCCATACTTAACATTGGCTGCGCCTCATATAGCAGGGGTAACTTTACGCCGGTCCGACGCCTTATGTAAATGACGCAAATAGATACGCCGGCCGCAACTATGTTCGTGAATCGGCGTATCTACCTAATTTACATATCCAACGCGTAAATCGACGGAAGCGCCACCTAGCGGCCAGCGTAAATATGCAACTAAGATACGACGGCGTAAGAGACTTATGCCGCTCGTATCTTAGCTAAATTCCGGCGTATCTTGTTTTCTGAATACAGAAAAAAGATACACCGCCGCATCTTAGAAGTTACACGGCGTATCTCGAGATACGCTGACGTATCTTGTTTCTGAATCTGGCCCAATGTGTATTATTTTCTCATCTAATTTTTACCACATAGGGGATTATTTACGAAAGGCAAATCCACTTTGCACTAGGTGCAAAGTGCACTTGAAATTGCACTGGAAGTGCACTTGGAAGTGCAGTCGCTGTAAATCTGAGGGGTAGATCTGAAATGAGGGGAAGCTCTGCTGATTTTATTATTGAAATATGTGCAAGCTAAAAAGCTGTTTTTTTTATTTTCCTTGTATGTCCCCCTCAGATCTACAGTGACTGCACTTTGAAGTGTACTTTTAGTGCAATTTCAAGTGCACTTTTCACTTGTAGTTTGCGCTTATAGTGCAAAGTGGATTTGCCTTTTGTAAATAACCCCCATAGTGTTCTTCATTATTTCACTCGTCATTCATTGCTTTTTTTTTATTGTCATCACCACATCACATTTCTTAATTGTTCACTATTAAATCTTTAATACTTTTTTGCATAGCCAAATTCTATGAATTTTTCAAAATTTTGACTTATTTTTATTTAATTTATTTTATTAATTGTTTTATTTATTCTTTTATTTTATTATTTATTATTCAATATTTTCCTTATTCAACTTTTTATTTCACTGTTTAGTATTATCTTCTGCATCTCTTAACATTCTATCTTCCTCCCAAACACGGTCAATTTCTCTCTCAGTTTCAAACTCTATTTCCCCATATCTTATACATTTACTTCATCACCTTAAAGTGGTATTAAAGCTTCAGCTTTTAAAAAATAAATAAAAATGATGAACCTTTTATACTTACCTCCTCTGTACAATAGTTTTGCATAGAGTGGCCTCAATCCTCTTCTTCTCGGGTCCCCCAACCGGCATTACTGGCTCTTCCCCCTTGACCAGTGCCACAATAGCAAGCCACTTGTTATGGGAACACTGGTGCGTGCTCACTCCTGAGCCCTGCTCTATGCGTCCATAGCTGCTGCTCGGCCCAACCCCTCCACTCTCTCCTCATTGGCTCACATGGCTCCCGCTCCTGTCTCAACCAATGAGAACAGAGAGTCGAAGGACAGCCAAGTCTATTGTGCACATCGCTAGATCGAGAAGGGGTTCAGGTGAGTATTGGGGGTGCTGTGAGAAGATCAGCACACAGAAGGTTTATGTACCTTCATGTATAGAATGCATGAAGGTAAAAAAACCTTCAGCCTTTACAACCACTTTAATCACTTGCACATGTTTATCTCCTCATCTTCATAGCCAGTGATGCATAAGTTCTTCCATCCTGCTTCTGCTCTTTACTTCTATGACTAAGCCCCACCAGGTGGGGCGAAACATGGGCGTGGCTTGTGGAGTGGTGTAAGGCTGGGGCCATCACACACATTTTAAAAACATAGGGCCAGATTCACGTAGAGTTACGCCGGCGTATTAGTAGATACGCGGTCGTAACTCAGAATCTGAGCTGTCGTACCTTTAAGCGTATTCTCAAAACGAGATACGCTTAAATCTTGCTAAGATACGTCCGGCGTAAGTCTCCTACGTCGTCGTATCTTAGTTGCATATTTACGCTGGCCGCTAGGTGGCTGCTTCCGTCGATTTACGCGTCGAATATGTAAATTAGCTAGATACGCCGATTCACGAACGTACGCCCGGCCGTCGCAGTACAGATACGCCGTTTACGTAAGGCGTTTTCAGGCGTAAAGATATTCCAACAAAAAGATGGCGCAGCCAATGTTAAGTATGGACGTCGGGACCGCGTCAAATTTTTCAAATTTTACATTGTTTGCGTAACTCGTCCGTGAATGGGTCTGGACGTAAATTAAGTTCACGTCGTTTTCAATGACTCTTTGCAACGTCATATGGAGCATGCGCACTGGGATACGTTCACGGCCGGCGCATGCGCAGTTTAAAAAAAACGCCATTTACGTGGGGTCACACTTATTTTAAATAAAACACGCCCACATCAAACACATTTGAATTTGATGGGCTTAAGCCGGCCCATTTACACTACGCCGCCGGAAATTAGCTTTGTGAATAGAGCACTTGCCTCTCTAATTTACGGCGGCGTAGCGTATCTGAGATACGCTACACCCGCACAAAATTACGCCAGTGTACCTGAATCTGGCCCAAAGACTGGACTGGGAGAGCAGCGATTTTTCTAAGCATACTACACACTATTGGATGGTGATATTTCATGCTGGCACCCTAATCCTGAACACCAGCCGGACAATATATATCTTCCTTTTTTTGTTTAGAGTGACACGACAAGTATAAGCAGCAAACATGCCTGAAGAGAGATATTTTGGATCTCGTGCATCTTGTCATGTGGCACCCACAATATGGAACTCACTGCCATCCATTGTTCAGAAAGCAAGCACACTGGAAGTTTTAAAAACACAAGGGTCTCTGTATAGCTTCTCCATATTTCATCTCCTCACATTCTTGTAAATCATCAACTTTACCTTTTTACCTGGTGATCCAACCAGTACCACACTTCTTGTCTGATGCCTGGTGCACACAATGAGATTATTGGATCATGTACAAAGGCGTGCGCAGGGGGTATGCTGCGTGTGCCTGGGCACACCCTAATCACCCGGTACGTGCAGCGCAGATTCCCCCTGCTGATATTTCACCAAAGCTTCTAAAAATGTTTTTTAAATAATAAAAAATATAAATAAAACTGTAAAAAAATCATACAAAAATAAAATTAAAATAAAAAACTACCCGACACTATCCACTTCCTCTACTACATTTTAAAACGTTTACATTTATTTAGAGTGTGTGTATGTATATATATATATATATATATATATATATATATATATATATATATATATATATATATATATATATATATATATATGTGTGTATATATATATATATATATATATATATATACACACACACACACATGTGTGTTTGCGTTTTGGGGTGCACACCCTAATGCAATAGGCTGCGCACACTTATGCAAATACCACCAAACAAAAGCTCTGTTTGTGAGGAAAAAAGGACGTCAATTTGTATGGGTACAACGTCGCAATTGTCAGTTAAATTGACACAGTGTCGTATCGCAAAAAATTGCCTGGTCAGGAAGTGGGGCTGAAGTGGTTAGAGTGCTTTTACTATTTGTTTGCAATATGCAAATACTTTAGTGTGCATAGTCTGGTTCAGTCTAAATGTAGGAATTGTGCACTTGCTTTCTATAGAAATAAAGACAATCACAGGAAAATACAAATTAACCTGATTAATAAAGTATGTTTCAACAGTATAAACCCTCACATATACCCAGTAAAGTGAATGGCCTCAGGTGATACAAATACTCCTACATAAGTTGTACCTGTGTTTCTGTAGCTTCTCTTCTCTAATCCATTCAGAATGTATACAGCCCAGTCCAAGTCCAGAATTTAAATAGCATTATTTTCTGAGATTTCAGAAAGCAGGGGGGGGGGGGCTGAAGTTATTCTCTGCAGAGCTCAGTGAGAGTGTGCACATTTATATGTGTTTATTACCTCTCTGGCATCCCTCTTATTTTGACAAACAAAAAGATCTAAAAAGAATAATCAAGCTAGCAAATATGTTTTTTCCCTGCTGAATGTTTCTGGCCTTTGGGTTACTGCATAGGCATCCCTAAGGCCCTGTACACACGATCAGACCGGTCCGATGAAACTGGTCCGACGGTCCGTTTTCATCGGACCAGGCTGAAGTGGCCTGATGGTCTGATGTGCGTACGCACCATCGGACCAAAAATCCAATCAGACCAGAACGCGGTGACGTAGAACACAACGACGTGCTGAAAAAACGAAGTTCAATGCTTCCAAGCATGCGTCGACTTGATTCTGAGCATGCGCGGGTTTTTGGTCCGATGCTTTTGTGTACTAACCATCAAAACTGTCTGATGGACAGGTGTCCGTCAGACAGATTTTAAAGCAGGTTTTAAAACTTTGGTCCGATGGACAACGGTCCGATAGGCCATACACACCATCGAACTGGTCCAAAGAAACTGGTCTCCAGACTTCAAGTTTCATCGGACCTGTCTGATCCTGTGTACGCGGCCTTACTGTTATTCAGTTATCTAACATCTATGACTACTTTAAGACATTTAAACTTTAAATATTAATAGAGAGGTTATCTGAGAAAAAGTAATTTGCACTGCAAACATTATAACCAGACTGACTGCATGTGTGATCACTGTGTTTGAAACAATGTATTCTAAAAATGTAGTGTGACTCAACTGCATGTTATTTGGGATTAGATTTATTTTTAAGAGTCATCATGTCTGAATTAACCCCTTTTCCACTGAAGTGATGGGGTGTGTCAGGAGGCAGTATTGGAAGAAACAGTGGAAAAAGTCAAATTTATCCATCATATTACATGACCCAAAGGTAAAAAAAAAAAAAGGAGACAAAGAAACTTTGTGTAATATAGGTGTTACGATCAGCTACAAAATCATACTCCCATTCTAGCAAGATCCCTTTTAAATTAATTTTGTTAACACATATGTTAGATATCCAGCATGAGAGTTTTGCCCGTTGAGATCTGATAAGTGTTCCTTTATTTTTTTTTAGCAGTGTATTACATTTTTTGTATTGGGTTTAATAAAATAACACTAAACTCTGGTTTGGAAGATGGGTGTCTGTCTTCCTTTCGTCCAGCAGATCGGATCAGATGGCAGTCGGGTCCATGCAGACTACTGGTCTGTTTACATCTGACTGCCCATAGAGGAGAGCAGGTTGTGTCCATGCCTGCTCTGCATAAGTTTAATGGATACAGACATGTCTTCCACCTGCTCATGGGGGATCAGCGGACAGATTTCCTGTTGAGCAAGTAGATCGCAGATGAAGTCCGCTCTGTGTAAAAGGACCCTAAAACTGGCTACTCACTATCAGGTGTTTTTTTATGAAACCCAGCAGGTTGCAGAAAAAAAAACTGACAGCTCCGGTCAGAGCCACTGTACTAACCATGCAAGGTTATATCAGCGATCTCCCCTACTGAGCCAATCTGACAGGGGGACGACATCCCAACGCCAGAACACTTCAATCAGCACTCTTGGCTGGCTTCTGTCGGAGAGACTGACATACACACAGGCCAATTTTCATACTTTTTTTTTTTGATCCAGCCATTGTCTCCATTCACATCTAGGCATTGCTATCTATACAGGTGTTTTTCGGGTGTATTTTCTGGCGTTTTTGCAGAGTTTTTGCACAGGAGTTTTGAAGTTGAAAAGGTCACCAATGTAAAAGAAGTAAAAAGCCTGCAATCTGCCAAAAAAGAAGCTCATGTACATTTTTTAGTGACATGTGTTTTGCTTTAGGTGACAGAACACTCAGATGTCAATGGGGGTCATTGAAATGAATGGAATTTGTCTTGTTAGGCGTTTTTTGAGCTGAGGCTTAGAGCAGAAAAACATCCAAAAACGCTTAGATGTGAACGGAGCCTTATGCCGCGTACACATCATCGGACATTACGACATCAAATGTTCGCTCAAACTTGTCTTGCATACACACGGTCACACAAATGTTGTCGGAAAATCTGATCACCAAGAACACAGTGATGTACAACACTGCGACAAGCCGAGAAAAATTAAGTTCAATGATTCCGAGCATGCGTCAAATTGATTCCGAGCATGCATAGGATGTTTGTGCGTTGGAAGTGGCTACAGACAAACTGAATTTCCGACAAGAACTTTTGTTGTCGGAAAAATTGAGAACCAGCTCTCAAATATTTGTTGTCGGAAATTGTCCGATGGAGCATACACACGGTCGGATTTTCCCAACAACAAGCTCACATCGGACATTTGTTGTCGGAAAGTCTGACCGTGTGTACGCGGCACTAGGCTCCATTCATACTTGTAGGACTCCAAAGTTACGTTTGCTTTGGAATGCGACTTTGGTGCAACTTTGACGTAACTTTGGATGGGTGCAACTTGGATACGACTTTGGCGTTGACCAGTGCTAGTGAACAACTGTTGCACAACTGTTGCATTGAATAACATTCAGGTACGATTTTCTTGCAACTTTTGAGGGCTACCATTGAAGTCTATGGCCCTCAAGTTGCATGAAAGTCAGACCAAGGTAGTACATGAACTACACATACTATGTTACCAAAAGTATTGGGACGCCTGTCTTTACACACATGAACTTGGCATCCCACTCTTTTTTTAATTACTTTATTTTAGAGATGTTTACACATATAATACAAAATACATAAATATAATAAGATTCTAACAAAACATCCTATTTACCACTCCCCCCCCCCCTTAAGAACCGGTATCTTTGCCAATTAAAACTTTTTTTCGGTCACTTCTGTTGCTATCATGACTGCTGCGTAGTTCTTTGTTTGCTTAAACTTATGCCATTTCTTTCAAATTACTGTATTTATTGGTGTATAACACTCACTTTTTTACCCTGAAAATAGAGGGTAAACTGCGTCTGCGTGTTATACACAGGGGGCTGTGTAAAGTTTTTTTCCCCAAATTTCCATCTTAAAGTTAGGGTGCGTGTTGTACTCCTATGCGTGTTATACGTTGATAAATTCGGTAATCGATGTCTTTCTTGATCTCTGCTGCAAAGGTACTCCATCTCAGATATATAATCTACCCTCTGCATCCATTCCTTTATAGATAACTTCTCCAGTTGCAGCCATTTTTTGGGGATCATGGCCTTCACAGCATTGAGCAGGGAAGGGACCAAAGTTTCTTGGTATTGTTTCTTAGTTTTATTGTTCCCATGAAATAACACATTCCAGGGATTTTGAGGGATCTTTTCCCCGGTTATCACTTCAATGTACCCTAAGATACTATACCAGTACTCTTTTACTTTTGGGCATTCCCACCAAATATGTATTGTTGTTTCCGTTTGTTTGCAGTCCCTCCAATATTGGGGAGATCTACTTGGCTGAATTTTATTGATTCTTTCCGGGGTCAGATGCCATCTTACCAAACACTTATAATTAGCTTCAATAGTAGCAATATCTGTTGCATAGATATAAACTGCTTCTATGATTTGCTTTTCCTCTGACTTTGTTGTTAAGTCTTGTTCCCATTTCCTTATATAAGGTAAACCCCCACTTCCTACTAAATTTGTTAATATTTCATACATTTGAGGGATTCCATGTTTCATAGGCATTTTAACATTGCAAAGTTTTTCAATTGGATTCAGGGTTTTTTCCTCTCTAATTGGTTGAGTGATTGTGCTCACTAAGTGCTTAAGTCGCAGGTACTCCCACTTGCTTACCTGCTGCCACCCGTGCATTGTTTTTAAATCGAATCTTGTCCTGATTTTCCCTTGTGTCGTTATATCTTTTAGTTGTGCCTGTCCCATATATCTTCCCATCCGTGTCCCATTACCTGGGGTGAAAAAACTTGTTCCTGACAATGGGATTAGTGGGGAGTTGTACTCCCACTTTTCCCGTCGGGATAGTTTATCCCATACTTTAACCACTTAAGGACCGCCTACTGCACATTTACGTTGGCAGAATGGCACGGCTGGGCACATCAACGTATATATACGTTGATTTTAGTACCCAGCCATGGGTCGCGGGCGCGCGCCCGCGGGCGCGCGCCCGCGACCCGGTCCGAAGCTCCGGGACAGGGACCGCGGGATTCGCGGACCCGATCGCCGCTGGAGTGCGGCGATCCGTCCCTGGAGCGGAAGAACGGGGAGAGCCGTGTGTACACACGGCTTCCCCGTGCTTCTCTGTGGCCGCAGCATCGATCGCGTCATCCCTGTAATAGGGGGACGCGATCGATGACGTCACACCTACAGCCACACCCCCCTACAGTTGTAAACAAACACACTAGGTCTCACATCCCCTACAGCGCCACCTGTGGTTAACTCCCAAACTGCAGCTGTCATTTCCACAGTAAACAATGCAATTTAAATGCATTTTTTGCTGTGAAAATGACAATTGTCCCAAAAATGTGTCAAAATTGTCCGAAGTGTCCGCCATATTGTCGCAGTCACGAAAAAAATCGCTGATCGCCGCTATTACATGTAGTAGTAAAAAAAAAAAATTTATAAAAATGCAATAAAACTATCCCTTATTTTGTAAACGCTATAAATTTTGCGAAAACCGACCGATAAACGCTTATTGCGATTTTTTTTACTAAAAATACGTAGAAGAATACGTATCGGCCTAAACTGAGGAAAAAAATGTTTTTTTATATATTTTTGGGGGATATTTATTATAGCAAAAAGTAAAAAATATTGCATTTTTTTTTAAATTGACGCTCTATTTTTGTTAATAGCGCAAAAAATAAAAACCGCAGAGGTGATCAAATACCACCAAAAGAAAGCTCTATTTGTGGGAAAAAAAGGACGCCAATTTTGTTTGGGAGCCACGTCGCACGACCGCGCAATTGTCAGTTAAAACGAAGCAGTGCCGAATCGCAAAAAGGGGCAAGGTCCTTTACCTACATTTTGGTCCGGGTCTTAAGTGGTTAAAAACAATTTTAGTTAGCTCATGCATGTCAGAATTAAGTGTTCTATTTTTAGGTGGTATCCAAATATTTTTCCCTAACTGTGTCTTGGGCAACATGTTTTCCATTTTCATCCATCTCTTATTTGTATTTGTATTTGCCCATTCCACTAATCTTGCAATTATTACTGCCGTATAGTATCTTTTAATATCCGGCACTGCCAAGCCTCCTTTCTTTTTCTTCCTAGATAGGAGCCCGCCACTTACTCTTGGTTTTTTATTCTGCCAGATATATTTCAAAATTATTGTTTTCATAATTTGAAAAAAAAACATTGAGGTATCTCTATCGGGAGCATTTGGAATTTGTATAACAGTTTTGGCAGGATCACCATTTTTAATAAATGTATTCTTCCCATCCACGATATAGGTCTCCTCGATAGGATTCTTAAGTCTTCTTTTACTTCATTTAATAACATAATTGGCTGAATATATTTTTCCTATAGTAGGAGTTAGTTTAATTCCCAGATATGTTAGTGCTTCTTGCTCCCACGAGAATGGGAATTCCTGTTGAAACGCTAATTCCTCTTTCCTTTCTATTCCTAAGTTTAATATTGTTGTTTTTGTGGGGTTTATCTTAAAGTTTGTAAGCTCACCATAATCCTTCAATTCTTTTATTACATTAGGTATTGATACCCTTGGCTTAGTTATGTAAAGAAGTATGTCATCCGCGAAGACAGCAACATTATGTTGTTCTTCTCCAATTCTTTTTTTTTTTTTTTTTTTTTTTTTAGTGTATTTTGTGCGTGAACTCGAGAGAGAGGAGCCGGACTGCAGGAGTTGGGAGTAGGCAGACCCTCCCCCCGGAGGCAATCGCCATCCTTCTCCATGCCCCCGGTGGCAATGGCGGGTGTGAGGGGGGGCCTCCCACTCACCCCACCCTACCTGCTCCACTTGGGAGCCCAACTGGGGCCCAACAGGACCCCATCGGGGCAGAGGGACTCCCCCTATGAGGGAGTGAGGGGGCCTGACCCACCAAGCCAGCACCGTAGGTCCTTCGCCTCTCTTTAGGAGACCGCATGGCCAAAGTGCGTGCGTATTAAACCAATTTTGTGTGCGTGCAAGTGTGGTGGTTTTTGTGGGGGGGGGGGGTGGGCGTACTAAGCACAGGCGTACCTTGCATAGCACACCCACCGGGAGCCGGGCTGAGACCACCAAACTCAATTCACATGTAGCCGAGACCGGGATCCGAACCCTTGGCTGCAGAGGTGAACGGCTTGTCAGCGCAGTGCCAATCACGTTGCGCCACCACAGCTCCTGTTCTTCTCCAATTCTAACTCCTCCTATATCCGCATTTTTCCTAATTTTTTCCAACAATGGTTGCAATGCGATTACATATAGCAGTGGTGAAAGCGGACACCCTTGTCTTGTTCCATTGAACTTTTCAAAAGCTGACGACATACTTCCATTCACTTTAACTCTTGCCGTCGGATGTTTGTATAAATTGTCGATCCATCTCATGAATCTTGGGCCCAACTCTATACTTCGTAACGTATCCATCATAAACCCCCAATCTACTCTGGCATCCCACTCTTAATTCAGAAATGTACTTTCTATTGCTTTCAGCCTCCTCCAGATTTCCAAATCCCTTTATGTTTGCTGCTGTGATCTGACTTCCTCTCTTGATCACTCCGAAGATGGACTATGACATTTATAATGTGTATGGAGCAGTGGACATGACGTAATGTACACTGCTCCTTTCAAACAGAAGTAGGGAGAAAAGGTTTCAATGGCTCATGGAGGATGTTACAAGAAAGCAGAAAAGAACAGTAAGGAAAGTAGATTACAGGGCCATTAAGTGGTAGATGTATGTGGAATATATTTGGAGAAAAAAGTATATAGTTTAGGGTCACTTAAAGTTAAGTTAAAGGTATATATTACTGTAAAAAAAAAAAAAAAAAAAAAGCTTATTGATTTTTAATATAATATTTATAATTACATTATTTGACAAAATGTATTTGTAATGTTTTCTCTGAGACCATTTAACACCTGTTGAAATTTTGTCAGCACGCCCTTGCAGCATCTGTTACTTAGAAACCAAATTCTTCAAGTCCAGAATGTTAGCAGCCTTTGCAGCGTTTGCAAAGTTTTAATTTTGGGCATTAGTATCCTGGTAAAGACTATAAGATAAGAGTTTCAGTTTTGTCTTAGTAAGTGGGTTGGCAGGATTAATATAAGGCCCTCTTTCTAGCAATGTTTGTCTACTAACACTGAGAGGTCCTTCATTGTTACATCATTTATCTAAATAAGTCAAGTATATAGTGGTTGATTCATTTAAAATAAAGGTCAAATACTGCAAGGAGAAGGGTGCGAAAAGACCATGGCTCTTGATACTTTATTGGAATGGTATCCAGCACAATAAAATTAAAGCGGGGCTCCACCCTAAAGTGGAACTCCCGCTGATCGGAACCCTCCCCCCTGAAAGGTGTCAAATTACCTGCTCTGTGCAGTGGTTTTGCACCAAGCAGCCCAGATCCTCTCCTTCTTAGGTACCTCTTTCTGTGTTCCTAGCCCCTCCCTTCCTTCTGTTAAGTGTCCCCACAGCAAGCAGCTTGCTATTGGGGGCTCCCGAGCTGAGCTGCAGCTCTGTGTGCCCATTCAGACACAGAGCTGCGGTTCAGCCCCACACATCTCTCTCCTGATTGGCTAACTGGCTTTGATTTACAGCAGCGGGAGCCAATGGTGCCACTGCTGGGGCTCAACCAATCAGTAGGGAGAGTCCTGTATGAATGAGACACTCGTGGACATAGATGGGGCTCAGGTAAATATTAGAGGGGCTGAGGCACACAGACAGCTTTTGACTTTACAACCACTTTAATTAAACAAGCTGTTAGTTAGAAGCTGATTGACTACCATGCACAGCTTCACAAGATTTTGTACTCTATAGTCTAAGTAAATCAACCCCAACATTTCCTATTTCATATTTTCAAAGTGTCCGGTGTGTGAGATTAAGCAGTTGACAGGTTTGTAGGCTTGTACAAATTAAGAAAGATTAAGGGAAAATGAAAAAATTTGCACAGTTATAATGAGAGAGGATATATTCAGATCCCTGCAAAAGGCTAATTGTGATGGGTTTCCTTTAAGGCGGAGATTGCAGTAAATACTGTATGTAATATATGTAAGAACACTTCCTCTGTTATTAAAAGCTTCTTCAAAGTAAAAAAAAATCTGTATAGGGAAAAAGGTTAATAAATACACTTTCGTTGGAGCACCTAGACAAGGGTGACCTCACTCTACTTCCAGCAAGAAAACCTGGGAGTGCAGAGAAGTCCAAATCTTCTATGCTGTGCTTAAGCATCATCTTATGGGATTTGGACCACTAAGCATTCCCTAGGATCTTGTCGGAAAGTGGGTGATATCATCCCTTGCAGTAATGAAGTATATTTATTAACTTTTTTCCACCTACTTTTTTGTAAATATTAACCCCCCTGGCGGTATTCCCGAGTCAGGCTCGGGGTGGAATTTCAGGAATTTCAGGACCAAAAGCTAGAGTCCACAGGCACAAGTTACTTACCTTGTCCCTGGATCCTGCAATGCCGCCCCGCTGTGTGATCAAGCGGTGTCATCCTCGCTCGATTCACAGTGCCGGGTGCCTCCAAGCTCCATTCCCTACGACGTTACGACGCACGGGGGCGGAGATCGGCGCAAAGTAAATAAATACAATACATACAGTATACTGTAATCTTATAGATTACAGAACTGTATGTAAAAACACACCCCCTTTGTCCCTAGTGGTATGCCCAGTGTCCTACATTCACTTTTATATAATAAAAACTGTTCTTTCTGCCTGGAAACTGGAGATTGTCCATAGCAACCAAAAAGTGTCCCTTTATGTCAAAAGTGGTTTTAGACCAGATAGAAAACAGCGATAATAAATTAGAATCACTAATTGAGCGATAGCGATTTGTGGGGAAATGTGTCATCAAAATATTTAAAGTAATAATTTTTATTATTATAATATTTGTTATAATTATTGTTAGTTATTGTATTATAATTTATGATTTTGTGTTTCAAATTTTAATATACCCGGGATGTCTACTAGACTCTTGTTTGGACAGATTTAAGTGAGTTATTTCTAAGAATTACAGGCCTACAATATAAAACGCCAAATTTCAATGCAAAATAATGGGACCGCTTTCAGCACCTAAAATATTAATTAAACATACCTCCAGGGAGGTTAATGCTGCTACTTATGATGGGAGAGGGACAGTGATATATGAGGTAGACCTTACATTCCACTGCAAGGTTCACTTTAAAGTGACCCATACTTTTACTCTTGCAATCCTATTTAACAGTACCTCTTAAATGGGACTTGTAAGCTCTTTATTTCTCCCTGTCTCTTGCCTCATATCTCTAACAATCCCTTTAGACAGTTTCTGTGAAAACCCAGACTGGGAATCAGACTTCTGGAAATAAGTTTGGTTTTACACAGCCTGACTTGATATATTGGGCCAGATTCACGTATTCCAGAGCATCTTGCGTTGCGCTGCAGAAATTTTAGGAGCAAGTGCTGTCATTCACGAAGCACTTGCTCCTAAAGTTGCGGCAGCGCATCACAAATGAGCCGGCGGAATTCAAATGTCGCGGGTACGGGGCGTGTAGTATGCTAACTACGCGCGATCCCGCCGCCAACGTACTGCGCATGCGTCGAGTGTCAAAACATCCCCGTGCGCATGCTCCAAAATCTGTGAATGAACGTCAATGACGTCACATTCCCATTCATGACCGTTTTACGCAAGCGACGTTTTTTTTTTTTTTTCCCGACGCGATGACGACGCCTATACCTAACATAGGATACTCCAACCCCATGTAGGTATATCTATGCGCCGCGTATCCCGTCCGGAAACGTCGTATCGTCATTGCGTCGCGCCGGATTTCGATCGTGAATTGCCGATTTCTGCTCATTAACATATTTTTTGAGCGTAAATCGGCGGGAACGCCCCCGGCGCCATTTTTAAGTTGAAGTAACGATGCGATGGCGAAACTCAGTTACGCTGCTCGCATCGGAACTTCAACCCGGCGTTTCTTGTTTTCTGGTTACAGAAAACAGAAACGCCGGCTCAAAGCCACAGTAAGGCTGGCAGATCACTCGATCCGCCAGCGTAACCTTTCCTGAATCTGGCCCAATGACATCGTCCCTCCTTTCCTAATTTTTTTGTTTTTGTTGCTCTATTGGCTGTTTGTCCATGCAGAAAAACAAATTCCAGACAATTGGAAAAAGAAGAATGAAGAAAGGAAAAGTGAAAATAATGAAAGTGGATTTATACACAGAGTTTCACAGCTGCTACATAGGGATTGCTATTGGGCTGTCACAAAGAGAGGGAACAATAAAGATCTTTAAGCACAGGCAAGAGGAATGGCACTGTTTATGTTAAAATCATTTTTTATTCTTAAGAATACTGACTGCAAACAGTAGTTGCTTTCTCTACATCTACTCCACCATATTTATCCTTAAAATGTGTTTGCTAGGGAAGGAAGCTAAGCACTAGCAGACCAAACCAGAAGAAACTTTGATAGAAAGACATATGATCCCCTGAGGCATGATCAGGATATGCCCTGGAGGGCTACATCCTGTTAGGTGAGTCTGAAACAGCCCTAATAGTTGTTTCCTAGGAGATATCCATACAGAAATCACCAAAAATAATTCCAGATATTTTTTCCCAAAGAATTAATCTTTTAAGTCTAGCAACTTTATTTCTGCATCATTGTTGTTTTTGCAATTGAAAATATTAAAACAGCAATACACCAAGGCCCAGATTCACAGAGAGATGGGCGTACATTACGCCAACGTAGCGCGGAGAGGCAAGCATAGCATTAAGCAAGCCAGTGCTCCCAATGCTGTGCCAGCGTTGCGTGGGTTTCGAAGGCGCAGGCCGACGTAGGTGGAAGTGGGCGTGACCCCATGCAAATGATGGTCCGAGCATGGTGCAGTGTTTCACGCCCGGCGTATCACGAACTGCGCATGCGCCGTGACATTGCAGTGACGTGGACGCATGCACAGCACCCTTATTACGCCGGTACAACTGCCTAAGCTACGCCGGATCACCACGTACGCCGTGAACTTAACGTACGCCCAGCCAGACACACGTCCAACGCACAATACGACGGCTTGTGTTCCCTGGTGCAGACCTTTGCATGTTTGTTGCCGGGTTGCACCTCATCTATGG
Source organism: Rana kukunoris (assembly GCA_029574335.1). Taxonomy (NCBI): domain Eukaryota; kingdom Metazoa; phylum Chordata; class Amphibia; order Anura; family Ranidae; genus Rana; species Rana kukunoris. Next base: position 315,493,602 of record CM056049.1, on the reverse strand, counting down.
GAAATAACTTTACGCCGGACGTATAACTTACGCGCACCTCGCGTAGCATGCGTCGGACCAACTCACGTTCGTGAATCGCCGTATTTCCCTCATTTGCATGTTTGAATGCCTAATCAATGGGAGCAGCAACATGCGTCCAGCCCATATGTGCGCCCACGCTACGCCGGCGTGTGCAAGCTACGTCGGCGTAGGGTGGCCAGTTTTTAGGCGTATGTTGGTTTGTGGGTCTGGCGCACACATACGCTGGCGCACATTTGCACTTACGTCGCCGTAATGTGCTATAATTTGGCGTAAGTGCTTTGTGAATCTGGGCCCATAAATCTATGTTCAAATATAAAGTCAAAAAACGGTTTTATTCCAGGAAAGAAATCCTAGAAAATCTTTAAAGCAATTGTTCACCTAGCTGCGACCCCACATGTTTTTTTCCAAGCCTGCCACTTCATCAATGACTTTGATTGGCCAGCTCCAACTTGACCTAGACCAAAGTAACACAAAGTACCGTAAGCAGCTAGTGACTCATAAAGCAATGCTTGGAAGTCCATTTTAATGAATTTTCTATTACATATGTGTATTTATTCATCTAAACATATTCTCAACACTTTTTTTTTTTTTTTTTTTTTGTATGCTATTTCCCACATGGAACAGAAAGTGCTGAAAATTTATTTTTTTCCAATATATTTTCACTGAGTAGTTAAATAGAGAATGATGTGATGTGCATTTGTGCTGTTCTTTCAGATTTATAGATGAAATGATTTTCTTGTTCTTGGTGTTGCATCTATTTGTGACAGCAGAGAACAAACTTAATCGTGCCTTTGTTTGTACGTGCTGTTTCTCCTACAGATACTGTGCAGCTCACTGCTCATTACTGACAGTGATGCTGAAAGTTGCTCCTGGCTATTTGAGCACTCGCACTAAAGACCTGATTTATTATGGCATTTTATCTCTCTGAGCTCTGTGGCATACACTGTTGGCACTGTTACAAAGAAATGTGTTGTGGGTTATCACTGCACTCTAGAGTCTAAAATAAAGGGTGACCCCAGATAACCATACAACCGAGAAGACATTAAGATGAATTCATGAGCATTGAGCTAAGCTTGGAAACACATCTGCAGTTCCTCAAAAACTTAATGACTACAGCTATATGCAACTTTCCTCTATCCAGCAGCAGGTCATCAGTAATGATGTACTAGGATGCACTAGTCTAAATATATTTTTTGTTAAACATTTAAAAAAAAATCAGAGCAGCTTGGTTACATGTTTATGCTTTAGATTACAGCAGAAAATCCATTTCACAGTAATTTGCTACACAGATACTACTACTTAAAGCAGAACTAAAATACTGTAATAAAACAATAGTTAAAAGTTATAGTTTTTTTGCAGAAGAGACAAGCAACGTTTTGTTTTGCATAACCAATTTTACCCCACGCTCATAGCTATTTTTCTACATTCACTGCATAGTACATGGCCTGAGCATTGTACTCTCTCACCATATTCTTGGTATCTGTAAGATGTCGGGAATAAAGCTAAGTGCCAGTGACAATGTAGCTCCCATGTGAATAATCAGTGGCCCCCAAATGGTTAAAGAGTGGTGAAGTGGGAAGGGAAGATGGTGATGATGGAAGCAGTAACTGGATATTGAGGCTGCCATTGCTGGGGGAGGGCATTATACAAGGCAGGTGTGTCATTATGTGCAAGTATGCTTTAATTTCTTGCATGCCCACACCATGACAGAGTAAATTACTGTTTTACAACAAATCTGTTGGTAGCATAAAAGCTATTACTTCCTCACTCCAGTTCTCTATTTTAGAAAGCAGGAAATGGTTTAGGCTGAGCTCACATATGTGCGGCTGCTTTTTGCATTCCGGTGCATTTCTGTTCACTGGTTAAGGTGCGATTTAGGGGCACATTTTTGCCAGAATTCGCACCTGAATCGGACCCAAAACAGCACAGGACTCTTTTTGAAACCACACCATGGCCACCCCTGACATGTGTGAACCGGCTCCATTGAGCGCTGGCCACATTCACATGTCATGCGAATTGGAGGTGGTTTACAATGCATCTGATTCCAACTATGTGAAGCAAGTCCTTAACCACTTTCCGACCAGCTCTATTGCACGAATCCCCGTACTGGTACGTCGCTTTGTGTAATAGATACAGTGGGTGCGTGCATGCCGTCTGAGCCTATGCATGTGGCCGGGGGCCGTGATGCCGCCAGCCACCCGTGATTGCTCCACAGAGAGGCAGAACGGGGATCTGCCAGTGTAAACAAAGTTTACACTGTCAGGGGAGTACAGTGTGATCGTCTGTTCCTAGTGATTAGGAACAGTGATCTTGCGTTACTCCCAGTTAGTCCACTCCCCCCACAGTTAGAAACACAACCTGTTACAATTTTGTTTTTTTGTTTTGTTATGTTTTGTTTTGTTTTGAGGATGGAGGAGGGTGGTGGGTAATACAGTAAAAAGGTCAAAGGGGAAAAGAGAAGTGATATGGAATTAATGAAGCATTAAGGAGATAGGAAAATTACAAGATTGTAATAATAATTTCTTTTCTTTTTCTGTGCCCTTGGCAGAAATAAGTAGATGATATGAAGTGCGATAATTCGTAATGTGAAACTTGTGGAAAAGGAAATACAGAATAAAAAAGAAAAAGAAACACCTCCCAGGGAACACACTTAATCCATTAATCTTCCCCTAGTGTTAACCCCTTCCCTGCCAGTGTCATTTATAAAGTAATGAGTGCAATTTTATAGCACTGAATTGTCCGTCTTTTTTTGTTTAAAGCGCAAAAAATCGAAACCGCAGAGGTGATCAAATACCACTAAAAGAAAGCTATAGGACATCAACTTTGTTTACACGACCGTGCAATTGTCAGTTAAAGCTACCCAGTGTCATATGGCAAAAAATGGCCTGGTCATTAAGGGGGTAAATCCTTCTGGGGCTGAAGTGGTTAAAAACATGTTCACCACTTGGGCCTGATTAATACAGTTGATGAAATCTATACAGGTTTTATTTGTGGAAAATTCATCAAAACCTGTTTGAATTCCACAAAACATTAACTTAGCAGCAAACTCCATTACAATGTTTGTTGGGTAGGGGACCTTGATACTAAAATGTTGAAAATATTCAAGGATAATAGATAAGTTATTGTCAAAAAGGGCACTTGATGCTAGGGGACATCTAATAAGGCAAAATTTTGTTTTTTTAAATACCATGGCCAATCCTCTAAATTACATACTTGGGAAATTACTTCAAACTCTATGTGGTGTTACAAAATAGTGTGATATTCACAGATGTGTCAGTGACATTCAATTCTGACATCACATGTTTTAGATGTGTAATTTTTACATGTAATTTGGCTTAATTACATCAGCAGCACCCAATCTGATTCAGTGTAACTTAAAAAAAGGCTTTATTTTCTTTGGCTGAAACACGCTTTTGTTGACTGCAAAACAACTTTTTGTCAAGCAGAAATAGGCTTTAAACAGTAGCTCCAATTTTGTTAAAAAAAATAATAATCCCCTCTGGGTCATCAATGTATATTGCATACATTTTAACAAACTTTGGCCCAGATTCAGAGAGAATTGGATTCTCGTAGCGTATCAGAAATACACTACGCCGCCGTTTCTTACCTGGCTCTACGTGGAATCCAGGTAGATTTTGTCCAGTAAACGACAGCGGCGTAGTGTATTTCTCCCGTCGCAATCCATCTAGACGAGTAGGGGGCGCGCATGCTCTGTTCGCAAATTTCCCGCCGTGCATTGCACGAAATCACGTCGTTACGTCATTCGTTGTTTGAGTAGCGTCGTTTACGGACATTTCTATTCCCGAACGAGTTACGTAAAAAAAAAAAAAAATTAATTAAAATCGACGCGGGAACGACGGCCATACTTAACATGGGTTACGCACCGTTAGACCAGCAAAAAGCTGGTCTAACAGTACGTAAAAAAAAAACAGACGTAAGCGATTGCGAAGACCGCTCGTATCTTCGTGGATCGCCGTAAAAACACATTTGCATATCCCGACGCATCAAAACGACGCGAACTCCTCCCAGCGGCCGCAAATATATCGCAGCGTAGATCCGAAGGTTTACGAAGACGTAAGCCTCTCGGATCGAAGCCGCCGTATCATGGTTTGAGGATTCATAATTTGAAATTACTCCTGTCTAACACCAGTTAGACAGGCGTAATTGCTTTATGAATCTGGGCCTTTGAGTCCTACCTGTTTCTGCTCTGAAGAAAAAGCTGTTTGTTGTCTGCAGAGGGAATCTGAATGGAAGTGACTTATCTATTATTAATCAGCTGATATTGCTGATTGCTATATTGCATTGAAGTTTACAGAATATTACAACACTGCAGACTGAAAAGGATTTGTAATTTTTAATAATATTTAATTAAATTATGGCATGTGTATCAATTGTATATGTTATATTTTTTCCCACAAAATAGAGTTACCCTTAACTGGCAGGTGAAAGCAGCAACCACAAATCAAAAAGCTATAGGAAAGTAAGCCCCCTACTTCATATAATCTAGCAGAGTTGAATATGATAGTTTGTGAACTTATTTTTTCGCAGTACCACACATCATTGTCTTTGGTACAGTCACAATGTATCTGAGTGAGGAGAGACACTTTTTATCTTAATTGAGAGACAATAGTCACATATATTGTAAAGTGGTTGGGCAGTAGTTAGGCAACTACTTAGGCTGCAGTGTTAGAGGGTGAGATAGATTTTCTTGAAACAGACATTGGGGTTTATGATTTGAGAATCAATAGCCACAAATATCATTGAATGGCTGGACAATATGTACGTTTATATGTTGGGCTGCAATATAAGAAGAATCGATAAGTTGGATGTTATCTTAAAACAGAAGATAGTGTGAGTGTGGTAATTGAGAGACGATAACCAAAAATATTGTACAGTGGCTGGACAATATGTAAATAGCTTGGTAAGGCTTGGCAGGGCCGTCTTTAATATGGTTTGGGCCCTGGGCAAACATTTTTTTGGGCCCCCCTCCAGCTTATTTTGGGCCTGGCTGGTTCACATGTATGTGTTTTGGCAGCCCTCATTTGTGCAGGCACAGCAGCCCATTGATTTGAATGGGCTGCCATGCCTTTGTTTCCTGCAGAAAAAAGGTGCATTCAGCATTTTAAAAATACATTTGCCTTGAAATCCATTCTGCTTTTGCACCATGCTACTTACCTGCAGTTCTTGCACACACAAACGCACTGTGTTTTTTTTAAAGCGTGACCTAATTGTCTAAAAATGCAGCAAGTTTGACAGTGCAGGACTTGCAGATAAGTCACAGCAGACAGCAGAATGGACAGACAGTGCTGTATTTCGTTGCTTGATGGGCATAGGTGTGCCGTGTGCGCAGCCTATTACATGAGGTATGCGCTTTTCTTTGCAGGAAACGCAGGCATGGCGGCCCATTCAAATGACATGTGAACCAGCCAGGCCCAAAATAAGCCCATCAGGCAGTTAAATACAGACAGTAATGTCATGTGCTCTGAGGCCTTACTCAGCCTGGACTGCTGGTCTGGTCTGTGATTTAAAGAGTTCCTGTATTTTACAAATGGCATGGCATGAGGTCCCATGGTGCTAAAGCAGAATGGACAGACGGTGCTGTAAAACCATGCCATACCATGTGTAAAATACAGGAACTTTTTAAAACACTGACCAGGCCTGCAGTGAATCATCAAATATTATAAAGACTTTGGGCACACTCTACAGAAAATTTATATTTACAATATAGATTAGCAAACAGTGACATACCTTGAGGAGCAGTACATGAAGAAGAAGTCAGCCTCAGGAAGAGCAAACTGGGGATGCTATAAAATCACATTCTAATTCACTTTCATATACAAGCAGCACCCAGCGGCAGGAAGGGAGAAGTGCACATTTAAAGGGAAGCCATGGGTGCTGTACATTTTAAAACACTGGGAAGGAAAGCAGTACTGTGTGCCGCTGATGATTTTCAGTGCTGATTTGTGGGCAGCACAGGGGCTTAACGAGTGGCTCTGCTTTGGGCCCCCAACAGTGACAGGGCCCTGGGCAACTGCCCCTGTTTGCCCTATGGTAAAGACGGCCCTGAGGCTTGGTAAGGCCGCAATGTAATAAAGAGAGTGAGATGTCCAGCTACAGAAACACATTTGATTTACTAAAGGCAAATAGGCTGTTTATTCTGCAAGGTAGGTTGCACTTTGCATGGGAATATTTGATTAGTGAACATGGTGAAAACTCACTTTGCAAATAATATTCCCAATCTGGGGGGAAATTTCTTTGTAAAGTGTAACTACTCTTGCAAAGTAAACAGTCTTCCTCCTCATCCTTGTACAGCAGCCTTATGTAAAATAAAAGCGCTAGCACTGCTAGGTGCCTGTATTGTGCTCATGTAATCTCTTCAACACCTATACTTCAATTTAAGCCCAAAAAAACAAAACAACAACAAAAACAGTGTTCTGATGTACTTAAGATATGCATGCTTGAATGCCTATAATGTATAAAGTAGTGCTAAGGACCACATGACATATATGATGTAGTCTGTTACTAGCATTAACAAAGCAGCCCCCCCCCCCCCCAATAACTAGTTTAGATAGGGATGAGACAAACCATTTAACACAGACAGAGATGTTGACAATGGTCTTCTCTTATACTAAATGGAAAATTAACTGTTTTTGTAACTGCGTAAAAGTTTTAATTCATTATTCACATATCTAAATCCAATAGTCCACCTAACAATATTCTCTCCAGACAATGTTGCTGTCCAAGTGTGTATCCATTGGACCTCCAAAGATAGACGAGCCACCCTAAGGCAGGAAATGGGAAATGTGTTACTGGCTAGATCATTAAGAGAAAATAAAGTGGGGAAAAAAATGTAATCAGAAAATGAATGCAGCAATATTACTTAAGGATTGGTAAGCTATTATGTTCGCTTTTGCACTGTATACATTTCAAGACTTAAAGTGGGGAATTAATAAAAAGTGTGTAGGTGGGGTGCAGCATAGTGCAGCAGCAATAACACACACTCCAAGTGCGATGAGAGAACTTGTATTAAAATAATGCAAAGAAAGTTCACAATAAGGACACTCCAACAAAGAACACCCACAGTTCCAGCATTGCAAAAAGAATAGGTTTCAGCTAAGCTGACATCACCTGTTAGGAGGGGCAGAATTTGGCCTGGCTTTTTCGTGCTTAAGAAAAAAGGTGTCTAAAGTGGTTGCGAGCCCTACACTTTCCTTCCCCATTAGGAACTTTTCCCTATCTCTAGTTCTGCCCCTACCAGGCATGGTACCTGTCCCTACTCTACCCACTTGCAAAATGTGCACCTAGTCTGGGAGCCAGGGCCTTAACCACTTGCTTACTGGGCACATATACCCCCCGCCTGCCCAGGTGAAATTTCAGCTTCCGGCACTGCGTCGCTTTAACTGACAATTGCGCGGTCGTGCGACGTGGCTCCCAAACAAAACTGACGTGCGGTTTTTATTTTTTGCGCTATAAACAAAAAAGAGCGACAATTTTGAAAAAAATACAATATTTTTTACTTGTTGCTATAATAAATTCCCAATTTAAAAAAAAAAAAACATATTTTTTTTCTCAGTTTAGGACGATACGTATTCTTCTACATATTTTTGGTAAAAATATAAATAAATAATCGCAATAACCGACTGGTTTGCGCAAAAGTTATAGCGCTTACAAAATAAGGGACGGAATTTTTTTTTTAATATTTTTTTTTACTAGAAATGACAGTGATCTGCTATTTTTATTGGGACTGCGACGTTATGGCGGACACATCGGACACTTTTGACACATTTTTGGCGCCATTCACATTTATACTGCGATCACTGCTATAAATATGCACTAATTACTATATAAATGTGACTGGCATTGAATGGGTTAACACTAGGGGGGTGACTGGGAGAGGTGACCGATATGTGTCCCTATGTACAAGGGACACAGATCGGTCTCCTCTCCAGAGACAGGACGCTGTCTCTGTGTAAAATGGCAATGAGAGATGATCTCATATGTTTACATATGAGATCATCTCTCATTCGCCGCACAGATCGCATCGCAAACGGACACTCTGATTGGCCGCGATCTGTGATTGGCTGTGTCCAAGGGACACGGCCAACACAGAGCTTCCCCGCTGCGCGCTCTGGAGTGTGCGCGGGGAACACCCAAAGGGGCGGCCGTCAAAAGAAGGCGGCTTGGATATTCAGACCCGCGCTGTAGCCGTCATTCGGCTATAGTGCGGGTCTGAAGTGGTTAAATAAACGTTGCCTAACCCAATATGGTTGTCTCAGTCATATCAGGTAATAGCATGCAGTTGGATAGCTTCCCCAGTGACCCAAAAATCCATAGAGGAACCATGTTCCTCTTGACTTCCTCCAACTGCAAAGCAGTTGTGGGAGAGTGCCACCTGCACCTGCCTGGAAATGTCTGAGACAAGTTCTATATCAACTGATAAAGCAACCAGTGAGCTTCTATCTTTCATTTACACACAGTTTAGAAAATAAAATGTAAAAGCGGATTGACTGTGCAACAGTTGAGATGTTGTCTCAGGCACTTTTTAATACATTTCTCAAAAGTTTCTCCCTGGTCAAAAATTGATTATCTGTCATTTGAAAGCTTCAAATAAAATATACACCTTCATACTATGTTCCTTGTTCATGGCTTTTGACCATGTAAAGAATGTATCTGGTGATCTTGCCTTTCACCTGAATTTGCATTGACTGATTCCACCGGTGTTGTTGGTACTCGGAAGAAGACTCACTTCATTATCTAGCAGAAGATCTGGGCATGCACTTGAATCCTGTCTGGACATCAGCACTGAGGGAAAGCTCTGCCATCTGCTGAGAAGGGAAAGGCACAGGATGAGGATTAGTGGTTATACGACCCCAATAAAAATAAAAATACGAGCTATATTTATAAGAGTTCTAAATAAAAAAACTTCCAAAGTTGATTTTTTTTTATATATGTGTACCAAATGGGCCATTGGTGGGGTACAGAGTCGACCATACATTGACTTAAATTTCAATTTTTGACAGAGACCCCAAACACAAATAAAAATTTGCCATCTTCCTATGGAAATGGAACACGAATTTGCAAGAAATCAAGTTGTCTGTATTGGTTGGAAATGTGCCCAATCTCTTTCAGCTGTAAGTGCCACAATAAATCAATGTTTCTGTTCACAGCCTTTGGTGGGCTTGCACAATGCTATAAAGATCATCATGGATCTGCTGATTGTCACTGACAGATTTGTTAGGGAGCTAAAAAGGTGGCTGTAAATGGAAAATCATTTTTATGAACTAAAGTTGGCAATGGTGTATCTTAAAGATCTGTACTGGGCTTAGATCTTTTATTATTAATGTTAATAACCTGCTGATTGGCATATAACGTTTTGTGAGTTACTGAAACTCATCACTGTACTTATTTTACAAGCATCTTAATAAAATTAAAACATGTTCATTCAATGTAGAATTGAACCTCTACCATTTTTTTTATGAACCTCTACCATTTTTTTTATGCGCTATTGCACAGCGTATTAGCACATTATGCCAGACTTACCCGGTAAGCGATCCCCTTTAATCCTGAGCTGTCAGAATTCCAGTCGCCATCTTCTCCCAGTCTTCCTTCTCGGTTTTGAACCTTTACCCATTTCTTTTGCATGTTTGGGGTGCCATTTGGGGCAGCCAAAGAAACCGAAAACAAAGGTCAAGCACTAAACCTTTTGAGGTTTGTCCCTATTGTATTCTAGGTCTGGACACAAAGATGGATGCTGCACCATGATCATCCTCTTGGGCCCCTGCAACTGAGCTTTGCTGCAATATTCACCTAGAGGTATCTTAATTAATACTGTAGCTATATATAGCCTGGATAGCAAGGATAACTTGCCACAAATTTGTGGCAGTGTTGAATTGTCACTGGCAAGTTGTACACTTGCAGAGCTCTTGAAGCACAAGTTCTAATCTTTTCTTATATAAAATTTGCATTATTTCCATACTGTTGTGCATTCTTATATGCTTATTGTAGTAGTTCATCTGCTTCCGTTTACATTAAATTACTGGTTAACCAGTTTCCAACCAGCCTATTGGGGAATGATGTTAGTGAGAAGCTCTCGTCAATCCAGAATCGTGTCCCACTGGGCCACACAGCGGCACAATATTTTACTGGACACAGCCAATGACAGATCACTGTATCGGCCACTGCTGGTAGCATGTGACCAGTGTAACCAATCACAGCAAGTCACATAACAGTTTTATACAATAGATGGCTTCCTTTCAAGCCATCCATTGTATACAATTGTGTTGTTAGCTGTGATTGGTCAGTGTGATCACATGGTACAGACTGGGCCAATCACAGCCCACCAGTACCATATGATTAGCTCTGACAAATCACAGCTAATCACAACAAAAGAAACTAAATGAATCAATTACATTAAGTAAAATGCTTGCATATAAGAATGTAATGCACTGCTATATGCAAACATAATGTGTAAAAAAAAATAATACTGATTACTTCCCCAGAGTAAGTACAATGTTACTATGGTAACATTATATTGCTCTGGTCAAAGTATGTTAAAAAAAAAAAAAAAAAAAAGAACATATAATAAAAAAAAAAACTTATAAATAGTTTTTTTTTTCTTACTGTCACAGGTCAGTGTCCCTGATCACCGCCACACCTGTTATATAATGGCGCTGTTCTGCACTAGTGACAGTATGAAAAAAAAATGACAACTTCAAAAAACTCGCCAATACCTTGGACTGTTTACTTTCCAAAAATGGGTCATTTGGGGGATATATGTACTGTCCTGAAATTTTTGGGCCTCAAGAAATGGCTGTCAGTACATCAAGACTAATCAATTTTCATATATATATATATATATATATATATATATATATATATATATATATACTGTAATTATCGGCGTATACCACGCACTTTTTCCCCCATAAAATCAGGGGGAAATCGTGGGTGCGCGATATACGCCAATAGCATACCTCTGAGGGGAAGGAGGGGGCGAGCACCCGCCGGAAATCACGAGCTGTCATCTCCTCTCGGCTCTCACTCGGCTGTCACGTCACACATGCACAGTCCCGCCTCTGCCACCAGCATTGGACCAGTGTTCTGTCTGTCACAGGAGATGGTCCAATGCCGATGGCGGAGGCGGGACTGTGCATGTGTGACGTGACAGCCGAGTGAGAGGAGATGACGGCTCGGTGATTTTTCTGGCGGGTGCTTGTCCCCCTCTGAGGTATGTGAGGTACTGGTATGTGTGTGAGAGCCGAGCCACCACCAGCACTGACCACCCGCCAGACCAGGCTGTGCAATAGAGCACATTTAATTGTTCCACAGCCAAAAATCTGTTCAGCAATCATATTTTCAATGACCTGAAATATTATTGCTTGGCTTTAGACTTTATTTCAAGAGGCCCCTGTGTAGTGCAAACTTATAATTTACTATAAATAAGAGTTCTATAATGGGGTTAAGCCATTTTAAACAATATTATTCATATAATGCAAATTACTATACAAAGGATATGTGCTCGTCCCCCTCCTCCCCTCCGAGGTATGTGTGTGAGACCCTTAGATTGCTTCAAAGCTGTTTATTTAAAAAAAAAAAATTCCAGAAAATTCCCTCTTAAAATTGTGGTGCACGTTATACCCCGGCGCGCGTTATACGCCGATAAATATGATATATATATATATATATATATATATATATATATATATGTATACAAAACGGTTGAAGATCACACAGAACCACATGGCAAAAAAAGTCACAAACTGCCCAAGGCGGAATCACATCTCCCCGGTGCTTAAGGATCTACACTGGCTCCCGATAGCAAAACGGGTCGAGTTCAAGGCTCTCTGTCTGGTGTTTCGGGCCTATTGGCAACTAGGCCCGATGTACTTATTGAACATGACTCAACACTACTGTCCACCCAGAGAGCTTCGTTCAACTGACGCCCTGTTAGCGATTATTCAACCTAGTCTCTCAGCTTCAAAGGGTGGCCACCGGCTCCAATCACTGGGGAATTCTCTTTGGAACCAACCCCCTTATCAGCTCAGAGCATCCTCCTCCTTGATGGCCTTCCGTAAAGGCTTGTAAACACTGCTTTTTTCACAAGCCTACGGATAGAGACTTGACCATCAAAGCTCTTAGCAGGATGCTGCCTTAATCCCAGGTTGCGGTCCATGGTCAGGGAGTAGGGATAGGCTCCTTGTGTCCTGCCCCCTGCCCCCCCATCTTTTTATATTTTTGTTTACTTTTTGCTTGTTCACCTCTTTCACTTAGATGTCCTAGTCTCTTATCTTAGCTCCTGGGAATTGGATACCCCCAGCTTGTTGGTAAGCGCTTAGACACGAGTTTCACAACTCGCATTCTGCGCTCTATAAGCATGTATTCCAATCCAATCTAATCCAATAGTTTGTGGACTCTATAACCTTCCTACTGACTAAATAATATACACTGATTTGGATGATTTTTACAAAAGATATGTAGCAGAATATATGTTGGCCTAAATTCATGAAGAAAGATTATTTATAATAGATTTTGTAACAGAAACAAAGAAATACTTTTTTTTTCTTCAAAATGATTGGTCTGTTTTCATTTTTTTGCAAAAAATTAAAAACCCAGTGGTGATTAAATACCACCAAAAGAACGTTCTATTTGTGTGAACAAAATGATAAAAATGTAGTTTGGGTACAGTGTTGTATGCCCACACAATTGTCATTCAAATTGCGACAGTGCTGGAAAAATTAGCCTGGGCAGGAAGGGGATAAACGTGCCATGTACTGAAGTGGTTAACAGAGAAGTATTTTTTTTTCTCAAGATGCCTGCGACCTGGATCACGGCTTACGTGTTGCGAGGGCGGACCCTCTTCCTCAGAGCCACAGCAATCATTGAGACATAATTTGCTACTGTCAGAGGGTTGTTAAGCCGGATTTTAAAGCTTGTTTGTGAGTAGTTATTTTATCTGTACATTTTATGAATAAAACCTTGTCATTGGTAATGCACAAGGTCGGTGTGCCCTTCTTTTCTTTTTATATGCTGGAGGCCAACCCGCAAGCATCAAAAAAAACACATGATATTGTACAACCAGCACCCTGGTTGAGAAACACTGCTGTAAGATAATACCCAGTGATTATATTTCTTGTTCTCCAATTTTTAAATAGTTGATGAGTCAATAACTTTAATGCGTTTACCAAAATGTTTTAAATAAGTTATTCTTCAACCTCCAGATATGGTTATTCATTAGAAGCATCCATTATATAAAATGTCATCTACTGTACAAGACCCTGCAGATCACCTCAGCCTAAGTTAGCATTTACCATTGTTGACTTTGTTATTGTATGTTTTATGTTGCATACTATATCAGAATTTGAAAGTATTTGGCATTTTCTAAATAAATGTAGATTTTCTTTTTGTCAAAGAAGTTTAATAAATACAGGAGTAATTCAAGCAATAATTGTATTATTCCATTGGATTACCAAGTTATATGTGGTGAAAGGAAGCAATTAACACTGAAAACAAACAAGTTTGGACTGTGCTGACTTGATCTATATAAAAACCAATGTTGCTTTGTAACAAAATTTAACATGTCTTCATTCATTAGAAAGTCTCAGTGAATAACTTATTATTGAAAACATCAGTAAATTTAAATAAGTAAACTGCTTAAAAGAACAGTTCGCATACAATTTTAGATTTTCCTAGCTTGTGACGGAAAATATTGATTATATGATGACAGGAGGCGAGTATCTATGCATTAACTTTCTTTATTAATGCTCACAGCAGAATGTATTTCTAATAACTCAATAAAACAAAAAACAGACTACCACTCTCAGCAGTCCATACAGTCTCTGGCCACGCCCCTTACAGTGAGCTCCATAAAAGGGGGTTGTCTGTGAAGGTTCCTCCTCTTTCTTGATGCGATGGTTCCTCAAGATAGAAACAGTCCCAAAGCGGAGGATCAAAGCTTGGCACCGGAGAACGGACCGACCAGTCAACATCCGGCATCTTCCGACGGGAAATTAACCACCAACCGTGACCCAACCGGGGTTTCCGGAATAAACTGATTCCCAACGAGGGTTTTCAGGCAAGCTGCGTTCCAACGTGAAGGCAGAATTCCATTATTCTCCAAACAGAACTATCCGTCCGACGGAACCCGGTTGGCTCTCAGTAACCTGCGAAAAATGAAAAAAAAAAAAAAAAAAAAACAATCGTAATAGGGAGGGTCGGGAGGGAAGATACTCGCCTCCTGTCATCATATAATCAATATTTTCCGTCACAAGCTAGGAAAATCTAAAATTATATATCAGACAGGAGGCTCATATCTATGCAAGTTCAAAGCTAAAAATTTTATATGCATGTAGACATGATTAAACAATACACAGTAACCCTAGGAAAGGACTGACAAGGAGACATGATCCTGTGGTCTAAAGTAAAACCGACGGAACGTGGTCTCAGACGACCAATCCGCCGCTCTCAAGAGATCTATAAGAGAGCCTCCTGATACGACTACCTTGGTAGCCATAGCACCCCTGGTGGAGTGAGCCCCAAATAGGCTAACGTCGATCCCCGCCATTTCCATGGTGGCCCTCACCCAGCGTGCCAGCGTGGCCGATGAGACGGGAAGGTGAGGTTTGACGTATGACAGAAGAAGTTGAGAAGAGTCTGCGGAACGCAAGGAAGCGGTTTGAGATTCGTATGCTTGGAGGCAACGAACGACGCAGAGAAGTGGATGAGCAGGGAAGGAAGGGTAGAAAACCGAATGAATGCCGGTCTTGGTCCTGCGTACAATGGAAAATTCCACGCCTAGCGGCGAAAATTGCCGCCTGGAGATGTCTAGGGCCCTAACGTCTGACACTCTCTTAATGGAAATTAGACATAGGAGGACCGTAAGTTTCATAGATAGAAGTCTCAGAGATAGGTCCGCGTTGTCCCCCCAACTGGCGAACATATCAAGCACCTTGGATACATCCCAGGTCGCTTGGTATCTAGGCCTAGGGGGACGTTGAAACTTCACGCCTCTGAGAAGTCTACAAACCAGTGGATGTCTGCCCACTGGCAAAGAATCCACGGGGCAGTGATAGGCTGAGATAGCTGATCGGTAAATGTTGATTGAGCTGTAGGACTTACCGGATTCATAAGAATCTGCCAGGTAATTCGCTACTAAAGATACAGGGGCCTGTACGGGATCAACCTGTCGTTGATCACACCAACGAACGCAGTGTTTCCAGGCTGATCGATATGCCGATCTAGTCCCGGGGGCCCAGGCCATGGTGAGGAGATTCTGAGCTGATTCCGAAAGGTCTCTATCTGAGGTTGGAATCCCGAGACCAACCACGCCAGAAGTGGAAGGTTGTTCTCCAGAACCAGGGGGTGAAGATCCCCGCTGGGAGAGGTGAGCAGATGCGGGAAATGGGGAATCAGTCTGGGGAGGTCTACTGTCATCCCTAGTAACAGAGGGAACCATGGTTGGGTCGGCCACCAAGGCGTAATCAATACCACAGTCGCCCCCAGGTTGGTTATTCGTAGGAGGAGTCTGGGAATCAATTGAAAAGGAGGAAACGCGTAATGTGTCCCCTCCGGCCAAGGTTGGCGAAGAGCGTCCACCGCGTATGCCTCCGGATCCGGCCTCCAACTGAAGAAGCGAGGCAGTTGGTTGTTGAGACGAGAGGCGAAGAGATCTGTAGACAGCGGTCCCCAAAGCCATTGCAAAAGAAGAAATATCGACCAATCTAGTTTCCAGTCGCTGGAGTCGCGAAGGTATCGAGAGTTCCAGTCGGCTACGGAGTTGGAGACTCCCGGGATGTATTCCGCTATAGGGGTAATGCCTTGGGCTAGGCAAAAGTACCAGAACTCCTTCGCGATATGCGCCAGAATACTGGATCTGGTACCTCCTAGACGGTTGACATATTGTACCGCCGCCACATTGTCCATGCGGAATAGAATACAGCGTGTGGAGGTATGAGGCATAAAACTCTTGACAGCGAAAAGGGCTGCTAAAAGCTCCAGTGCATTGATGTGAAGAGAGGTTTCCGATGCGGACCAAGTCCCTCCTGTGGAGGCCGTACCGCATCGGGCACCCCAGCCCTGACGACTGGCGTCCGATTCTATGACAACGTCCGGGTTGGGGTTGAAGATGGTTCTGCCGTTCCATTCGACGGCGTGGTGAAGCCACCATCTCAGTTCTTCGGTAGTCTCCTGGCAAAGAGGAATCTCGTCTGAGTATCTGAGGCCCTGTCTCAAATGCATAATTTTGAGCCTCTGCAGGGCCCTGTAATGCAGTGGGGCCGGAAAGATGGCCTGAATGGAGGCCGCGAGTAAGCCCACTAGACGAGCTAGTGTACGGAGGGATAGGTGACCCTTGTGTAGAGCTGCCCGAATCTCTGTGCGGATGAGGGCAAGTTTGGCTTTGGGGAGGCTGAGGGTGGATTGGACGGTGTTTACCGTAAAGCCTAAGAACTCCATCTGCTGGGATGGGACCAAAATGGATTTTTTGTGATTGATAATAAAGCCCAGTTGTAGAATCAGGGATATCGCCCAAGACATGTGGAGGAGGGCCTGAGCCCTGGAATATGCCATGATGAGAATGTCATCTAGATAGATGACTAGACGTACTCCTCTGCTTCTGAGAGCTGCCACCACTGGTTTCATAAGTTTGGTGAAACACCATGGGGCGGAAGACAGGCCGAACGGGAGGCAAGTGAATTGCCACATCCTGCCTTTCCAAGGGAACCGGAGAAGATGTTGGAATTCCGAATGTATAGGGACCGTAAGGTATGCGTCCTGTAGATCTACCTTCACGAGCCAGTCTCCAGGGTGGAGAAGATCTCGGAGGAAGTGAATCCCCTCCATCTTGAAATGTCGATACTCGACGTATTGGTTGAGGTCCCTGAGATTTATCACCGGGCGGTAACCTCCCCCTTTCTTGCGTATCAAAAACAGGTTGCTTATGAAGCCTGGGGAAAGGGGGTCTACTTCTATAATTGCCTGTTTGATTAGCAGGTCCCGTATCTCTTTGTCTATGAGAAGGGCGTTTCGTCTTGCAAACCGAATGGGAGGAGGAAATATGTTGAGAAGTGGTGGGGACAGTATGTCTATGACAAAACCCGCTACGGTGTTTAAAATCCATGTATCTGCCGTAATCGCAGACCAGGCTTGGGTAAAATACCTCAGACGTCCCCCCACCGGAATGTGATTGAGTGTGGTGTAGGGCATACTCACCAGTAGGAGGTCGGGATCGTGGGTAACCCGCGTCCACCACGTCCGCGCCAGGGTCTGCCTCGGGGAGGAAAGAAGGGTGCAGGTTGCGCCAGTGATGTGGCATAGGATGGAGCCTGGTATTGGTATTGAGCAAAGGGTCTGCCTTGTGGCCTGTAGGAAGTGGGACGGCCGGCAGAACGGCCTCTATTTCTGCCGGCCCTGTTAAAAACCTTATTGGTTCCGGTTCTCCTTAAGGAGCTTTGGGCCTTGTCTAGACTGGTGAACAGTCCTACGAATTTGTTTATGTCTTTGATGATCATGTCCCCAAAGAGCATACCTTCGGCCGACGGGCCGGGCTCAGATTCCGCCAGATGAGATAACTGGGGATCTAACCGCATGAGGATTGATCTGCGTCTTTCCACAGAACATGCCGTGTTGGCGGTGCCAGCTAGGCACAGGGCTCTTTGTGCCCAACCCCTAAGCTGCGGGAGATCAACTGGTTGACCAGAGGACGCAGCCTGCTCGGAAAGGTTAAGGATTTTTGTCAGTGGACCCATAAGGTCCAAGACGCGGTCTTGTATAGCCCGGAAGGATCGTTCGATGCCCTTCTTTTGAAATTTCCCCGTCTTTAGGAGATACTTGGTTAAGACCGGGTCCACCTCAGGGGTGGCCATAACCTTCTTAGGTATGGAGGGTCTGGGGCATTCAGCCCTTAATTTGTTACGGCCATTTTTATCCAAAGACTTTCTGGCCCAAAGTTCCACGTACTGTGAAACGTGTGGCAGAGGTGTCCATTCTCCAGAGCGCGGGTGGATAATTGCGTCTGGGTGGAAAAAGGGTTCTCCAAGAGCGTCTAGGAGGACCTCGTCCTGCGTGGCAGGAGTGGCGGCTGTATTAAGCGCCGTAGCCCCAGCATCTTCGGTGTATGATCCGGACTCAGATACATCCGACTCCTCAGAAGGGTCGGCTGAGTCCTCTTCTGAAGACTCGTCGTATGAGTCCGGTTTAGCCCTTCTAATGGCTTTATACCCCTTTTGTGAAATCTCCCTGGGGTCCAGGGGTCGAGACATATCAGGTTGATGCTGGGGATGGTAGACCGTGGTGGGGGCTACCTGTAGAAAATGATTTGCTTCCCCTGCCGGGGAGTCATGCACCGCCGTAGTGTGCTTCCTCTTGTGCGAGGCTTTACCTTTCTTAATAGGCGGTTCGCCACTCTGAGGCGGTAATATTGGGGTGTTTACGGGTTGTTGGGTCCAGGCAGATGGGGTAGCAGAAGCCAGGGCAGCCTGAATGGACATGTGAATGATGTCCTAAAGCTGAGTGGCACTTAGGGTGTGGGAGATGCCTGTTGAGGGGTTGTCTCCACTAGGGGACACCAGGTTAGGATCAGCCATGGTAATGGGTGAGGAGGTGACAGCAGGATATATGTAAAATATGTCTATTTAGCAGGATAGAGTGGATGTGTCAGCAGTGCTGACTGAACTGGTGTGTGTACCTAACCTGACTAAGAAGAGGTTTAGTAGGCTAATTTGGGGTCAGCAGGCTCCAATCCATCCACCCCTCCGTCAGCGCCGAATGGTGACGGAGAGGGGAAGAGCCTGAGACCTAGAGCGGCCCGGGAACTAAGTCTCGCGAGACTACGGCCGCCGGGCGCTGATAGGTTGAGCGGGCGAGCTTCGGAAGCTCTGCCCCCCTCCACTCGCGCGAGTGTCTGAGGGAGATAGGAAAGGAGGGGGAAGATGGCGGGGACCGGACTAAGCGCTGGAAAAGCGCGCAGCGGATAGTAAAATAAATAGAAGGAGGGATAATTCAACAGGGGAAGTAAACCCCGAACCCCGCGCGGTATAATAATAATAAAGAGGGGGACAGCGGCGAATAATGACCGCAATGACGTCAGCACAACAGTTGGAGGGCTGAGGAAAGAAACAATGAATACAGAGAAAAATAGGCAAAAATACAGAGGAGTATAGCTATAACAATAAGGGGGAAACAACAGAGGGCGAAAGCCCCCCGTAATCTCCAACTGTACAAACACCACCAACAAAGTACTTATCTTGTCTGTGAGCAGAAAGAAAGAGGAGGAACCTTCACAGACAACCCCCTTTTATGGAGCTCACTGTAAGGGGCGTGGCCAGAGACTGTATGGACTGCTGAGAGTGGTAGTCTGTTTTTTGTTTTATTGAGTTATTAGAAATACATTCTGCTGTGAGCATTAATAAAGAAAGTTAATGCATAGATATGAGCCTCCTGTCTGATATATAATTGCAAAATGTCCCTAATTTCCTGTAAATTAGCTGTATATACTAAACAATATAATGCATTTTGAAGTTATTTTTGAGTGGTACTTCTGACTAACTAAAAGACCATGAACAGCAAATAATCTCCAGGAAACACTACGGGCCAGATTCACAAAGCACTTACGCTGGAGTATCAGGAGATGCGCCTGCGTAATTGGAAATATGCGCCTTCATTTGTGGACCCCCCCGCCTATTTGGGCAAGCTCATCACCCCTAGCGCCAAAGTCAAAAGCCTAGGGGTCATTTTTGACTCCTTTATGACAATGGACGCACAAATAGGGTCAGTAGTCAGCGGATCTCACCATCTACTGCGCCTACTACGCAGACTCACTCCGTTCATCCCTAAAGAAGACTTAGCGGTCGTGGTGGGAGCAATTGTAAACTCCAGGCTGGATTATGCAAATGCCGCAAGTCGTTCAGAATACGGCCGCCAGACTTGTGACTGGGAAAAAACCCTGGGAATCCATCGCACCTTCACTGAGAGCCCTTCATTGGCTGCCAGTTAAAGACAGAATTGCTTTTAAAGCTCTCTGTCTTACGCATAGATGTGTCCATGGGAATGCCCCCCTTTATTTATGCGAAATAATAAAAGCGCATAATCCCAATCGCGTTTTGCGATCCACGAATCAGAACCTGCTCCAGGTTCCGAAAGCCAACTTCAAGTCCAAAGGAGAAAGAAGATTCGCGATCCAAGGTCCCAGACTATGGAACGCTTTACCAACCAGCATTCGGTTGGAGGAGAACCACCTAGCATTTAGGAAAAAGGTCAAGACTTTTCTCTTTTGATATCAAAGGAGACAGGAACAACAAGCGCCCAGAGGCGATTCAGTTCGCATGTGCCGCGCTATATACGTTTTCATTCATTCATTCATTCATCTCTATGCGCCGTATCCTCAAAACGTTATACGTCAGAAATCTAGACTTTTTTGACCGACGTAATTTCGTTAGACCGGCGCATCGTGTGCGCAAATAATGTGCTAGACAAACTATTGATTTGCTAGGCAAATATGCAAATGAGGGAGATACGGCGATCCACAAAAGTACGTTTGTGCAGCGCAGGCTACGCGCTGTGCGCATCAGCTGCACGTCCTGTCTAAAATTAGGCAATATAAAAGCATTCTTTAAATTAGACACCGTTAGGGACGAGCTGAGCAGCCACACTTGCAGGACAACAATCTGTATGTCAACATGCCAGGGGTATCCTTGCTCATAGCTACTACTGACTTTAGATGAGCGCAGAAGGAGGAGGGCACGGAGGAGGGCACGGGAGAGGATATACCGCACTCTTTGGCATGAGTGATTCTGAGGTGTCTCGCATCTTCAGATTCACCCCTGCTGCCATCCTGGAATTAACCACAACCCTGCAGGAGGACATCACCAGCCCAACACATGACACCACCCATGACACCCATGACAGCTACATATACAATCATAGCCCCATCCCAACAGAATTCGAACAGAACATGTATGGGGACAGCTGGCTGGTTGGTGAGTGACATGGGTGGCAGGCATGACTGCCCCCCCCCATGATGCAGAAATCACAAGGGGCACATGCACTACTAACATCCTCCTGTCTTTTCCCTTCAAGGTGACTCTGCATATGCACTGAGACCCCATCTCATGACTCCTATCCGAAACCCCCCATGGTACCCTGTTGTATTCCCCAAACGTTGTATGCCAGGTCATCGGTGCATGTTGCATGCTGCACAAGAAAGGGCCTGGAGATTGACATACGTGATGACCAGACCTCTGAACCAGACAATCCCCCCCTAACCGAGGCTACCCCCTCTTCTGAGGGAAGAGCAGCCAGGAGACAGCTCAAATTAGGCATCTTTGCACGTTAAACACACACATTAATCATGGCACAATGAGAATGCATGCATGCACACCACTGTGGTCCCTAGCACACACAACATATCCTCATCACATTGGATTAGCACAAGCCCACCATGCAGAACTTGTGAGCAGCAATGCCACGCCACGGCTCCAATTATGTCACTGTACATTCATACACCATTCACACGGACCTGCGGGGATCACTTCTCCCTGGTCCTGGGGAACCCTTCTCCACCACAAATGAGGGTGACACCCCTTTTCCGGCAGGAATGTCACCCCCACATTCCAAAATCATTCACAAACAGAAAAAAATATATAAAAAAATGCCCAGCAAAAAAAAAAATGACCAGCAAAAATATAAATAAAAAACAAACACAGCAAAGAAAACACAGAAAATACAAAAATCACTCTCAAAACCCCAACCAAAACAGTCACCAAATATCTCAAAGACATGTCACAAACACTAAGAAACAACAAAACAAAAGCACCTTGCTGTATAGGAAGGGATACAAATGGATGTACTTTTGTAAAGGAAGGGCGTTTGTCTCTGTCTATTTAAGCTCTCTGCGTAGCTCACTAAGTTGACCGGGCCTAGTTCCAATTTCACTGATTGCGCCGTGCCGAGTTGTGAGCATGCGCAGAGAGGTGCTGACCATGGTCTGCTTCATGTGCGCATGCGCAATCCGGCCGGCCCTTCATTTGCATGGGGTCATGGCTCATTTAAATGGAACACGCCCACAGTGGTTCCTCTGCCACCTGCCATGAATGTCTACTTCTTACAACTCTTTCTGAACATTGTCAATCCTGATCTGTACTTGTATATGATTTTGAATGAACACTGCTGCTCTTGCTGTAACCAGTTTACAGACTAAAATCTTAAGTGATAATTTGGCTCACTCCACTTTCATATCAGCTAATCAGCTCCATGTCTACCAAAAGGTCCACACAAACCCATGATAATACTGTGTTTCCAATATTTGGCCTTTACTAACATACCCTTGCCTGTCAATTGAAATCATTTTCTTATTTAGATAAAAAAATAAATTAGCAGGTTCATATCTTTTAGGGACTGTCAATCATTTGGATCAGTTTCAGACATTCCTGTAAGCAAACACAGCTGGGGTTTCTCCAGCTACAATTGTTTATTTTTCTACAGCTTCACCATTTATAGCAGTGGTTTGCAAACTGCTGCCTTGAGGCTGGACATGGCCCGTTGCTTGCCTTTATCCATCCCTTGAGGCATTATTCCTGCTACTGACACAAACAATGGGGCACTATTCCTTCCACTGACACCAATGATGGTGCATAATTCCTTCCACTGATATTAAAAATAGGGCACTATTCCTCCCACTAATGCCAACTATCCCCCCTCCGCCCAATACCAAATATGGGGCATTGTTCACTCCCGCTGGGCACAGTCCGGCCGCCCTAAAGTCTAAAGGACAGTACCCTGGCCCTTTTTCTAGAAAGTTTGGAGTCCTCTGATTTAAAGTATGCCTACCACTAAGAATTTCCACAACAGCAAGCTACAGGACAGCTTCTGCAACCTGGTGCATTTTTCCAAGTTCTTCATTGTTTCTAGAATTGCCTCTGCACTCTCAAACCTTGCAGCTGAGCCAAGGTTCTCTTTATTTGGAACAGTATGCAGTGTGCTTCTGCCCATATGCTTTGCAATTCAACTGGAACTCTGTATGAAGTTGACTAATACCTACCTATTGTCCAAACTGCCAAAAACTAGTTGGGAGTCCTCCAGTGTGTCTGTCCAAAGACATGTGGCAATGCACTTATCTTTATTTGCACATCTTATTGTGTAATTAAACTATAAGGCTCGGTTCACACTAGATATGTGCATTCGTTTTCGTCCGAATGCATTTTTGTCCGAATTTCAGGCATTTTCGTTATCGTTTTAACAAACGAAAACGAATGCACAGAATACGAAAACCGAAAGATCCGACATAAACAAATGCTTTATTTTCTTTTTGGTTGCAACAACATTTTGATATAAATAGGAGATTCGACATGACTCTGACAATAACAATCTGGGTCTATCGAACCTGCGGTCGAATGTGCCTAACCTTAACTCTACTAGTCCAAGATTATTCTACATAGAGAGAAAAGATTCAACGTTATAGAGAGAAAAGAATCGACATTTTAGAGAGAAAAGATCGCTGCTGGAACTGGGTGGGAGAAGTAAAATAAAAATAATGATGATGATAAATGTTATTGGCGGATTCTAACCAAAGAGGAGGAGCAGAAAAAATAGCTAGAACTAACTTGACAATTCAAAATGAATGACAAAGATTCGACAAAGCATCGAAAAACATCCAAACATCGAATATGTCATTGAAGGCTTATGGTGTCTGTCGAAAGTTATAAGAAGATTCGACGGAGCAGCTAAACTGTACAACGCTGCAATCGTACATTTCCGGTCATTGCTTGGTCCATAGGCTATAGAAAAGTTCTAATGTTGGTTGACTAGTAATAATAATTAATAAATATAATTATTACTAGTCATACAACATTAGAATTCTACTATAGCTAGCTTGTAGGCGGAGCATTCGACCGGAAATGTACGATCGCAGCGTCATACAGTTTCCCTGCTCCGTCGAACCTTCTTTGAACATTGGACAGACACCATAAGCCTTCAATGACAGATTCGACCTTAATTCATTCAGATTTTCGGATGAATTTGTAACGAAAAACAAAATAAATCAAAACGTATTTCTGAAGTAACTAAATTAATTAATTTTTCGGACGAAAACGAAATTCCAAAACAAAATATTTCAGTGTGCACATGTCTAGTTCACACTGGATGCCGATGCGGCTCCCAGCATGGGTCCTGTGCATCCTGGTTCACCGTTTCAGGTCCGATTTCAGCCCGAATTTTTATTTGACCTTGTAGGCTCCATGAAGGCCGGGACTGTTGTGAATGTACAATCTATATGCATAAATTGGTGGCACTATATAATTACCTGTAATGAATAAAATAAATAGATTCTGCATTAGTCCATATTAGGTGGACTTGCCTCCTCACATAATAATATTATCTGTAACCACTGTTACCATTCCCAAAAATGCTTACAGGGCCTTCTTAATTGAACCAATTGTCGACGTTCCCCAACTTTCATCTTTTATATATTTTTGGCTGCAAAAATAACTATTGCTAAGGAATGGAAAATCATATGTGGTTGATATTGTGTTAATGAAAAACAACATCTCCCGGTCTATGCTTAATGAAAAAAAGAGTATGCATTCTAAAGGACACAAACAAGAAAAGATTGAGAGGGTCTGAAACCCTTGGATACACTGTATACAGCCTCCAATTTTAGTCCATTAATGTAGAGTGTAAGGGGCACAAATCCATTACTGAGGAATGGAAAGCTTGTTTTTTCTTTTGTTCTGTCTCTTTAGTTTTTAGCTTGATTTCTTCTGTTTATTTAAAAAAAATACACTCTTTTCAATGTTAACTATGAGCACTTGAAAGCTAAGACACTACTGTGAAGATTGTTTTGGATGGTATACCGAGTCTTCGTGGCCAGAATAACAGTTGGTACCAGTCACTTGACCTTTCTTACTAAATTCATTAATTGTATTTGTATGGTATTTTGCTGTGTATGTTAAGTGAGAGCAGTAAGACAAAAAAAGCCTAATGCCACGTACACACAACCCTTTTTGGAGATGTAAAAAATTTAGTTTTTTTAATGTCATTAAAAACGATCATGTGTGGGTTCCAGAGCATTTTTCAAGACGTAAAAAATGGGCATTAAAAATTTAGAACGCTCTAAATTTTCACGTGGTTTTTAACGTTGTCTTTTTTGATGTATTAAAAAATGGTTGTGTGTGGGCTTTGACGACGTGAAAAAAACGCACATGCTCAGAAGCAAGTTATGATACGGGAGCGCTCGTTCTGGTAAAACTAGTGTTCGTAATGGAGAGAGCACATTCATCATGCTGTAACAGACTGAAAAGCACGAAGACTGAAAAGCGCGAATCGTCTCTCACCAAACTTTACTAACACGAAATCAGCAAAAGCAGCCCCAAGAGTGGTGCCATCCAAATGGAACTTCCCCTTTATAGTGCCGTCGTACGTGTTGTACATCACCGCGCTTTGCTAGAGCATTTTTTTTTCACGATCGTGTGTAGGCAAGGCTGGCTTAACAATAATGGGGTTGAATTCTAGACAATTAACCTGCTTAGCGGTGTTCCTGAGCGTGACTCGTCCTCGTTTAATTCACACAGTGCCTGTGTGCCGCCGATCTCCGTTCCCTGCGACGTTACAACGCACGGGGGCGGAGAACGGCGCCAAATTCAGAAAAGTAAATAAACACATTACATACAGTATACTGTAATCTTACAGATTACAGATTACAGTACTGTATGTAAAAAATACACACCCCCTTGTCTGCCCAGTGTTCTGCATGTACATTTATAAAATTAAAACATTTTTTTTGTGCCTGCAAAATGTAGATTGTCCATAGTAACCAAAAGTGTCCCTTTATGTCAAAAGTGATTTTAGAACAGCTAGAAAACATCGATAATAAATTATAATCACTTGCAGAATTGAGCAATAGCGATTTGTGGGAAAATCCGTCATAAAAAAATAAAAGTAATGACAGCGACAATTCTGCAACTGAGCACATTTCAGTGTTTTTGATTTGATTACATTATTGAATAATTTTTGTTATAATTACATTATCATTTGTTATAATTATTTATAGTTATTTATTATATTATAATTTTATGATTTTGTGTTTCAAACTTTATCATACCCAGGATGTCTATTAGACTCTTGTTTGGACAGATTTAAGTGAGTTATTCCTAAGTTGGTGTACACACGACCGGTTTCCTCGGCAGAATTCAGCAAGAAACTGGATGGGAGACATATTCTGCCAAGGAAACCGGTCGCCAGGGGCGGACTGACAACTCATGGGGCCCCCGGGCAATAGAAGATTATGGGGCCCCTGAGCTTACAGATGGCCACCAAGCCAGGTGGCAGTACAGAGGCAGGGCAGCTAAAATCTCTGGATTTTCACATCAAAAGCATGTAGGTTTCGGACATATCAGGAACAGATGTAATAAAAACACAGATTTTTACATGCTGTCCCTGGTTTTAATGAGCCTGGCAACCCTGATGGGGCCCCCTAGTGGCATGGGGCCCTCGGGCAGTGCCCGAGTTCCTCAATGGTCAGTCCGCCCCTGCCGGTCGCGTGTACACTTTTCGCCGAGAAACCCGTCGAGGAACTCGTCGAGCCAAAAAGTGAGCATGTTCTCTATTTCCTTGATGGGCAATGGGAAAATTTGGCTCGACAAGTTTTTTGACAGCCGAACAAGGAACTCGACGTGGAAAAAGAAGTGTTTCGCCCAACGAGTTTCTCGGACGTGTGTACACCGCCTTAGAATTGCAGGCCTACATTATAAAACACCAAATTTCCATACAAAATAGTTGTAACGCTTTTGGTACAAAATTCCAGACATAATCATACCGCCAGGGAGGTTAAAAATGATCGTGTTTACGCAGCATTTTACTGTAGTTGTACAACTTTCTTTAATAACAATTAATTAAAACAACATTGAAACGTATAAGGCTGCGTACACACGATCGGTCTAAACCGAATGAAATTGGACTGAAGTCCAGTTTCATCGGTCCAAACCGACGATGTGTATGGCCCATCAGTCTGTCGTCCTTCGGACCAAAGTTTTAAAACTTGCTTTAAAATCGTACTGATGGACGCCTGACCATCAGTCCAAACTGATCGTTAGTACGCAAAAGCATCGGCTCAAAAATCTGTGCATGCTCAGAATCAAGTTGACGCATGCTTGGAAGCATTGAACTTCATTTTTTTAGCACGTCGTTGTGTTTTACGTCACTGCGTTCTGACACGATCTGTTTTTGAGCGGTGACCATTCTCATCGGGTTGGACCGATCGTGTGTGCGCGGCCTAAGAGTTAATACCAAAATGTGACCACCAAAGCAGCAGTGGCATTTTAGGAACTGGAAGTCGTTTTCTTTGTCCTGGTATTTAGAAACATGTAAGAAATGTATAAACATAGAAGAGGTATGGTAGAGGAAAACCAAGAGGTCAATCCAGTTTGCCCCTTTTTTTATTTGTTTTATTTTTTTTATTTTAATTTTTAAGATTTTTATCTATACTTGTTTAAAATAATTTTCTGCTGGCAGTCTGTTTCAAACATTTATTTATTTCAGATACTAATATAGCTTAAAATCTAAGGTCCCTAAGGCACATTCATACATATACCTACTAGGGCTAATTAGCCTGCCAGCATGTCTTTGGAGAGTGAGGGGAACTGGGGTACCCAGGGAGGGCCCACGCAGGTCCAGGAGTGCATGCAAACTCCAGGCAGGTAGTGTCGTGGTTGGGATTTGAACTGACAACCTTTTGATGCTAGGTAAAAGTGCTAACCACTACACCACTGTGCTGCCCCAGCAACTACTTCATCAACTACTCTTTCAGTAAAATAATGCTTTCTATGTTATGAACTTTCCTTCTGATAGTCTGAGGTCATGTCACAATATTCATGATTTTTTTCAGGGTCCACTACGCTGGCTGTAGAGTAATATACCGGAAAGTGTTGCTTTTTCCTAACAACCCGGCCATCTCATCATCTTGGTGCATACTTATTCTGGCAATGTGTCATTGGCAAGTTTGACCCTTTTTATTTTTCCCCAAAAGTTCAAACAAGCAAAGAAAATAATGCCATTTTAGAGAAAGTTATTTTTAAGAACTTATTCTGGAGGAGTAAAGTACCTGTAAAGAATACATTTTGCCTCAGTGTGTTAATCCCCAAAATACTTACCATACTTACCACTAGGGATGAGCTTTATGTTCGAGTCGAACATGAGTTTGAACATTGGCTGTTCGCCGAACAGCGAACAATTTGGGGTGCAGCAAATTTAAAAAGCTGCGGAACACCCTTTAAAAGTCTATGGGAGAATTTTAAAGTTTTAAAGTTTTAAAGGTTAATATGCAAGTTATTGTCTTAAAAAGTGTTTGGTGACCTGGGTCCTCAGGAGACATGTATCAATGCAAAAAAAAGTTTTCGAAATGGAAGTTTTTTCGGGAGCAGTGATTTTAATAATGCTTGAAGTGAAACAATAAAAGTGAAATATTCCTTTAAATTTCATACATGGGGGGTGTCTATAGTATGCCTGTAGAGTGTAGAGTGCATGTTTCCCGTGCTTAGAAAAAGTCCCTGCACAAAATCACATTTCTAAAGGAAAAAAAATAATTTAACTACTCGCTGCTATAATGAATTGTCGGGCCCCCGGCAATACATGTAAAAGTAATTCTCCCCTTAGTCCATAGGAGGAGCCCGGCTGAAATGACGCTCTCCTGGTGTGACAGCTCTTTTATAGCTGAGGGTGGGGCCACCCCTCACATGCACGGGTGATCCTGCCCCCCTCTGATGCAAGGAGAGAGAAAGGCCAGGGTTGCCCATTGATGTGTACAGGGGACCCCACCCCCTCTGACGCATCAAGGGAAACCCACGTTGTGCCAGAGAGGGCAGGGTCGCCCGTACATGTCATTGGGTAAGGGGGCAGGGCCACCCGCGCATGTGACGGGTGGCTCCGCCCTCAGCTATAAAAGAACTGTCAAACTGAGAGCGTCATTCAGCCGGGCTCCTCTTATGGAGGCGGTATCGTTCATAGCGGTGGGTTTTTGTTTATTTTTTTCCGTTTCGCTCGAGACTGGATTACATCGTTGGAACCTTTTTTTTATTTATTTAAAAAAAAGGACTTGTCCCAAACTGTCTCCTGTGGTTTTTAACATTTTGACACTTTTGACACAATGTACCCATTACCAATTCACATGGGGGGCCGGAATCTGGAAACTACTGCGCTACTTTACAGGCATACTTCAGACACCCCCCAGGTACGAAATTTAAAGGAATATTTCACTTTTATTGTTTCACTTTCAGCATTATTGAAATCACTGCTCCCGAAAAAAAACAAAAAAAAACTTTTTTTTGCATTGACACATGTTCCCAAACACTTTATGACAATAACTTGCATATTAGCCTTTAAAATTAGCACTTTTGATTTTTCATGTTAGTGTCTCATAGACTTTAATGGTGTTCGCGTGCTCGATCAAATTTTTTGCCTTTTCGCATGTTCTGCTGTGAACCGAACCCTACTTACCACTTATACAAAGATGAACATCTGCGGTTATGAGCGCCTTACAAACTGCAGTCTCATGCAGTGGCTGCCTGGTAATTCAAGGCTATGCTGTGTGTTTCTAGAATGGCTCATTTTCCCATTGAAGGGTCTTATGTCAGCATTCACTTTGGCTAAGGTCTTCCAGGGTTGTGTACATAATTGTGGATAAGTAGGTATAATTTACATGTGAGCTGGTTTAAATTCAAATTAATTTCTCATGAAATTACTCAAATAGGGTAATAAGTGAGGCAAATAATGTTACTGATTGTATTGATCAGTTGACTAAATGTGGGTTCATGTGCATATACTGTATATAAGGCCTTACTTATGTCATGTTTTTGTTATATATGACTTTTATTACTTTATTACTTTCTTGTTGTTTGTGGCTGATTGTTGTGTCACATAACATCCTTTAGATGTCACTGTTGCTGTCTATCAATGGTTTCACATCTCCTTTGCCAGTAAGGTATACTTCATTACAGGTAAATTAATATTTTAACTTTATGCGTTTTCCGGTCATTGTGTACAATATTTGTTTTAAAAGTTCATTTTAAACTTTTCACTGTCTGAAAAAGACAGATTATCACCAAGTGTACAGGTCAGACATCTCATAACATCTGCCAGTTTCACCTAAGAATGACTATTATTTGCAATGTGTTACACAAACAGAATCATTGGCATTAAAAGATACTATTGTAATTGTAATTTGAGCAACCTGTTTATCTAATAACATCAAAAAGATTATATATTTTATTTAAGAAATGTCAAAATGACTAGTCACATACTGTATAAAGTGCACTGATACTCTAGCTTGTAAAGCTGCATTAAGAGAACAAGCAGAAAAACTCATTCATTATGAAGCTTTGCAAAACAAGAAGCAGAGCCTTTTGTGCTGCCCTAGGCCTGACTAAACTTGCGCACCCCCTAATTTAGATATGACCCACCCTTACCTGTCAAGGCCACACCCCTTGCTGTTTAAGACCCGCCCTAAAAAAATATGTGGGCACACCAGTTCTGAGGGCCTGGGGGGGAATGAATTCCCTTAATTTGGATAGATTTCCTCTCACTCACACAGTGAGGAAGGTTTGTGGTCCAGGATGATAGGACAGTCAAAATTTGAAGCGCCACCCCCCCCTTCCACCCACAGTTGCGGAATTCCGATTGCCCGCATACCGGAAGCAGTGAAGCCACATTTTGGGGGCTCTAGACTAATTTGCCTTTCAGCCCCGTCTGCCCCATGAGTCTGGCACTAAACTAACAGTGTAGAGTAAGCCGACGGGGACTCTTTCCGTGCTGACCCCAGCAAAGTGCTGCCATAGGCCTGGGCCTTGTTGGCCTAGGCCAGGATACAGCGTTGTGTATATATATATATATATATATATATATATATATATAAATAGACTGTATATATACAAAAAACATATAGCTACCTTCATGTACACAGATTGATTTATCTAGAAATAAAAAAAAGACTGTTGATTCTCTTTACAGTAGTATTAAAGTGTTACTAAACCCACAATACTAGAATCAGTCTGTACATGCAGTAAAGCAGTGTTTCTGCACTCCTCAAGGTGTCCCAACAGGTCATGTTTTCAGGCTTCCCATTATTTTGCAAAGGTGATTTGATCAGTTTCACTGCCTTAGCAATTACCACAGCCATTTCTTTTGGGGGAAATCCTGAAAACATGACCTGTTTGGGGGCCTTGAGGACTGGAGTTGAGAAACACTGCAGTAAAGCATGCCCATTATACTCATTGTGAAACCTAAGGGGTTAATCATCTGCATTGTGTAAAAAGACTGTTTGATTCTGCCTTCTCTGATATTTCTCTTCTTTTACTGTTCCCAATCCATCTGCCGATCGTACATAGCAGCGACGGCAAGTCTGTGCATGCTCTGTTTTGTGTGTATTGATAGAGAGAACATTTCCTGTATGATCAGAGCTATTCAGGTCACATGACTTTGATATCCCACATTTGGGCATATGTAACTCCACCAACATGACTAGTTAAATGAATAATATTAACTTTTTGGTTGCATTTATCAGCTTCTATAATGATTTTACACATATTTACACATACAAGTCATATTCCCTAGGGTGTCTGCTAAAACAATATATATATACTGTTTGGGGGTTTGGTTCTAAGTAATTTTTCTATGATGATTATTACATGGAGAAGCAAAGTGTTAGGCCGCGTACACACGGCAGAAAACCTCGACGGGCAGAACACATCGTTCCGCCCGTCGAGGTTCTCTGCCGGCCGTCGAAATCGGCGACCCGCCCGTCGGGAATGGCAACCAGCCATTCATCCAGGCGGGCCGTCGAGCAAATAGAGAGCGTGCTCTCTATTTCTGCTCGACGGGATTCCCGACGGGATGCTCGCCGAGAGCGTACACACGGCCGAGGTCCTCGCTGGAATGCAGCTTCCAGCGAGAACCTCGGTCGTGTGTACGCCGCCTTAGTATTGGCCTGGGTGGAAAGGGGTAAGTAATTAAGTAATATACAAATAATTAGTATATATTGTGTTTAAGGTAATTTACTATATTTTCAAAAACTGTACTCAAATAGGTGGCTTAATGGACAAATTACTGATGTTTGAAGTTATAACTTCCAACCAATAATTTTACAATAAATTGATAAATAATAAATTATTATCTTATAACATAACATATAGCATAATACAATATGATTTAGCTTGATTATAACAGTACCTTTTCAGCAGCAGCAGATTCTCATTCTCCCTCTTAACTGTGTTAGAAAAACATGGGATTGTGGGCAAATCTTATACACATAAACACATGTTTTTTCCTTGTAGTTAAGAAGCCTGGGCTATGACACTATGACACTGCAGTGAGAGGTGTGTCTCCACTGCAGCATTTTTATTGGACAGCTGGGGCTATTGGTTTTACCATTGGTCCAAGACTCCAAGCTGTCCATTGAGCTCAATGCCTCTGACAATAAGTGAGGAGAGAAACTGTGAGCTCAACCTTTCAGTCTTCTGCAAACATAGGGCTAGATTCAGGTAGGAGAGCCTATCTTTTATTTGGCCTAACGTATCTCATTTACGTTAGGCCGCCGCTACTTTTTCAGGCAAAAGCTTTATTCACAAAGCACTTGCCTGTAAAGTTGAGGCGGTGTAGCGTAAATCACCCGGTGGAATTTAAATTTGGCGGGTAGGGGGCGTGTATCATTTAAATGATTTCATTGATTCCCAGTGCGCATGCTCCAAATCACGTCGCTACTTGTCAATGAAAGCGACGTCAGCGTTACCTGACGCCCAGCTCAATTGTGAATGGACTTACGCAAACGACGTAAATTACGTCAGTTCCGACGTCCATACTTAACATTGGCTGCGCCAGCTATAGCAGGGATAACTTTAGGCTGTGCGTAAGTCTTACGTAAACGACGTAACCAGATACGGTGGCCGGGCGCACGTTCGGGAATCAGCGTATAGGCTCATTTGCATATTTTAGATGGGAACGCCACCTAGCGTCCAGCCTAAAATATGAAAATAAGATACAACGGCGTAAGAGACTTACGCCAGTTGGATCTTATGGAAATCTATGCGTCAGTCGCATAGATAGGAGGGCTCAGACGCAGAAATAAGACGGCCTATCTGGAGATAAGCCGTCTTATTTCTTTCCTGAATCTGGCCCATAGTGGGGTAGGACTTGGGCACAAATATGGGCACACAGATACACTGAAAGCTGTGCAGTAGACCTGCACACCAGCGATCAGCAATGTTTTACAGGCTCCAAAAAAAAAAATGCTAATTTTTAGCCTGCAAAAAAATGTGCATTTTTTTTTTCTAAAACTTGAACTTATCCTTTAAAATGTTTTTGTTGTAGTTTTTTGGGGGGAGCTTGCATGTGATTGGCATAACATCAATCAGCATTGTGCAGACAAAGGGTCACGGGTAATGCTTTCCTCTGCTAACGTAAAGAAGAAACGTAAGAGTGGAATGAAAGCTCCTCCTTGAAGCTCGGCCAGCGCTTGGCCAGACACAGAGACAGAGAGGTACTAGTGTGGGCACATGGGGCAATTGCTCTGCATCTCTATCGGGGTACCTGGGATCCCCAACGCCATGATTTTTCCCTCTTTTGCAGCTGGCATTTCTTTGATTTGTGGGGGGGAGGGGGTAAGAGGATACTGTATGTGCTAGGGGTGCTTTGGGAGGGGAGGTGACCTATGCTGGGGGGCAAATTTCATATCCAACCCCCTTCTAGTACAAGTCCTCTAAACGCTGAACTCCCAAAGCACCCTCCTGTCTCTGTACAGGAAATAATCACAGTCAAGGAAGGGGAGGCAACTCCACTTAGCAGTGTGCTAGTGTCAGGAGAGGCAGCCAGCAGGATAGATGCTGGCTGGCTGGCATGCAGATTTAATCACATCTTGGAGGAACCCCAAACACCCTGAATAAGCTGCGGAGCAGCCAGCTGTCACTAGTGCCCAGCAAGGCAGTGAGTTTTTACTCCAGGATTCTGCCTTGATTTGCTGGGACCTTGCTGGCTGAAACCCAGTGCCTTTCCGGGCAGGGGTCTGCTAGTGTGGACTGTTGGGGCGTATTGGAATAGAAGACACGTAGTTAAAAAATCCTAATCCCCAGCACGTGGCTGGGGATTTGAGTTTTACCTCCCTATCCCCCATGCCCTCAGACGGCTGTCTAAACCGATGTATGCTGGTGCCGGCCCTGCTGGAACCAGATAATTTTTTTAGTTCTAAACATTATACATAACGATAATAAATGCAAAATACAATGCTATATAATTGTCGTAAAATAAACAAATATGAAGCAAGTGAAGTAAAGTTAGAACTGCATACTGTGAGTTGCATATGTGTTCTGGGCAATGCTGTATCCTGGCCTAGGCCAACAAGGCCCAGGCCTAGGGCAGCACTTTGCAGGGGGGCAGCACGGAATGAGTCCCCTCCAGCTTGCGCTACACTGTTAGTGTAACGCAAGCTGCTTCTAATTTTGACTGTCCTATCATCCTGGACCACAAACCTTCCTCACTGTGCTATATGTTTTCTGCTGCACCATTGGCATGGTTATATCTTCTTAGTCCTCTATATAAAATTATCAAATTTGTGCTTAAATTAGAACTATAGGCAACACTTTTTTTTTTTTCATTTTGGATAGAGTGAGGGAGGGTTATAGCCCTTGTCAGTTTATTTTTTACCATCCCTGTCCCATTGCAGAGATTTCCCTTCCCTTCCTACCCCATAGCCAACAGGTGGGAGGAAATCTATGCAAATTAAGGGAATCCAATGCCCCCTCCCCCCCCCCCCCTCACAGGACCTAAGAACTAGTGTCCCCACTCGAAAAAAAAAAACGGGGCGGGTCTTAAACAAAAAGAGGTGTGGTCTTGACAGGAAGGGGTGGGTCATATTTAAATTAGGGGGTGCACGAGTTTAGTCAGGCCTAGGGCAGCACAAAACCTAAATACACCACTGGTTCTGGGTCAGTGACACAAAAAATATTGAAGCTTTTGGTTTAGCATAACATCCAGGCAACTAGCAACTAACGAGCATGTATTATTCTTTTAACACTACAGGTAAACTTTAAACTACTGATTTACTCCAGCTGTTAAAAAAATATCATGAGCCTTACTTAATGAGGTAGTCAAATAACTAATATCTATAGAGGTATTCATACAGCATCACACCACCATATCCTTTAAATCTGAAAATATTATCTGCCTAGGGTAGTAGAACACAAACCTCCAATTTTAGAATAAGTAGATCCCTAGAAACTGACAGCCCGAGAAGTGCTTTCTCTGACCCTGAGTTTGCTCCAGGATATACTGCCAACCTGAATGTGTTTTAATCCTCTGGATAATTGAACGGATGCAGTAAAAGAATTAAGGAGAATCTAATTATAGGACCTTATATATTGGATATATTTTGAAAAATATATTGCTTAATTTTGTGTAGAATACATATGACTGCTTGTCTCAACTAACTTTTAGCCTTCAGAGACCTTGCCTCAACTGACAGTTAGCAATGCAATGCAATGTAGATGAACAATATAAAGAAAGAAATGAGCTACTGTTAATTTTCCTTCTAACCATTTGCTTCAATTTTTAATAGACATTCAGGAACAGTGACATAGATCGCACTGCAAAGCTGCTGCAGACACCATCTCTTACAAACCCATCTGGTAAGATCAAGATCCTTCAGTAAATAAAGAAAAAAAAGCCATTTATTTTTCATTCTAAAAAGTTAAGTGTATTTTTATTCATAGAATATTTAAGTACAGTTCAAATGACGACATCTGGTTTTTGCCTTTGTGCACATCATTTTAATTTAATTTAACTGAAAAATCCAGGTAAAACTGGAGGTAGCGCCATTGGGAAGCAGGGTAAAGGGGTTGATTTTACTAAAGCTAAAGAATGCAAAATCGGGGGCAGTTCTACATAGAAACCAACCAGTTTTGGCTCCTTTCACACGGAGCGGTCCGTTTTTCGGTCCGCTCCGTGTGTCCGTCGGCTCAGCAGGGGATCCCCGCTGAGCTGTCAGGCGGACAGGGCGGTCCCCGCACACCGTCTGTCCGTTTGCATCCGATCCGTTTGGCCGGACGGAAGAAAAATAGGACATTCTTCCGTCCGAAAAAATGGATGCAGATTTTGCGAACGTTAGTGGATGCATCATCCGCTAACGGATCCGCTCCCATAGGGGTTCATTACAAGTCCGTTTACGGACTTGTAATGAACAGATGAGCGGAGCGGACATGTGAAAGGGGCCTTACAGTTTTGTCAGAGCTTAATTGAACAACCTGAAGTTAGAAGCTGATTGGCTACCATGCACAGCTGCACCAGATTTTGCACTCTTAGTAAATCAACTCCAAAGTGTAATGTAACATATTTTTACAATGTAGTTCTTCACCTATTGAATTAGATACAAGCTGTACATTTGAAATAAAATAAAAGCATATTGCAGTGACAATACACATAGGCAGAGGGCTAAAGGAAAAGACTGAGATTATGCATAGAATCTTAAAGAGCCCATTTCCAAATTCTACATTTGCCCTACATGAACCTAAATTAACTACATCTACAGTGTTGTTTTTACAGAAATATTGATATACATAGCAATTACTATAGGAAAAAACCCACAAATTTAACCACTTGCCCACTGGACACTTAAACACCCTTCCCAACCAGACCAATTTTTAGCTTTCAGTGCTCTCATATTTTGAATGACAATTACTCAGTCATGCAACACTGTATCTATATGAAATTGGTGTCCTTTTTTTTTTTTGCTTTCTTTTCTTTTGGTGGTATTTGATCACCTCTAGGTTTTTTGTTAATTTGCGCTATGAATTAATTTATGTTATAACATTTTGCAAATTAGTAATTTTTCTTCATACATTTTGGCCAAAATGTATACTGGTACATACAGTATCTGGGTGATCATTGATGTGGCATGGGTGTGGCATGGATTATCACTGATGTGGCATGGTTGTAGCACAGATGATCACTGATGTGGCATGGATGAGCACTGATGTGGCATGGATGTGACACAGATGAGAAGTGACGTGGCTTGGATGAGTACTGATGTGGCAAGGATGTGGCACGGCTGGGCACTGATGTGGAATGGATGTGGCACGGATGAGCATTTATGTGGCATGGATGTGGCATGACTGATCACGGATGTGGCATGGTTGTAGCACAGATGATCACTGATGTGGCATGGTTGTGGCACGGATGATTACTGATGTGGCATGGATATGGCATGGATGAGCACTGATGTGGCATGGTTGTGGCACAGATAAGAACTGATGTGGCATGGATGAGCACTGAGGTGGCATGTATGTGGCATGGATTTGGCATGGATGAGAACTGATGTGGCACGGATGAGTACTGATGTGGCAAGGATGTGACATTGATCACCGATGTGGCATGAATGTGGCATGGATGATCACTAATGTAGCATGGATGTGGCATGGATTGTCACTGATGTGGCATGGTTGTAGCACGGATTATCACTGATGTGGCATGGTTGTGGCACAGATGATTACTGATGTGGCATGGATGAGCACTGATGTGGCATGGATTTGGCATGGATGAGAACTGATGTGGCACGGATGAGTACTGATGTGGCAAGGATGTGACATTGATGATCACTGATGTGGCATGGATTATCACTGATGTGGCATGGATGTGGCACAGATGATCACTGATGTGGCATGGATGTGGCACAGATGATCACTGATGTGGCATGGATGATCACTGATGTGGCATGGATGTGGCACGGATGATCACTGATGTGGCACGGATGAGTCATGAATGAGCCATAGATGGGGATGATTGAGGAATGGATGGGGATGTATGAGCCATGGATGGGGATGGATGAGCCTTGAATGAGGATGGATGAGCCATGGATGGAGCATGGATGAGCCATGGATGGAGCATGGAATAGAGTCGGATGGATGAGTCATGGATGAAGCATTGATGAGCCATGGAGGGAGCATGGATGAGCCATGGATGTAGCATGGATGAGCCATGGATGGAGCAAGGATGAGCCATGGATGGAGCATGGATGAGCCATGGATGGATGAGACCTGTATGAACACAGATCAGCGCTGTGAGCACTTATCCAGCCAACATGCACCCGACTCCCCCTCCTTACAGCTGTGAAGAGAGGTGTGAAGAGAGGGGAGCAACCAAACCGGATATGCTACAGTTTGTTTACAAGTGATTACGCCACGAGTGTGCATCCCAGCAATTCTGGTAG
Organism: Rana kukunoris; assembly: GCA_029574335.1. Lineage (NCBI taxonomy): Eukaryota > Metazoa > Chordata > Amphibia > Anura > Ranidae > Rana > Rana kukunoris. Next base: position 315,455,357 of record CM056049.1, on the reverse strand, counting down.
GTGTCATAGTACGTCCTCCCAAAGTAATCCGACTGCGCTGTTCGCCTTATATGTAGCCTGTTTGGCAAGTAGTTAAGAAATGTAGGGTCAGTAAAAAAAAAGGCTTCTTAAATTAATTCCCAACAATATACAGCAACAGTATATTTTTTCAAACAAGTGCAACTTTTTCTAAAAACAAAACAAAAACAACCCTTAAAGCGGATCTCCACCCTAAAGTGAAGATCCGCTGATCGGAACCCTCCCCCCCTCCGGTGACACATTTGACACCTTTCAGGGGGGAGGGGGGTGCAGATACCTGTCTAAAGACAGGTATCCGCACCCACTTCCGGCCCGCAGTCTCGGGCAAAAGACGGGCTTTTCCCGTTGTGTGCTGGGAACTCTCAGCTCCCAGCACACAGTGGGAGCCAATCGCGGGCGCAGCGCGACTCGCGCATGCGCCGTAGGGAACCGGGCAGTGAAGCCGGAGCGATTCACTTCCTGGTTCCCTCGCTGTGGATGGAGGGGGGAGCAGCAGGGTGGCGAGCGATCGCTCATCCTCTGCTGCGGACGCCGCTGGACTCCAGGACAGGTAAGTGTCCTAATATTAAAAGTCAGCAAATGCAGTATTTGTTGCTGCTGGCTTTTAATATTTATTTTTGGTGAACCATCCGCTTTAAGCTTCAGTACTTTGCCCTGTGGTGATGCTGGCCATGTTCACGCATACTGCTCTGAGCTGGTGTACCGCACTAGCTTAACCCCTTCAATACCGGGCCATAGGGGATTTACGTCTTGAACAACCCCTCGCCCATGAGACTGGCCGTCACAGGACGTCCTGTCTGCACGGCGTTCTAGGGTGCACGCGCGCGCCGTCGGTGGTGCGCGCGCGCACCCACGGCACCGCTCGCGATCCCGTGCGCGTGCCCGACAGCCGTGATTGCCGGGCACCTGCGATTACCGCTGATCATGGCAGGAGTGTGGATCTGTGTGTGTAAACACACAGATCCACCTCCTGTCAGCGGTGAGGAGACTGATGTGTGTTCCCAGTACAGAGGAACACACATCGGTCTCCTCCCCCTGCGAGTCCCCCTCCCCCTACAGTTAGAACATACTTTAGGAAACATTTTAACCCCTTCAGCGACCCCCTAGTGTTAACCCCTTCCCTGCCAGTCACATTTACACAGTAATCAGTGCAGTTTTATAGCACTAATCGCTGTGTAAATGTGAATGGTCCCAAAAACGTGTCAAAAGTGTCCGATATGTCCGCCGCAATGTCATGGTCACAAAAAAAAACGCAGATCGCCGCCATTACTAGTAAAAAAATAAAAATAAAAATGCCATAAATCTATCACCTATTTTGTAGACACTATGGGCCAGATTCAGAGAGCCATTACGCCTGTCTAACTGGTGTTAGACTGGAGTAATTTCAAATTACGCGCGTTTTCTAGCTAGTCGGAAACCTCAAACCATGAATAGACGGCTGCTGGCTTTAATTCGACTGGATTAAGTGTTTGTACGCCTTCGGATCTACGCTGCAATAAAATTGCGGCCACTGGGTGGACTTCCCGTCGTTTTCCACGTCGGGGTATGCAAATGAGCTTTTGCCGACGATCCCCGAAATTACGAAATTACGATCTTCAATCGCAATCTCTTACGGCACCTTTAGTCATCTTTTATTTGCGTAACACTATACCAGCTTTTTGCTGCTCTAATATTAGACAGCCCATGTTAAGTATGGCCGTCGTTTTCCGACGTCTTTTATTATTTTTAACGTAAGTCGTCCGGGAATAGGAATGTTCGTAAACGCCGCTACTCAAATAACGAATGACGTAACGACGTGATTTCGCGCAATGCGGAAATTTCGGAAGCGGAGCATGCGCAGTTCGATCGCCGCGGGGACGCGCTGAATTTAAATGCTTCACGCCCCCCAATCGCGTATTTCGATTACGCAGCGAGAAATAGACTACGCCGCCGTAGCGTACGGGCAAAAATCTACCAGGATTCGGTGTAGAGCCTGGTAAAATACGGCAGTGTAGAATATTTCGATTACGCAGCGGAATATTAAGTGTATGTGAATCTACCCCTATAACTTTTGCGCAAACCAATCAATATACGATTATTGCGGGTTTTTTTAACCAAAAATACGTACAAGAATATCACAAAAAAAATTGAGATATGTATTAAATAAAAAAGTAAAAAAATATTGTGTTTTTTTAAATTGTCGCTCTTCTTTTGTTTATAGCGCAAAAAATAAAAACCGCAGAGATGATCAAATACCACTAAAAGAAAGCTCTATTTGTGTGGGGAAAAAAACATAACGATTTAATTTGGGTACAGTGTTGCATGACCGCGCAATTGTCATTCAAAGTGCAACAGCGCTGAAAACTAAAAATTGGTCTGAGCAGGAAGGGGGTGAAAATGCCCAGTATGGAAGGGGTTAACACAACTCACTGCTAAGACAAACAGAAAACAATTGTTTTCTACGTGTCCTATTCACGTTAAAATGCAGCCCAGAGGTGCATTTTATCGCAGCATACAGAAAGGCAGTGCAAAGGTTCCTGAGACTTTGTAGCCCTCCTTAACCACTTAAGACCCAGACCAATATGCAGGTTAAAGGGGTGTTCCAGCCAAAATTGTGTTTATTAAAAGTCAGCAGCTACAAAAAGTGTAGCTGCTGGCTTTTAATAAACACTCACTTACCTGCTCCTGCGTTCCAGCGACGCGCCGACCGGGGCTCCGCTCCTCTCCCTCCCTCCCTCCCCAGCCGGCGTCTCCATCTCGACTGTGGGCACCCAGCCGTGACAGCCTTCGGCGCGGCTCGCCGCTGATTGGAGAGGCGATCGCATGGGACCTGTCAGTGTCCCATGTGATCGCCTACAGAGAGGGGCTGGTGTAGGCGATTAAGGCTTAATCGCCTAACCAGCCCCTCGGCGGAAGCAGGAAGTGGGACAGGAAGTCCCACTCCTACTGAAGCCCCCACTCCCCCCCCAAAAAAAATTACAAGCCAAATGTGGCATGTATGGGGGTGAGGATTGGAACAAGAGGAAGTTCCAAATTTGGGTGGAACTCCTCTTTAAGGACCTTGCCCCTTTTTGCGATTCGGCACTGCGTTGTTTTAACTGACAATTGCGCGGTCATGCGACGTGGCTCCAAAACAAAATTGGCATCCTTTTTTTCCCCACAAATTAAGCTTTCTTTTGGTGTTATTTGATCACCTCAGCAGTTTTTATTTTTTGCGCTATAAACAAAAATTGAGCGACAATTTTGAAAAAAAATCAAATTTTTTTACTTTTTGCTATAATAAATATCCCCAAAAAGATATAAAAACATTTTATTTTTCCTCAGTTTAGGCCGATACGTATTCTTCTACTTATTTTTGGTAAAAAAAATCACAATAAGCGTTAATCGATTGATTTGCACAAAATTTATAGCGTTTACAAAATAGGGGATAATTTTATGGCATTTTTATTAATATTTTTTTTTTACTAGTAATGGCGGCGATCAGTGATTTTTTAATGACTGCGACATTATGGCAGACACATGGGACACTTTTGACAAATTTTTGGGACCATTGTCATTTTCACAGCGAAAAGTGCTATAAAATGCACTGATTACTGTGAAAATGACAATGGCAGTCAAGGGGTTAACCACTATGGGGCGCTAAAGGGTTAAGTGTGCCCTAAGGGATTCTTACTGTAGGGGGGCGTGGCTGTAGGCGTGACATCACTGATCGTAGTTCCCTATATCAGGGAACAGACGATCAGTGTCACTGCCACACAGAAGAACGGGGAAGGTGTGTTTACACACACTTCTCCCCGTTCTTCAGCTCCTGTGACCGATCGCGGGACACCGGCGGGTATCAGGGCTGCGGGCCCCACAGGCGCGGTCAAGGAGCTTCGGACCGGGTCGCGAGCGCACCACCGGTGCCACGCTCAGGACCCCACAGCGTGCCTGTGCCCAGCCGTGCCCTTCCGCCAACGTATATCGGCGTGAATGGGTCCTTAAGTGGTTAAAGTGATAGGTTGCAAATCTATTCCAGAAGAGCCCATTCTTTCCTTGCATGTAATTAGACACTACCTCTTTTGGTATTGTCTAATTACTGCCTGTGTTATCAGTCCTTCTTTCCCACCCTCGCCTCCCTACACAACCTTTTATGCAGTTATGTAAACTGTGTATCACTTGAGTGACAGCACTGAGTCTGCTGAGACCACATCCAAAATGTTGACACCCATTATCAAGGCTTTTTGATGTTTACATAAGGGACAGGACCTCTTTAGGTAATTGAAGTTCTACAAGTCATTGTACACTTTTTTACTACAGGCCACCCCACCTCCCATACAAAATCCCTGGTAAAAATCCACGATTCCCAATTTTGTGATAAGATGCTCCTGCACTGTGCTGGGGTATCTTCTCTTGAGATTTGGAATGCTCAGCATTCACAGGATTTTATTTGAAAGACCATGACGTTGCTCTCTCCTGTGTGAAAGTTGGGTGTAAAGTAAATATAGTTTTTAACCTGGATTTTTTTTTTCTACTGGTGGAATGCAGGTTTGTTCTCTGCTATTGAAAAAGTGAACATTGTATTTGGTGGTAGGTTCACTTTAGGCAGGGCAAGAGCATTGGCTTGAAAGTATTGGCATGTCATATTTATGACCTGCGTAACTTAATCCTAAATTATATGATTGGTTACATTGGGTTATTGTTCTTCATACATTATGATTAGGGATGAGCTTTGGGTTCAGGTAGCTTGTGAGTTTAATTCAAACTCTACCTGTTTGAGGTTCCCAAAATTGGCAAACGAATAGGACAGATTTTGACAGTGCAACCATCCAAACCCCCAGTAATCTATTACCTACTGTATGTGCTTTTTACCATAAGCATGGAGATTTTGCCCAAAAAAACACAAGATTTGTCTCCCATAGACTTCAATGGTGTTCTAGAGCTGTGTTCGGGGTTTGCGAATTTCAAGCTGGGTTCGCAGCCCCTTCCTTTGAACCAAACCCAGGCCAGTTTGCTCATTCTTATTATTGAAGTTTTAAACATAGTACATACATGACACTTGTAAAGTAACAACACAAAAATAAATAAAAGGTAAGAAAAACCATAAAAGAGTCATACAACAGCACAAGTGGCCAGCATTGCCCTGGCTAACAGTAAAGGACTATCTCAGGAGAAAAGACAACTACATTTCCACATACAAAATTATCTTATTTTCATAATAGAATTATATGCAACTGACTATGGCATCCAGATACACAATCAACTTTTCACAGATAAATCCCACATGTAATACTGACTGATACCTATCCCCAATGAAATTATAAACTTGAAGCTATACATGCCGTTTTATGGTTTTGATAAATAATTGAACCACATATTCAAAGACAGACAGCTCTCACTCTGATGCTGTAAATGCATGATTTACCCAGCCTCCCCACACTTTGTAAAATTTTGCTGGTACCCCTGGCATATGTAGCCTTTTAAAGAGGTAAGGCTTTATTAATTAGAGCCTTCTAGGTCCTGATGGTTGGAGCATTAGATGTTTTCCAATAGATAATGCTTTTTCTGGCATGATAAAACAACAAAGGTTAGGAGAGTTCAGATCACCTTTGTAGAAGCTAAGCAGTCAACCAATCCCAGCAAGCAACTCTCCATAGTGGGGATTATATTTAATGTCTTGACAAAATTTACACATTGTGCTACATTGAGCCACAATTGTTGTACTTCCATACAATCCCAAAATACATGGATGAAATCTGCATGGGAAAAATTACATCGCCAACAGCTAGCTGACTGAGAAATAATTATTTTAGCCAATGTAGCAGGAGTTAAATAAATTCTGTGCAAGAATTTATATTGGATAAGGTGGTCTCTCGCAGACACCAGGCTAGTGAATGAGCAGTACCAAATTTCATCCCCAGTCAACCCCGACAGGGTAGAAGAGCCTGGCAGTATTTACTGTACAAACAGTTGTTTATATATGGATGATCGCTCCTTTTTAAGGGTGTCATCCCTTGGTAAGGCCTCTAATTCCACTACATGCACTACTAAACCTGAGGAGCAAAACTGAGTCTGAAAGGTGTGTCTGAACTGCAGGTAGTGGAAGAGGTGAGTGTTACGTAATTCAAATGGGACTTTTAGTGCAAGCAATGTCCCATTCCGCACCACAGATCCTACCATTTTTACCCCAAATTTAGTAAAAATTATGGGACCTGGATAGGCATAGATTGGACGTAACTAAGTATTTCTACATAACGGCATAAAGGGAGATATTGCACTATCCTCTCCAAGCTCTGCCCACATAGTCATCTCCCAAGCACGTATTGCATCTCGCATGGATACAGTGATAGGATATGGGGCCATATTTCCCCAGAATACCAAATGAGACAATGCTTCATAGAAGCCAACAACTGCTGCCTCCAAAGACACCGCCGCATCAATGTCCAGAAAAGTCTTACTCATCACTACTTAACATTGCCTGTAGCGCTATCCTGAATAAAGCCCACGCAATTTTACTTCTAGCTGTAATGAAGTGGCTCTACCAAAGGGGGGTATTTAAATACTTACAGTTTTACATTTGTACAACAGTAAACTTTAGGACCACAATCCCACAATATTAAAGAACCTAATGCATTAGAGGATCTGGCAAGCCGCATATAAACCTAATTCACAAGAACAAAAGTCTCCAGACATGGCCTTTGTTTAGATTTAATCAATGTGATTTAAGTTGAGTCACATCCTAGATTATTAATAACTTGTAATAATATGCTTTTTTTATTATTTGTCATGGCAAAAGACTCTTAAGATGCATAATAGCTACGTTACTGTAAAAGTCATCTCAGCAGTCAAATATATTCTTTGGCAGGGTTGGCATATTATGATTTACATCTTCATGTAAAGATCTGCTACTTGCTTTCAGTCTAGACATGTAAATGTGAGGAAGTAACAGATAGATGAAGATGTCTGGGGTTTCAATGTATTGGTAATAGCACCCCTACCTAGTGAAAGTGAACCTCTCTTTGTTATAATAACATAAAAAGGGCCCATGTGGCTAAAAGCTAGTTGCCTTCCAGGGCACCAAAAGCTAACACATCAGATTTCAACTGCAGTTTACCTATGGGTCAATCTAAAGTGACAGCCCATCCGTTCTGTGCGAGGGCATAACTATAGCCAAAGCAGTTCATAAATGGGCCCTGGTGGCTCGTTTCTGGAAAGAGATTGTAAAAACATTGCTCACTTTCCATATTTAGTTTCCCCCTGGCAGTAAAATGTCTCTCTGATTGCTGGCTCAGGAGTTGAGAAGTGCAAATTATTTTTATGTGCATTGATCAGACCACCCTAGTCAGCTTGGTTCTGTCAGCATGCAAAGAAGAAGCTTATTTGTACACAGCACAGACTCGTCCCAGCTGTAGCTTCTGATGACCAAGTAGCCCTTCCTGTACTAGTAGACAATGAAATGGACAATTTAGATTGCCTGACTGCAACTTGTAAGTGTTTATTTACAATGACTACCAATATTAAAGGGGTATAAGTAAAGAACACATGTCAGGTTTTTACTGCTACACGGGGCTCCATTACCCCCACTTCCTGTCCAGCATTTTACCAAGTGGGAAGTGAGGGTAAATCTCTAGCAGCACCACTGAAATAAAATCACTTTTCCTTGGTAGAGTAAGGGAATACTAGAACTTCTGTCTTATGTTTTTTCTGTTGGTGAGCCTGCTGCACACTTTTTGTCACATACCTGGTTGTGGCCGAGCTGACAGGAGGAATTTTCCTTACACCTCCTGTTCTGTTTCTCCTGAAGGTGGTAACAGGATATAGCAGGGAAGGGAGTGGCACAGGTGCCTGGTTGGAGATCCTGGATTAATGATACTTGCAGCAGGTGCCAAGCAACAGGAAAACTTGTGGACTGGCAGATGCAGGTACACAGCATCAGGTGAAGAACAGCAGGCAGTGACCAAGCTGGTGAATAGGTGGATGCACGATATTGGGTGGTCAGGCAGGCAGAAGTTGAGAACGGCCAGGCAGCAGAGGTACAGAATCGTATACAGAGCAGAGTCAGGGCTAAACCAGGGTCAGTAGCAGGCGATCAGAGAAGGCACTGGAACAGTAGGCAAAAGGCAAAGTCAGGTCACTAGCTGGGTCAGCAACAAAGTATCAGGAAGAAGCAGTGTGAAGCAGGCCAGGTATGCACAGGAACAAACACAGGATCAGGTCACAGACAGTAGGAGCTGATGACCACTCAGCAATCTTCTGGTCTCTCTCTCTCGAGACACTTTAAATTGGCAACTGTGTGCCAAGTATTCACTCACAATAATGCACTTGCGCATGTGCACGGGATGTGCATGAGTTAGGGCTCATCTAGTTGTCCCTTGAAAATTATTATGTGCATGTGCGTAAGTTAGGGAACCTCTAGTTGTCACTCTAGAATTTTTTATGTGCACATGCACATCTTCGTGCCCGTTTTCATGTACAGCTCTGCATACAATTTTACTGACACTTTCCCTTACTTCCTGTCTGGTGAAACCATTATCAGCAGGAAAATAAGCAACAGTAAATCTTTCTAACAGAGCCATGAATGGCAGTAATGACCTGACAGCAGTTTTTATCTCCCCCCACTTTATCTAAAACAAGAAACAGGGTTTTTGGCATGGCATGCACTTTTGTGGGAATATAACAGGACATCCACCCCTGACTAAATGTGTGAGGGGTAAAAATAGGGTTCATTATACTGTATATTGGGACACCATCAAAATGTTGCTGTTTGGCCCTAGCACTTTATTTTCATTAGACTTTGATCTTCCATTTTACAGGTATTCAAACAAGTGCTTAAAATGTATCTATATTATGTGGACCAACAAAAACCCTAGAGTCCCCAGATTTATTCTTTTTACACCTAAATTACAGGGGGGGGGTGGCTTGGAGGTCTCAATAGTTCCAAATAGTATTTAGCTTCACAGAGCTCCCAATTATGTACAGTATGCTTCATGCTACTTCCGATATTCCCTTATGGGTGCTTCTGAAGCTCCCGAACTGTGCTCCAATCTCTATGCAGACGCTCCTTTGGCTGCCATATAAACTTCACCCTCTTTGTCCTCTTTTAATACGTAATATGAAAACGTGGGATTTTGACGGATACTTTTGCTTTTCAGTCCCAGGAGCAATAGTTACCAGGACAATTACACAGGGTAAATCTTCCCAAGCAGTGACAGAAAGTTCTAACTCCTCATCTCTCTATCAAAAATGTAAAATTACACAATTGCCTTTAGATATACTTCCATGATCATGGGCAGGAGAGACATGAGTTGAAAGCTAACATCTCAAGAAGCAGGGACATAGCTACAGGGGTCGCAATTGCAACGGCTCCCTTGTATGACTGGATCCTGTATCCACAAAAAGCCCACTTCTATTCCTCTCCCTCCCACAGGCATTCAGCAATTACAGGATAAAAAAGGAGGGCATCGGTTTCTGTATATGCTCCCCCCTCCAGCTTCCCTGTCCTCCTATCCAGGTCCTGCTGCCCTGGGCCCCCGTGTACCTTCTTGGACACCACCCCCCTTGCAGCGCTCTCCTGCCAGGTTCGGGATGCTTTAACCCTCCTAACAGCCTGCTCCATTATCCAGCCCCCAGCTGTCACCGTCAAACAGCCGATTTGCCCACTCAAACTGCCTCTGTTCTCCCCTACACCAGCCATCATTTTCCCCTGCTGAACAGTTGTATACATTTATTTTGTCGGCATTTCACACAGTTCCACTAAACAGCAATCCCACAGCTCACAGAGCCACTCCCCTCTGTCACTCTTAAAACCACTGAAAACTCGCACCTCTATCCCACCCCCAGCTGTCATCACCAAACTTCTTCTTTTCCCCACACTTGTCATTACCCATCCACCCTCAGGCCACAATTTCCATTTTTAAACTCCCTCTGATCTGCCCGCAATATTCCTGCTACACAACAATCATGCAGTGCTCTCCCTCGCCTCCCCCCATGCATAATTACAGTTCTGTGTCCCTGTCACATCTTCCTTCCTTTCCCCAACCGCCATCCAGCTCACCCCATCCCATTCCAAAAAGTCAAAATGAAGCCCCTTATTTCATATCATAGCCTTCAACCCCCATCTCTTGTCACCAATGGACACATAATCCTAGAGCCCCCTCCTCCAACACTTAAGCCCCCCCCCCAGCCTGCTCCTTACTCATGACCAACATCCATCATCTGTTGTCACCAACATCACATAACCCTACAGCCTCCAACTCCAAAGCTCTCCCTTCCAAGCTAGCTTTTTATTTATGACTTTCCAGCCACCATCCCAACCATCCACCCCATCTCTAGCCCAGCCTTCAGTCCTTAATTTTCTGTAACCAATAACACAGAATCCTAAACTCTCTTTCCTCCAAAACTAAAGCCCCCTCCCAAATTTGCTACCTTTGACACACCATCATTTTCCATCACCCCTGCACTGACCAATTTCCACTAAAAATATCAAATTTATAATCTGAGCAAATGGGGCATTTCCAACATAATTATTTTAATTAATACAAGCATCATAGGAACGGCCCCATCTAATATTACACAAAGGTGAAACATCATAGGTCTGTTTAGACCCCTGATATTTCCCCCAACAGGGTACCTAAAAATGTTTTAACAAACGATAGGGGAAAAAAATGAATTAAATAGAATAAAATGGTAAAATATAATAATAAAAAAATAAAATATATCAACAATAAAAAACTACTGACACCAGTGGTGGGACTAGCACAATCACAAAGGTCCCTGGCATTCTGCCACCATGTGGGGGCCCCAATGTGGCAGAAAGGGGATCCACTAGAGAACATGTAAAAACGGACCGGCTGCAGGACCCTAATAAAGGCCCCCACCCAGTGGGAGTAAAGGGCCCCAGGATTAGTGGGCCTGGAAAAATAGACCTAGTCAGGGGTCAGGGGGCCCTTCATGGTTGCTTGCACCAGGGCCCTGAAGGTTCTAGTTACGCCCCTGTCAAGAAAATATCAGAAATCTCAGAGTGGCGTTGTTTTTTGTGTGAAAATGTATAGCTCAGCTCAGTATAAGGATATAGTCAAAGAATCACAAGAGAATTTTTCCTGCTTTCTGGGTTTCCAGATCCCAGTTAAAATAAAATAAAAAACATTCTACATTTAGCAATAAAAATGTGTGAAATGTGTGAATTTTTTTTATGACTGACAGCCCTGGCACATGTGGTCTGACATGATTAGTGGAAGTGTATAGCTTTAATTGTTTTCCTCATTTGACATTTAAAAAAAAAGGATTTGTCAGGCAGATGACACTGTGTCAAGCAGATGTTGCTGCATTCTGCTGAAAAAAATGGCAGGTATTCTTACTGTAGTGCGTGCTATATATAAATTTACTGTAAAAAAGTTTAATAGAATTCAGTAAGAAAGTAAATAGTTACATGAGCATTAGTAAAATGATTTCATTATTTATGTTAAAGTTATTGGCAATTTTTATGCATTGCATGACGAGCAATGTATTAGCATGTAGGAGTTGCTGATAATAGGAAAATTGAGATTTGCAGCACTTTAAATAACATCTCTGTTTTTATTATAAGATCGTGTATTTACGTTATTTTCCTTGATTATTACCAAGCCAGAGAAACATGAAATATTGAACTTTTCAGGACTTTTAATTAAGTGGATCTTAATCTATTCCTAACCAAATGACATTATAAATAATGCATTAAAGACTTGATGCAATTATAATAATTAATTTATTAATCTTGTGAATGCCAGACACTCTTTCAAGAAGGATCATGAAACGTAATATCTTGCCGATGCTTTAGCCACTGTAAAATATCATTACAGGTTTTGCAATTACAATCTTTTTAAACCCCTGTGGACATTTAGTGTTACTTTGTAAACTACCAGATTAAGAGTTAAAAGGATCTGACACAGGTGATATTTCTCAAGCCCACTAATGTTCTAAATTCACGCCAGGAATACATTATACCGATTAGGATTATCTGATCTTCAGGAGGTTGATTATTTAAATTGTAGTGAAATTGATTAAAAAGAATATGATAGAATACACTTTTTTTTAATCAAATCATTTTTTTATTTTTTTTTTATAGAATACACCACTTTATGATATAATTTTTCTTTTTCTTTACAGATTACCACATAATTGAGAGACCCTATTTTTTAAAGTAGATCTAAAACCTAACATTATTTTTTATATATATATATATATATATATATATATATATATATATATATATATATATATATATATATATATAAATAAAAATAAAAAATAATAATATATATATATATACAGGTATATATATATATATATATATATATATATATATATATATATATATATATATATATATATATATATATATAATTTTTTATTTTATTTTTTATTTTTTTACAAAAGCAAGAGTATCATAAACAACTGTATTTTTTTTTTTTTCTTAACAATTTACTAAAGTACTATTTTTCACAGTTTTTTTTTACCTTTTTGTCAGTGATGTCAATTCCTTCCACCTCCTTCAATCACTTCCCGTCTCCAGCTACATATCATTGCTCTGAACCAGCTTTCTGATACCAACAGTGACAGCAGCGGATCACGCCTGTGCTATTGCTTTTAGCCTTCACTACGGGAGCATGTGACAGGATGGCAATGCAGGAGCACAGTTGGGAAATAGGTGTCACCCCATAAATGGAAGCCCCCTGAACAAATTCAAATAAAAAATTACTTTTTCAATCAAATTTACATTTAAAATTTAAATGAGATTTTCATTTTTGGGTTTGAATATACTATAACCCCTTTAGCCCATAAAGGATTTGACCCCAATGACCAGGCCATTGTTTGCGATGCGACTGGCAGGGAATTGGTAAACACTAGGGGGGCGATCAAGGGGTTAAATGTGTTCCCTCAGCGTGTTCTAACTGCAGGGGGGATGGGCTGCCTGGGACATGACAGAGATCCATGTCCCATAAGGGCTCATTTACATATTTGCAGGGAATTTACGGGACACACATTATGTTGTGTGTTAACTAAAGCAGCACATTCATTTGAATAGGCTGCCCAATAAACCAAAGCACACCAAAAAAGGTGCATGATAACATTTTTGGCTGCAAAATATACAGCAAGTTAGCGCATTGCTCTGTCAACAAAGTGTTGGGGTGCCATCTTTGCAGTAATTACTGTCTGCTCTTTCCTCTACTTCAGCCATCACAAAAATCACTGGCGCTACCAGGTATAGGGAAGCATATGATCTCCTCCCTTGTACTAGTCTACTGGCCAATCACCAACCCCGGACTCTGTCACATGATCAAGGGAATAACATCACAGCCAACTGTGGCATTCCTTCATAATCCTGTTTCCTAAACGGCGCCTTCCAGACGCATGCGTGGGAGTGACAGTCATACAGCCAGAGTCTGCAGACCCGGAAGGATGATGGGTGAATGTGGCCTCCAGCGGTGCTAATGCTTCGGTGGAGGGTTTCATTTGCAGGTAAGTTTCACATAAGTCATGCAGGTCAGAAAGAAAAAAAAAAACCCTGCCAGTTTACTTCCTCTTTAAATGGGTGGACATTAAAGATAGTCATCCAAGGAGGTAGGTGCGCCTGTCAGTGCCGCCTCGTCAGTGCAGCCTCATCAGTGTCTCCTCATCAGTGCCCATCAGTGCAGCTTATCAGTGCTGCCTCATCAGTGCTCATCAGTGCAAGCTCATCAGTGCACATTGGTGCAGCCTCAGCACTGCCTATTAGTGCAGCCTCACCAGTGCCCATTAGTGCACCCTTAAAAGTGCTGTCTCATTAGTGAAGCCTCATCAGTGCAGCCTCATCTGTGCCCATCAGTGAAGCCTCATAATTCCTCTTTAGTGCACCCTTATCAGTGCCCATCAGTGAAGAAGAAAAATTACTTCTTTGCAAAATTTCATTACAGAAACCATTTTTTATTTGTTTAGCAACAAATAAAAAACCCTGTGGTGATACCATCAATAAAAAGCTGTATCTGTCTCGAAAAATGATAAAAATGTCATATTTGTACAGTGTTGCATGACAGCACAACTGCGACAGTTCTGAAATCTGAAAATTGGTCTGGGCAGAAAGGGGGTTAAAGTGGCAAGTATTAAAGTACTCATCAGTGCCCATCAGTACAGCTTATCAGTTTCCATCAGTGCCGCCTCATCAGTGCAACTTCATCAGTGAACCTCATTAGGGTGCACATTAGTGCAGTCTCATCAGTGCCCATTACTGCAGCCTCACCAGTGCCCATTAGTGCACCCTTAAAAGTGCCCATCAGTGCAGCTTATAGGTTTCCATCGGTGCCGCCTCATCAATGCAACCTCATCAGTGCACATCAGTGCAGTCTCATCAGTGCCCATCAGTGCAGCCTCAGCACTGTCTATTAGTGCAGCCTCACCAGTGCCCATTAGTGCACCCTTAGGCCGCGTACACACGACCAAATAAATCTGTTCAAATCGGTCTGACAGACCGATTTGATCAGATTTGTCTGCTGGGCTGTTTTGGTTTGATCGCTGTACACACGATCAAACCAAAATCCCCGCCGGCAGACAGCGCGGTGACGTGGCGATGACGTTGACACCGCACCAGGAAGTAAAACACTTCCGTGCATGCGTCGAATCCATTCGACGCATGTGCAAGCAGATATGTCTGCTGGTTACCAGCGACAGATTTTACTGTTTTAACCTGCTGGAAAAATCTGCTGTCCGCCCGTACACACGACATGTCGGAAATGCGCAACTTCAGCAGATAGATTTGATCGTGTGTAGCAGCCTTAAAAGCAACCTCCGTTTCCATCACTGCACATCAACTTCATCAATGTGCAGTCTCATCAGTGCCCATCAGTGCAGCCTCACCAGTGCCCATTAGTGCAGCCTCACCAGTGCCCATTAGTGCACTCCTAAAAGTGCCCATCAGTGCAGCTTATCCGTTTCCATCAGTGCCGCCTCATCAGTGCAACTTCATCAGTGCAACCTCATCGCTGCACATCGGTGCAGCCTTATCAGTGCCCAACAGTGCAGCCTCATCAGTGCCCATCTGTGAAGAAGAAAAATTACTTATTTGCAAAATTTCATTACAGAAACTTGTAACGGAATGCACCGTGACAGTCTGAGATATTCCTATGTCTAGGGTCACCTTATGTCCACTAGGGCCATAGGGTGACAAAGAATCATAATTCATATGTTACAGAAGACATTAATAAGGGACATTAATAATAATCCAGGTTTGCAGGATGTCTTCAAATATCAAAAGCTGTTAGCTATGCAATCTGGGCACACATGCTTTTGAAAGGTGTTAATTCAGGTCAGCCAGCCAGTGAGTCATACCTTTGTATAATAGGCTATTGAAATATCTTAAAGTGGAGCTCCACCCTCTTTTTCAACTTTAAAGCATTTGTTTTCATACTGCCCCCTTAAATTGAATTGGTGTGTCTTTTTTTTTTATTTGAAAAACTCACTGTGCTGTGCAGATGAGTTTATTTTTCTCGGCCGCGGCCGCAGCGGCATTGCCCCGTCAATGAGTGCTGCGTTGCCTCCTGGGAGATGTTTGTCATCAACCCCAGGAGGTCCTGGCCGCGTAGCATCGCGTGATTCCCCCCCCCCCCCCCCCGCGAATGAAAAAAACACCGTCGCCGCGGGTTAAACATTGTGCAGTGACTGACACAGACAGACTACAGTGCCCGAGTGGAGCAGGTAGTGGCTTGGCGGGGGGTGGGGGAGAGTGCAAGCTGCTCCCCTGTCAGTCGGCACATCTGGGACCGGCGCGGCGCAATGATCCTCTTCTCTCATGTCATGTCTGATAAGTGTAGGGCAGCGGCCGTCAGCCGAGCAGAGAAGCCGCCTCCCCCTTCTCCTTTATGTCTATACAGTGCTGTGCATGCAGGAGAAGGGGGGAGGCGGCTTCTCTGCTCGGCTGACGGCCGCTGCCCTACACTTATCAGACATGACATGAGAGAAGAGGATCATTGCGCCGCGCCGATCCCAGATGTGCCGACTGACAGGGGAGCAGCTTGCACTCTCCCCCACCCCCGCCAAGCCACTAAGTCCCCCCCACCCCGCCAAGCCACTAAGTCCCCCCCACCCCCGCCAAGCCACTAAGTCCCCCCCACCCCCGCCAAGCCACTAAGTCCCCCCCACCCCCGCCAAGCCTCTACCTCGGGCTCTCTGACTGATACATTGTGGGTCTAAATGGGGGGGTCTGTATTGTAGCAAGGGGGGTTTGTATTGTAGGGGGGTCTTCACTGTAGCGGGGGTCTGTATTGTAGGAAGGGGGGTCTGTATTGTAGGAAGGGGGGGTCTTCACTGTAGCGGGGGTCTGTATTGTAGCAAGGGGGGGGTTCACTGTAGCGGGGGTCTGTATTGTAGTAAAGGGGGTCTGTATTGTAGGAAGGGAGGTCTTCACTGTAGCTGGGGTCTGTATTGTAGGAAGGGGGTCTTCACTGTAGTGGGGGTCTGTATTGTAGGAAGGGGGGGCTGTACTGTAGGAAGGGGGGGTCTTTACTGTAGCGGGGGTCTGAATTGTAGGAAGGGGGGTCTGAATTGTAGGAAGGGGGGTCATGTATTGTAGGAAGGGGGGTCTTCACTGTAGTGGGGGTCTGTATTGTAGGAAGGGGGGTCTGTACTGTAGAGGGGTCTGAGTAACAATTAGGGGGCCCAGAACTGTTAAGGGGGGTGCCTGTGTAACATACAGGCGTCTAGAGGTGCAGGGTGCTGTGTAATGTAAAGGGGTCCAAAGGTGCAGGGTGCTGTGTAATGTAAAGGGGTCCAGTGATGCAGGGTGCAGTGTAATGTAAAGGGGTCCAGAGGTGCAGGGTGCAGTGTAACGTAAAGGGATCCAGAGTGCTGTGTAATGTAAAGGGGTCCAGAGGTACAAGGGCTGGGTAATGTGCTGGGGCGATGCGATTTGGTGGCAGTGTGATGTGATGTGCTGGGGCGATGTGATGCAATTTGGCAAGGGGGGGGGTGCTGCGATGGAGGAGATGTGATTTCGTGGGGGCAATGCGATGTGCTGGCTGGGGCGATGCAATTTTGTGGGTATTGTGATGCAATTGGGCGGGGGGTCTATGCGATGTGGAAATATTTACTAAATGTTGTGCTGCGATCGGTGCGGTGTGCTGTGCTGTGATCGGTGCATTGTGCTGTGCTGTGATCGGTAAGCTGTGATCGGTGCGCTGTGATCGATGCGCTGTGATCGTGCATTGTGATCGGTGCGTTGTGCTGTGCTGTGATCGGTGTGTTGTGCTGTGCTGTGATCGGTGTGCTGTGATCGGTGCGCTGTGATCGGTGCGCTGTGATCGGTGCGCTGTGATCGGTGTGCTGTGCTGTGATCGGTGCGCTGTGATCGGTGCGCTGTGATCGGTGCGCTGTGATCGGTGCGCTGTGATCGGTGCGCTGTGATCGGTGTGCTGTGCTGTGATCGGTGCGCTGTGATCGGTGTGCTGTGCTGTGATCGGTGTGCTGTGCTGTGATCGGTGCGCTGTGATCGGTGTGCTGTGCTGTGATCGGTGCGCTGTGATCGGTGCGCTGTGATCGGTGCGCTGTGATCGGTGCGCTGTGATCGGTGCGCTGTGATCGGTGTGCTGTGCTGTGATCGGTGCGCTGTGATCGGTGTGCTGTGCTGTGATCGGTGTGCTGTGCTGTGATCGGTGTGCTGTGCTGTGATCGGTGCGCTGTGCTGTGATCGGTGCGCTGTGATCGGTGCGCTGTGATCGGTGCGCTGTGATCGGTGCGCTGTGATTGGTGCGCTGTGATTGGTGCGCTGTGATCGGTGCATTGTGCGGTGTGCTGTGCTGTGATCGGTGTACTGTGATCGGTGCGTTGTGCTGTGATCGGTGCGCTGTGATCGGTGCGCTGTGATTGGTGCGCTGTGATCGGTGCATTGTGCGGTGTGCTGTGCTGTGATCGGTGTACTGTGATCGGTGCGTTGTGCTGTGCTGTGATCGGTGTGCTGTAATCAGTGCGCTGTGATCGGTGCGCTGTGAGGTGCGCTGTGATCTGTGCATTGTGCGGTGTGCTGTGATCGATGCGCTGTGATCGGTGCATTGTGCGGTGTGCTGTGATCGGTGTGCTGTGATCGGTGCGTTGTGCTGTGCACGGTGCGCTGTGATCGGTGCACTGTGCTGTGATCATTGCGCTGTGAGGTGTGCTGTGATCGTCGCACTGTGATCGTCGCGCTGTGATCGGTGTGCTGTGATCGGGGCGTTGTGGTGCGCTGTGATCGGTGCGCTGTGATCGGTGCGCTGTGATCGGTGTGGTGTGCGGTGCAGATATATCTACATAACAAATTATTTAGTATATTTCCTGGTTCCTGGAAGGAGGAGGGGAGGAGAGATTTTGCTATTGAAACCTGATCTGTAACATATTACATTGCTTGTGCAGCACTGAGCATGTGCGAGATATGCAAAGCTGAAATCCAGGAAGTCATACAGTCTGGCTTCATGGATTCCCACACTTAAGATGGCCACGGTCAATTCCTGTTTTATAAAGTATCTAAATGCTATAACAACCTAACAAAACGGACCTCAGTTTACAGACTACCTTTACTAGAATACATTAAGATTGTGTATTACAGGGGTATTTATATTTAAAAAGTGAAATTGTGGCCGGAACTCCACTTTAAGGTGTGGATTGCACCCACTCTCACTGCCATTGTGTGATAAAGATGTCTGTGTTACTATTCAAGGTTAATTGAACCCTATTGATGATGCGGTGCCGTCATGTCTAGCTACAAATTAAAGAATTATCCTCAGTGAGTGAATAGGGGGGTGGAGATTGCATTGTCCTGTGATTAACTGTATTATGCTGTACTGGATATAAGAAGCTGAGAAAATACTAATAAAGTGTCATATCTTTGGAAGCAAGAACGGAGCGCTGTCTTGTTTATTCTGGGAAATGGAATGGATCATGTCTGCCTGGTTGTTGGTGTGTCGGATAAGCTTGTCGTGGATGGATGGAAGGTTGTAAGCGGTGGTAACCGTTACAAAACTAAAATAAAAAATGTTTTTTGTTTGTTTAGCAAAAAATAAGAAACCCTGTGGTGATACCACCAAAAGAAAGCTCTATCTGTCTAACAAAAATGATAAAAATGGCATATGGGTACAGTGTCGCATGACAGCACAACTGCGACAATCTGAAAGCTGAAAATTGGCCTGGACCGGAAGGGGGTTAAAGTGGCCAGTATTGAAGTGGTTATGAAAGAGAGAGAAAGAGACTGCATAGCAAACACATATTGCAGAATGCAGAGTAGGCAGAGATCTAAGATATCTTGATACTGTTGATTATAAATAGATTTATATAGCACTATGCAAAAATCTGCCAATTCCTTGTACTGACTTTCATATGAAAAATATTCATGTTTCTTCACGAGAACAAAAAAAAAATATAGATCAACACGTATTACGGTAATTAATTTGAATGCATTAGTGCAGTAATTTTATAAATAACAGAGTTCTCCACCCTGTGGATTACAATTCTAAGGATCTTCACTTCATCTCTCTGAAGAGTCTGCACAGTGATAGCTACTTGTATTATATCAGGTATCACATTCATTTGATAGCCTATTTCAGGATCTACCTCCTGATGAGCAAGTTGTATAGTAGGATGTGTTTCATGTCAGTTGGAGTTTTGTTATCAGATGCTCAGATGATTACAAAACAAATGACTTCTATTGTAAAGCTCCTGGATGGTAAAATGACACTTCGGGGATTCTCGTACTAAAGCACAAACAATGGCGCAGGTATAAATAGGTGCATTTTCCAGCCTGGCTGTTTAATTCCCAGCAGTGGCAGGCGTGATGTGATGCAATAACTAGCATTGATATCATGAGAAAAATCAGTGCCAATAACAGCACCTTCTGCTTAAAGGAGACCTTCAGCTAGGATAAAAATTGTTAGTAAACGAAAAAAAATACATTTGCCATTTTTCTTTTATTATTGCGAGTTCCAGAACTATCCACTTGCGGATTACAATGTTTTCTTTTTAATCCTTTAGATGTATCCAGTCATAGTTTAATCCGCTTGATGATAAAATAAAATGCGCTACATTGTGGGAAATACAACCTTTATGCTGCGTACACACGATCATTTTTCGGGTTCTTAAAAATGATGTTTTTCAGGCTCTAGAAAAAATGTGATCATTAAAACGCCCTTGCCTACACAGGATCGTGGAAAAAAAATGCTCTAGCAAAGTGTGGTGAGGTACAACACATACGACGGCACTATAAAGGGGAAGTTCCATTCGGATGGCGCCACCCTTTGGGCTGCTTTAGCTGATTTTGTGTTAGTAAAAGACGATTCGTGCTTTCCTGTCTCTTACTGCGTGATGAATGTGCTTACTCCATTACAAACAGTAATCCCATCTCATAACTTGCTCCTGAGCATGCACGGGTTTTTCACGTCGTTAAAGCCCACATGCGACCGTTTTTTTTTTAGAACACGAAAAAGGAATTTTTTTGGGGGCATTTTTTAGAACCCAAAAAATACTCTGAAGCCCACACACAATCATTTTTAATGACATAAAAAAAAAAAATTCATTTTTTAGAACCCGAAAAATGATAGTGTGTACGCGGCATAATTGTTGTGTCTTTACTAGAGATGACTCCTCAATCACTGTTTACAGTCTTCCTGCATGTGAGTATGTGGGCAGCTCAACCAGATCAGTATCTGTTAAACCTCATCTACAGATACACCTCTCCTGTCTTCACAGTCTACCTTATCCAGCAGTCTGTTTTTTCTGGTGTGTAGCATTTTCATTTTATATGGGCTTATTCTGATGATGAAGCTGGACAGGGCAGATAATAATACACATGGTTTCCTTGTGTCCTCTTTCAGATTCATTCAATAATATATTTATTCAACATGTGGCAAGGTCCCGGGGGCCCCAGGCGCCTAATGGTGACCGCAAGGGTTGGGGAGAGCTGACATCCTTCCTTGTAGCATGGGTTACCAGGCATAGTGGGTGTGATGTAAGAAGAAATGATGGGCGCCAGTCACTTTTTGCATGCAAACAAGAGATTTATTGTCTCTTTACAGAATTGTGGGAGAGATGTTTAGGGCCAGGACACCCTTGAGTAAATGCAATGATAATTGTCAGATTCTGAGAGTTCTATAGTTAGACAGCTTCTGTATACAGTGGAAGGCCTCCAGCCAGATAACACTTCTGTATAGGTAGGACCGCTGTCTCCTATGGCAACTAATCTTGCAACAGTCACTAACGATAGTTGTGCATAACTCTTCGTAACACAGAACAGTCCTTTACGTATCTCACAGTATCCCACTGTAGATCTTCACTCACTGAGCTCCCAGTTGTCTCTCACTAGACTTCCAGATCCCAGTCTTTACTGTATCCCCTGACCTCCTCCACAGCTATCCCACTGTATACTCCTCAAGTGTCACCCCCGCTATCCTGCTCGGTCCCTGACTTGGCACTTGCTGATGCTTTGCCACTTCTTCACCGTTCCCAGTTGGTGAGAAGACTGCTCTGGTACTTGCTTCAACTTACTCACTGTAGGCTTAGGTAGTAAGATGGATGGTCCCTTAGTGGCAACAGCTTCCTTTCTACCTCTGACCACAACTGGTTCCCTGTCCAGCTGAACCTTCTCAACTCAGGTGGACTCCAATCCTGCAGTCACAACGCTACGCTGCTTCTCCTGCTCCTGGATAGGCCTCAAGCAGACTAGCAGCCAGGGGCGACATAATCCCATCTGAGTCTTCGTGGTGTATAGTTATTTTTAATGTACATTTCTATTGTTTCTATTACGAATAAAACGTAACACACACAAAGTTCACAAATATACATCTCAGACACAGCTGGACATTTAGACTGGAATAGATAACCCAACTTAGGAGGCTCTTAACTCAAAGCTCCCAGCCATCTGTTCATTGACCCCCTTAGGTGTTTTCTACATTACGCTAGAGTCTTCAAGTGGGGGGGGTGACACCCTGTCGCGTCTATCAGTACCAATACTCATAACACCTTAACCAAAAAAAAAATACATAGAAAGACAAACAGGAGAAAAAGAAACAGACAAGGGGAGATGGGGGGGAGGGTGAAGAAGGGGTGGGGAGAGAGGGGTAAAGAGGGTTGACCCAGGGTCGTAGACACGTCTCTAGTCACAATATTTGTCGTTTTTTGACAGCACAGTATCACCACAATTTTTACACAATGCCACCTAACCACCAGGGATGCCACCAGACCACCAGGGATGTCCACCACCAGGTATGCCACCCTAGACCACCAATGATGCCATCAGTGCCCACAATGGATGCCAATCAGTGCCCACAATGGATGCCAATCAGTGCACACAATGGGCATCACTGATTGGCAGGTATTGTTTGGCACTGATTGGCATCCATCAGTACATCCGTGCCGTCCATCTGTGCCCATCTGTGTCGCCTATCTGTGTCCATCCGTGCCGCCCATCTGTGCCCATTAGTGCCACCCATCCATGCCGCCGATCCGTGCCGCCCATCTGTGCTGCCCCATTTGTGCCCATACTTGCCGCCGCATCTGTTTCCATACGTGCTGCCCCATCTGTGCCCATACGTGCCGCCCCATTTGTGCCCATTCGTTCTGCCCCATCTGTGCCCATCCGTGCTGCCCCATCTGTGCCCAACCGTGAAGGATAAAACGTACTTATTTACAAAGTTTTGTAACGGAAACAAAAAAAAGCATTTGTTTTTCAAAATTTTCGGTCTTTTTTATTTTTTTTATCAGAAAATAAAAATCCCAGAGGTGATCAAATAACACCAAAAGAAAGCTCTATTTGTGGGAACAAAATGATAACATTTTAGTTTGGGTACAGTGTAGCATGACCGCGTAATTGTCATTCAAAGTGCAACAGCGCTGAAAACTGAAAATTGGTCTGGGCAGGAAGGTGTATAAGTGCTCTGTATGGAAGTGGTTAAGGCAGCTGGTCCTAGCTCTCAGTGAGAGAGTGTGGGTCTTCATGTGAGGAGGCATATTGGAGCATGGCTGCTTATCCCAGATTTTGGATCCAAGTATGTGCGATTGTAAGGACACTTACTACCAAACTAAAGGACTGGTCAGACTACAGACACAGTAAGGCTCGGTAGTAGTGTTGAGCAGAATACGCCATATTCGCTTTCGCAATATTTCGCGAATATATAGGAGAATATTCGAGAAATATTCGTAAATTTCGAATATTCGTGATATTTCATCCAAAAAAAAAATTGCGAAATTTCGCTAACGTGAAATTTCGCAAATGCGAAATTTATTGCGAAATTCTCGACCGCGCATGCGCGCGGACAACACCGGTCGCGAAAACGGCGATCATTTCCTGGATTCTTTGCCAGTGTATATTCGGATTGCTATTTAGTGCTGCCCTGCGAATCTACTGCTGCCCTGCGAAGCGAAGATGGTGGGGAGTAACTTTTCATCCAGTGAGGAAAAACTGCTGATTACTGTAAGTAATTTCACCACTTGTTATTTCATTATCTTTAACTGCATTTTAGACTAGTTAAAAAGTTAGGATGCAAGATCAGATATTAGTTATTTCCCAAACAGTGTGTTTCAGCGGTTTGCAAAACTACAACTCCCAGCATGCCCAGGGTTGCCACCTTTTGTTCATTTCAAACCCGAACACTTCAGCGTCGCACAGCAATTTTTTGTCTTAGTTTGCATAGATGTCGCTATTAAATAACATTTCTTAACCATATGAAATTAATCATAAAAGTTCCTCTTTACATCAGAGTCCACAGACTTCCCCTTTTACATCAGAGTCCACAGACTTCCCCTTTTACATCAGAGTCCACAGAGTTCTCCCTTTACATTACAGTTCACAGAGTTCTCCCTTTACATCAGTGTCCACAGAGTTCTCCCTTTACATCAGAGTCCACAGAGTTCTCCCTTTACATCAGAGTCCACAGAGTTCTCCCTTTACATCAGAGTCCACAGAGTTCTCCCTTTACATCAGAGTCCACAGACTTCCCCTTTTACATCAGGATCCACAGACTTCCCCTTTTAGATCAGTGTCCACAGAGTTCTCCCTTTACATCAGAGTCCACAGAGTTCTCCCTTTACATCAGAGTCCACAGAGTTCTCCCTTTACAACAGAGTCCACAGAGTTCTCCCTTTACATCAGTGTCCACAGAGTTCTCCCTTTACATCAGTGTCCACAGAGTTCTCCCTTTACATCAGAGTCCACACAGTTCTCCCTTTACATCAGAGTCCACAGAGTTCTACCTTTTACATTAGAGTCCACAGAGTTCTACCTTTTACATTAGAGTCCACAGAGTTCCCCTTTTACATTAGAGTCCACAGAGTTCCCCTTTTACATTAGAGTCCACAGAGTTCTCCCTTAACATTAGAGTCCACAGAGTTCCCCTTTTAAATTAGAGTCCACTGAGTTCCCCTTTTACATTAGAGTCCACAGAGTTCTCCCTTAACATCAGAGTCCACAGAGTTCTCCCTTAACATCACAGTCCACAGAGTTCTACCTTAACATCAGAGTCCACAGAGTTTTCCCTTTACATCAGAGTCCACAGAGTTCTCCCTTTTACATCAGAGTCCACAGAGTTCTCCCTTTTCATCAAAAAGTGAAAAGAAACAAACATATTATTTTTCATATGTAAAGATAGGGATTAAAAAAAATAATCTATTGTACAGGGCCAGTGTAAGGCTCAAAAAATTATTATAGTGGTCAGATGAATAGCAACTCATTTCTCCCCTATACGTCTATCCTGTGATGTTACTCATATATACATAATTATGCAAATGATAATGGCTGCTATATTTATTCCAAAAAGCTGGTGACCAAAATGGCAACATATAAAATCTGTCATGTTACCACTGTCAGTGATTAATAAGGCGAGAATGCTTCCAATTATTGAATACCATACATTTACGTCATATATCCATAAGGGTTTAAACAAAAGTATTATAATATACTTTGTTCTTCATCTTGCAGAGGTTCCTGCAACATGGTTACGACCTAATGAGGTGCCAGCAGGATAAACAAAAAATCGTCCAGTCCGTATTGGAGGAATTACATGAGTTTCATGGCGGGTCACATGACCACATGGCCATTCTCAAAAAATGGTCAGACTTGAAGAGGCGCCACATGGACCGGGTCACACAGATCCGCGATGAATTTCATCCAGGTAAGTTATTGGTGACAGTCATGTAAGGTGATATGTAATTAACCTTAGGGCAGATGTTGTTAACCCAGACGCCATGTTGTGGTAACATATATCACCACCGAAGGTATTCATAGTACTGTTGAAAAAAGACATTATTCCATCAAGTTAAACCATGGAATTAAAGTGGTGGTGTGGTGGGTTTCAAGGGGAAAGGGTGGTATTTTATAACTCAATTACCACTAAATTCCTGTGCTAGGCGTGGGGTTATCATAGTAATCACGTGTACTCCATCAGGCCCTTTTTTTAACATGAGATCTTCAGAATAATACAAAGGAAACACAAACAGCTAATTTTACCATGGTGGCAGCCCAGCTCACACTCAGTCCCCTGTAGTGCCAGCAAGACCCTTTAGTATAACATTATCCCATTGGTTAACTGTCTATATAAATAAATGTGTATTCATATACAATACAGCAGAGTACACAGAATGTGCATATGTTATTAGAAATCATTTTTACATATATAAACATTGTGTTATTATAGGATCTCCTCTACCATCTGTGCGCCCCAAGCGCACAAGGCGACAGGCCGCAGAGGAGGAGGAGGAAGAAGAGGAGGATGAAGAGGAGGATGCAGAGGAGGAGAGGGATAAGGAGCAGCCAGGGCCCTCCGACTTACCACCCCCAGCTCCTGAGGAGCTGCAACTTCCCCCCACCCAACCTCCTGGTGAATGCCATGATGCAGAAGAGGAGCAGGAGGATGACACAGCGCCTGTGATGACCATCAGTCAGGAGGGTAAATATGTGCACAACGATTAATGACATTTCAACAATAAGATGTAGATATAAAAAAGTACAGTATTTAATCCTAATTTTTTTTTTCTTATATCCTAACAGTTTTGAAAGAGATTCAGGAGAAATCCTATGTCATGGAGAGGACCAATCAAAAAGTCCTGTCCAATCGGCGCAAAATAAAAAAATTGGACCTCGAGAATGAACAGCTGTTACAACAGCAGAGAAAAAATTTCAAGGAGCTGGCTGAGATTTACAAGCGCTTGAAAAAATCCATGTAAATATTTATATTTTTGGTTATTAAACCTGTTATTCTTTTCAAATGTTTCCTTTCTTATTGAGATTCTTAGGTCTTTCAACACATCTAACTTCACATCTAACACATCAACATCAACACATCTAACTTCATAATAACCTAAAAACATTTCATACTATTATTTTATTTAACACAAATCTAATAAAAAACAAAATACACGGACACAGACACTACTAACACAAACTAAACTGTTGAAAAATTACTATAACAAAAGCTACAATATATACATATATACATATATATATATATATATATATATATATATATATATATATAGATATAGATATAGAGAGAGAGCGAGAAAGAGAAAGAGAGTGCTGATTTGCTCTTGCAGATAGGCTAAAAGTTGCAGTAAAAAGGCCACAAACCAGGGTTTAACATAACGTTCAGTCATTTAGTCACACTTGCTGTTTGTTACGATCCGGTCTGGTAGCTTTTAGCGGATGCTGTTTGTGGATCCGCTGTGACAGAGAGGTCATGAAGCATTACTCAGCATGAAGGCAGCAGCAGTAGTATTCAAATATAAAGTAATTATCACACACACAACATTTACAAGCAGTAGTGGTAATAGTACTAGACAGCATCTAAACACTTGGGCAAGACTTGACAGCAGCAGTAGTGGTAATTGCAGCATATAGTGCCAAAGAACTTGTCACATAGGTATCTGAGCACTGGCAGCAGCAGTATAGTAGTAACAGTACCCAATAAAGTGTTGTATCACTTGTGGAAGAGGT
Organism: Rana kukunoris; assembly: GCA_029574335.1. Taxonomy (NCBI): domain Eukaryota; kingdom Metazoa; phylum Chordata; class Amphibia; order Anura; family Ranidae; genus Rana; species Rana kukunoris. Next base: position 315,428,431 of record CM056049.1, on the reverse strand, counting down.
GGCAGCAGCACAGCAGCAGCATTGGTAATTGTAGCATATAGTGCCAAAGAACTTGTCACATAGGTATCTGAGCACTGGCAGCAGCAGTATAGTAGTAACAGTACACAATAAAGTGTTTTATCACTTGTGGAAGAGGTGGCAGCAGCACAGCAGCAGCATTGGTAATTGCAGCATATAGTGCCAAAGAACTTGTCACATAGGTATCTGAGCACTGGCAGCAGCAGTATAGTAGTAACAGTACACAATAAAGTGTTGTATCACTTGTGGAAGAGGTGGCAGCAGCACAGCAGCAGCATTTGAAATTGTAGCATATAGTGTCAAAGAACTTGTCACATAGGTATCTGAGCACTGGCAGCAGCAGTATAGTAGTAACAGTACACAATAAAGTGTTGTATCACTTGTGGAAGAGGTGGCAGCAGCACAGCAGCAGCATTTGAAATTGTAGCATATAGTGTCAAAGAACTTGTCACATAGGTATCTGAGCACTGGCAGCAGCAGTATAGTAGTAACAGTACACAATAAAGTGTTGTATCACTTGTGGAAGAGGTGGCAGCAGCACAGCAGCAGCATTTGAAATTGTAGCATATAGTGTCAAAGAACTTGTCACATAGGTATCTGAGCACTGGCAGCAGCAGTCTAGTAGTAACAGTACACAATAAAGTGTTTTATCCCTTGTGGAAGAGGTGGCAGCAGCACAGCAGCAGCATTGGTAATTGCAGCATATAGTGCCAAAGAACTTGTCACATAGGTATCTGAGCACTGGCAGCAGCAGTATAGTAGTAACAGTACACAATAAAGTGTTTTATCACTTGTGGAAGAGGTGGCAGCAGCACAGCAGCAGCATTTGAAATTGTAGCATATAGTGTCAAAGAACTTGTCACATAGGTATCTGAGCACTGGCAGCAGCAGTCTAGTAGTAACAGTACACAATAAAGTGTTTTATCCCTTGTGGAAGAGGTGGCAGCAGCACAGCAGCAGCATTGGTAATTGTAGCATATAGTGCCAAAGAACTTGTCACATAGGTATCTGAGCACTGGCAGCAGCAGTATAGTAGTAACAGTACACAATAAAGTGTTTTATCACTTGTGGAAGAGGTGGCAGCAGCACAGCAGCAGCATTGGTAATTGCAGCATATAGTGCCAAAGAACTTGTCACATAGGTATCTGAGCACTGGCAGCAGCAGTATAGTAGTAACAGTACACAATAAAGTGTTGTATCACTTGTGGAAGAGGTGGCAGCAGCACAGCAGCAGCATTGGTAATTGTAGCATATAGTGCCAAAGAACTTGTCACATAGGTATCTGAGCACTGGCAGCAGCAGTATAGTATTAACAGTACACAATAAAGTGTTGTATCACTTGTGGAAGAGGTGGCAGCAGCACAGCAGCAGCATTGGTAATTGCAGCATATAGTGCCAAAGAACTTGTCACATAGGTATCTGAGCACTGGCAGCAGCAGTATAGTAGTAACAGTACACAATAAAGTGTTGTATCACTTGTGGAAGAGGTGGCAGCAGCACAGCAGCAGCATTTGAAATTGTAGCATATAGTGTCAAAGAACTTGTCACATAGGTATCTGAGCACTGGCAGCAGCAGTATAGTAGTAACAGTACACAATAAAGTGTTGTATCACTTGTGGAAGAGGTGGCAGCAGCACAGCAGCAGCATTTGAAATTGTAGCATATAGTGTCAAAGAACTTGTCACATAGGTATCTGAGCACTGGCAGCAGCAGTATAGTAGTAACAGTACACAATAAAGTGTTTTATCCCTTGTGGAAGAGGTGGCAGCAGCACAGCAGCAGCATTGGTAATTGTAGCATATAGTGCCAAAGAACTTGTCACATAGGTATCTGAGCACTGGCAGCAGCAGTATAGTATTAACAGTACACAATAAAGTGTTGTATCACTTGTGGAAGAGGTGGCAGCAGCACAGCAGCAGCATTGGTAATTGTAGCATATAGTGCCAAAGAACTTGTCACATAGGTAAGTGAGCACTAGCAGCAGCAGCAGCATAGTAGTACCAGTACACAACTAAGTGTTTTTTTCACTCGTGGTCGTGGAAGAGGTGGCAGCAGCATAGGAGCAGCAGCATTGATAATTGTAGCATATAGTGCCAAAGAACTTCACACATAAGTATCTGAGCACTGGCAGAAGCAGCAGCATAGTAGTACCAGTACACAATTAAGTGTTTTTTTCACTCGTGGTCGTGGAAGAGGTGGCAGCAGGATAGCAGCAGCGTTGATAATTGTAGCATATAGTGCCAAAGAACTTGTCACATAGGTAAGTGAGCACTGGCAGCAGCAGCAGTGTAGTAGTACCAATACACAACTAAGTGTTTTTTTTCACTCGTGGTCGTGGAAGAGGTGGCAGCAGCATAGGAGCAGCAGCATTGATAATTGTAGCATATAGTGCCAAAGAACTTGACACATAAGTATATGAGCACTGGCAGCAGCAGCAGTGTAGTAGTACCAGTACACAATTAAGTGTTTTTTTCACTCGTGGTCGTGGAAGAGGTGGCAGCAGGATAGCAGCAGCGTTGATAATTGTAGCATATAGTGCCAAAGAACTTGTCACATAGGTAAGTGAGCACTGGCAGCAGCAGCAGTGTAGTAGTACCAATACACAACTAAGTGTTTTTTTCACTCGTGGTCGTGGAAGAGGTGGCAGCAGCATAGGAGCAGCAGCATTGATAATTGTAGCATATAGTGCCAAAGAACTTGACACATAAGTATATGAGCACTGGCAGCAGCAGCAGTGTAGTAGTACCAGTACACAATTAAGTGTTTTTTTCACTCGTGGTCGTGGAAGAGGTGGCAGCAGGATAGCAGCAGCGTTGATAATTGTAGCATATAGTGCCAAAGAACTTGTCACATAGGTAAGTGAGCACTGGCAGCAGCAGCAGTGTAGTAGTACCAGTACACAACTAAGTGTTTTTTTCACTCGTGGTCGTGGAAGAGGTGGCAGCAGCATAGGAGCAGCAGCATTGATAATTGTAGCATATAGTGCCAAAGAACTTGACACATAAGTATCTGAGCACTGGCAGAAGCAGCAGCATAGTAGTACCAGTACACAACTAAGTGTTTCTTTCACTCGTGGTCGTGGAAGAGGTGGCAGCAGCATAGGAGCAGCAGCATTGATAATTGTAGCATATAGTGCCAAAGAACTTGACACATAAGTATCTGAGCACTGGCAGAAGCAGCAGCATAGTCGTACCAGTACACAATTAAGTGTTTTTTTCACTCGTGGTCGTGGAAGAGGTGGCAGCAGGATAGCAGCAGCGTTGATAATTGTAGCATATAGTGCCAAAGAACTTGTCACATAGGTAAGTGAGCACTGGCAGCAGCAGCAGTGTAGTAGTACCAGTACACAATAAAGTGTTTTTTTCACTCGTGGTCGTGGAAGAGGTGGCAGCAGGATAGCAGCAGCGTTGATAATTGTAGCATATAGTGCCAAAGAACTTGTCACATAAGTATCTGAGCACTGGCAGAAGCAGCAGCATAGTAGTACCAGTACACAATTAAGTGTTTTTTTCACTCGTGGTCGTGGAAGAGGTGGCAGCAGCACCAGCAGTAGTAAGAAAGTGGCAAATCTCACAGACAAAAGGTAACAGCACCAGTATGAGTAATATATCGGTACATAATCACTCAGCCTTTTGGCATTAGCAGTAGGAGCCCATATAGTGCCAAAATTACAAAAGCTTGAAATTGCATTAGCATGGTGATTACATTTGAAAAGCAGAATGACACAGGCCTTAAGTAGCTGTGGCACCGGGTGGAGTTTTTGGGTTGTGTTTTGCACGCCACAGGCTTTTCAAAAAAACAAAAAAATATCCACCTTCTTCCCAGCAGCAGCATAAGGAAAGGGAGATGCACTGTGATGTAAGGGAGAGGGGGAACTCCACTTCTGATGGTGGGGTAGGATGGTGGGGTGGCCTTTGACATCGAATGTAAGGGGAGGGGATGCGCTGGACATATAATATTACAGATATAACCGGCCCTTTTGAGGGCAACCATAATGCTGATGCGGACCACGATGAAATTGAGTTTGACACCCCTGGTATAAAGAGATAGGAGAGGTATTGGTAACTGACAAGGGACCATTCAGCGCCCTGAAGCGACGGCGGGTGCCAGAAAGTCACCGCCGATCCAGGACTCATTCATTTTGATGAATGTGAGTCTGTCCACGGAGTCTGTGGACAGACGGGTCCTCTTGTCCGTGACCACCCCACCTGCCGCGCTGAATGTCCGCTCAGATAGTACGCTGGAGGGGGGGCAAGACAATAACTCCAGCGCATACTGAGCGAGCTCGCGGCAGGTGTCCAATCTGGCAACCCAGTACTCCATGGGGTCGTCGGTGCTCATACTGTCAGAAGCACTGACGGACCCCATGTAGTCTGCCACCATGTGGGCCAGCCGCTGGTGGTGATGGCTGCTGCTGCTGCTGCTGCTGCTGGTACTGGGTCGCTCAGTTTGCATGAACATCCTCATCTCACCCATTAGGTCCCCTGCTCGGCTGCTGATGTTGCTGCTGGGTGCAGCCACCTGCTGGGTGAGATGAGGGGGGACAACTGGAGGCCGGGGACTTGCCTGCTCCAAACGGCTGACTAGGCATGCCTGCAGTTCCTCCATCCGGGGCTGCCTCCGTCTGGCTGGGAGGAACTGCTCCAGTTTCCCCTTAAATCTGGGATCTACAAGGGTGGCCAGCCAAAACTCGTCCCTCTCCTTGATGGCTTTAACCCGGGGGTCCCTCCTGAGGCATCTCAGCATGTGGGCAGCCATGGGGAAGAGCACAGCCCGCTGTGACTCCTCATGGCTGCCTGGGTCCATGACGTCCGCTTCCTCGTCATGGAGGCGCTGCTGTTCGCGGTCAGTCATGCCAAACCCCCGGACTATCGGTGCCCCCAACACCGGCTCTCCCTCCTGACCAGGCCCTGACTCCAGGACGCCACCAGTCACCTCCTGATCATCATCATGATCCTCCTCCTCCTCCTCGTCCTGGGCCTGGTCTTGGTGGAGCAGTGTTGCCTCCTCCTGCTCCACCAAGGCACTCTCCCCAGCTCCGAGCAGGCGATCTAGTGCCCTGTCCAGCAGGAACACTATAGGGAGCACGTCGTTGAGGCCGACATGCTCCCTGCTCACCATCTTGGTCGCCTGCTCAAAAGGGGCCAACACATGGCAGACCTGGTGTATCTGCCCCCACTCCAGACTGGTGATGTACGGGAGTGTGTGTTGTGATGGCCCGCCAGTGCCTTGCTCCAGCAGGTACTCCTTCACCGCCCTTCGCTGCTCCCACAACCTCTCCAGCATGTAGAGGCTGGAGTTCCACCGCGTCACACTGTCCACAATCAGCCTGTGAAGGGGCAGGCTGTTGTCCCGCTGCAACTTTGACAGGGACGCGGTAGCGGTTGGGGAGCGCCTGAAGTGGCTGGCAATCCTGCGTACCCTTAGCACTATGTCACTCAACCCGGGATAGGTGCGCAGGAACTTCTGCACCACTAGGTTGAGGACATGTGCCAGACAGGGCACGTGTGTCAGACTGCCAGCCTGGAGGGCGGAGAGGAGGTTGCTGCCATTGTCACAGACAACCAGACCTGCTTGGAGCCTTCGGGGTGTCAGCCACTTCTGGACCTGAGCCTGAAGTGCGCTCAGCACTTCTCGTCCAGTGTGTCTCCGTTCCCCTAAACTAACAAGCTGGAGCACGGCCTGACAGCGCACGTGCCCCACACTTGAATAGCTACGGGGGCGCTTGCTGGGAGGCTCAGCAGCTGCGGAGACAGTGGCTTGAGGGAGACCAGCACTTCTCCCCTGGACACCCCGGGGCGGCACCACAAAATCAGATGCCGCCAATCCCTCCCCGGCGCCTCGGAGGGAAACCCAATGGGCCGTGAAGCTTATGTAGCGCCCCTGCCCATGCCTGCTGGTCCAGCCATCCATTGTCAGATGCACCCTGTTGCTGACAGCATGATCCAGCGACAGGGTTACATTCTGCACAATGTGCTGGTGTAGGGCAGGGACACCAGTCCTGGCAAAGAAATGGCGGCTGGGGACACGCCATTGGGGTTGGGCCTGCTCCAACATCTGCCTGAAGGGGTTGCAGTCCACTATGTTAAAGGGAAGCAGATGTTGGGCAATAACCCTTGCCAGGAGCCCATTGAGGGAACGCACACGTCGGTCTGAAGGGGGGAAGGGAGTGTTGCGTTCAAAGGCGTCAGAAAGAGACGCCTGGCGCCGGACGGCAGTGCGGGACACCGAAGAGGAGGGTGATGATGTGGAGGTCTGGCTGTCGGTAGCAGTACCTCTACTAGAGGGAGCGGGGGGGCATGACCTGCTGGTAGCCGATGAAGCTGTGGCAGGGGCTGCTGTACCCTGCACACTTGTGGTGGTGGCGCTGCTACCACCAGCACGCTTCATCTGGTCATGCTCCTGCCAGTGATTAATCCGCAGGTGCTGGTTGAGTGCCGTGGTACCCACCCGAGCCAAACACTTCCCTCTCTTCACCTTGGCACGACAGAGCTGGCAGATGGCTACTGTCGGGTTATCTGCTACCAAGGTGAAGTAGGCCCAGAGAGGTGACTTCAGCGTCGCCCTCCTGTCAGATGGGGTGACGCTGACTTCCACCTGCTGGGACTCGGTGCGCACAGGTGGAGCTGCCTGCTGCTGCTGCTGCTGCTGCTGCTGCTGCTGACACCTCCTGCTGCCATCACCAGTGGAGACCCTGACGTTGGTCTCCCTGGTGACCTGGCGCACCGTTTCCCCAGGGTGCCTACCTTCCTCGTCGTCACTGATGCTGTGAACCGACGAGGCAGGTGGCACCCATGTTGGGTCACCCTCCTCTTCGCCCCCAGATATGTCAGACCCAGGGCTGACATGTGGTGGTCTGAAGGAGACATCTGACATGGAGCCGCTAGCCTGGCTCCGATGTCCCCTCACAGACGCATGGGTCTGACTAGGTGCTGGTGTTTCCTGCAGAAAACCACCAGCACCACCATGAAGGGAGGTCTCTGGGCTACTGACAGCCAGTACCCCATCCTCCTCCTCCTCCATTAACCCTTCAAAAAGGTCCTGACCATCAGCACATAAATCAATGTCTGCATGATCGAGGGCCTCCCCCAAGATATCCATGTCACTTTCACCATCAAACAGCATGAGGCTGGACTCGCTGGGGCTGGGTACTAAAGGCACCGGTGTACTGATGGTGGTGGTGCTACTTGGTGATGACTGAGTGGCACTGCTGTGCCCCATGTACTCCACCACTGCTGGAGCCTGTGAAGGCAATATCGGGCGGCTGCCCGAAGTAAAAAACTCCCGGATGAGGCGGACTCCCCTTCCACCCGATCCTCTACCAGTAGTAGGGGCGCGAGAGGTACCCCGTGCTGGCAGCGACCCAGCACTGGGAGTAACTCCCCTACCCCTGCTGCCACGACCACGGATGCTGCTCATGCTGATATGGGGGGGTGGGTAAACTTTATTGGGGGGGGGGGGGTAAATGTGATAATAGAAAAAACAGGCGCGCAGACAAACAACTAGTAGCTATGCCACTAAACAACAATTAAACGAAAGGTAAATTTTTTTAAATTTTTTTTTTTTTTTAAACTAACTAACTGACTGACAGACAACAGACAAAAACTGACTGGGCAACGAATAAGAGCAATAAAGAAACTAATATAGATAGAACAGTGACTCTGCTAACACAGCAGAGCCAGAGATCTGAATAAACTAAAAATAACTTTTTTTTTTTTTTTTTTTTTTATAAAACAGATAACTATCTAACTAAATAAACACACTAAACTAAGCTAGCTAGCTTACAGAGGTGTACAAGTACACTCAAACCTATCTATCTAACACTAAATGAAACTGGAACACAAACACACAAATAGTAGCTTTAAAAAAAGCTGTTTGGTCTCTTCTTGCTTTTAAAAAAGCAGTTTAGAAATATAAGCACTAGCAGCTGCTAATACTCAAATGAACTGAACACTGAACAGGAGCACAGAACTGAAAGGCACTGCAATGCTGATGCAATATAACACAGAGCACAGAAACACTTCTCCCTCTATATCCACCTTGTGAATCTGCAATGAGCACATGCTGGCACTTAGTTTATATAATGGTCGTGAGGCAGCTTCCTATTGGTTGATGTGGAGGTTGCTAACCTCTGACACCTGTGGAAATGGAACTCTGATTGGCTGTGATGTGAATGAAGGGCGGGGAAAAAAAATCGCGCGATATTGCTATTGCCGAATATTCGCATTGCGAATATTCGGCAGCATAAAAGGATCACATGCGCTACTCGGCCCAGGGTCCCTCTAATCATACCACCATTGCTTTTACACGTCGATGGAGATCACTAGCATGTGATCTGTGTTAAAAAAAATTTGAGAAAAATCCGAATATTCGACATTGCGAATATTCGGCACAATATTCGAGATATTGCGCGATTTCTCGAATATGCAATATTCGAGCCGAATATTCGCAATTCGAATATTCGTGAGCAACACTACTCGGTAGAGAATTAATTTATTTAGTTTGATGCCTTTTTTCTTCTGTTTGGAAATATCCTGTGCATTAAGCAAGTGTTTTTCTTAAGAGAGTTTGTGAGTTTGTCCCTGAATTGAGTCTGATTCCCCTACAGTATATATAAGTATATATATATATATATATATTATATATATATATATATATACGTTCTCCTTTTTGAACAAATAAAGTGCAACATTTATTTTAAAGTGCCAGTTTATGAGGACACCTCCAAAATTCACATGCATTAAACAAATAAATATAGAACAGAAGTAACAACAAAATAATTTAACCTGTATGCTATACATGTCCCCACCTTTTTTAACTATAATTGACAACCCAGCACCCTTTTTAGTCCAAATGTATTGCTCACCACCTTCTGCAACCTTTTTAATTCACATTTACTACCCCATCTTCTTTTGCCGCGTACACACGATCATTTTTTGTGATGAAAAAAAACGACGTTTTCTGTGAAGTAAAAAACAACGTTTTTGAAACGTCACTTTTCAAAGACGATGTTGCATACACACCATCGTTTTTTCACAAAAAGCGAGGTTACGTTCACCACTCTTTTCCATTGAAGCTCGCTTCATAACTAGCTTCTGGGCATGCGCGGGTTGAAAAACTTCGTTTTAAACGACGTTTTTTGCTACACACGGTGACTTTTTGTGAAACAAAAAACGACGTTTTGAAAAACGACACAAAAAATTCAAGCATGTTGGAATTTTTTTTTGGTCATTTTTTTTAATACAAAAAGCGACGTTTTGCCCACACACGATCAATTTAAATGACTTTTAAAAAAACGTCGTTTTTTTTCATCGCAAAAAACGACCGTGTGTACGCGGCATTTAGCCTAAATCCACTGACCCCCACCTTCTTCATTCCAAAATTCCCTGCCCCCATCTTCTTCAGCCTAAAATCACTGCCCCCACCTTCTTCAGCCGAAATTCACTGTCCACAACCTTCTTCAGCCCAAGATCACTGCCTCCACCTCCTTCAAGTGAATGTAAACCCTCCATACACCCAGTGAAGTGAACAGCTTCAGATGATACACAGGGATGAACCAAATCTCCCTACATAGGTTTTACATGTATGGCTGCGGTCTTCACATTTATATACCATTTTAGAAAGTTGAGACCGTGTAAGGAGATTTTCTCTTCATGGTTAACACAGAGTGTGATGTCTGGGCATACAGCCGATATAGCTAACATTGCTGATTGGAGGAAAGACACATGACCCCTCTCATCATAGGCAGAGACTCTCAGGCCGTGTACACACGAGGAGACATGTCCAATGTAAACAGTCAGACGGACCGTTTTCATCGGACATGTCTCCTGGGATATTTTGGTCTGATGTGTGTACACACGATCAAACTAAAATCCCCGCGGACAGACAGCACGGTGACGTGGCGGTGACATTGAAGCCGCCACGTCCGCAAACCAGGAAGTAAAATACTTCCACGAATGCGTCAAATCCATTCGACGCATGCGGGGGATTTCAGTCCGCTGGTTAGGCGTACTAACCAGCGGACATATCCGACGGACAGATTTCCAGCATGTTTTAAAACTTTTGTCTGCTGGAAACCTGTCTGCTAGGCCGTACACACGATCGGATATGTCCGCTGAAACTGGTCTGCGGACCAGTTTCAGCAGATATGTTCGATCGTGTGTACGCAGCCTCGGAGGTGTTTTGTAATAGGACCTGCTCCCTGCTAATCTATTTTAGCAACCTCCCGGACTGAAGATTCAGGCTGCTTTTGTCTATAGTGTCTGAGAATTTGTCAGGAGTTATCAGACTGATAACAGAGGAACAGTTCAGGAGGTCAGAAGAGAGCTATGGGACTTACCTCATTGAAGAGAGATAACAAAATACTGTAGATATATGTGCCCAGCTCAAATTTCATGAATCAGGTTTACATCTATTTATAGCCCAAATTTACTGCCCACCACCTTCTTTAGACTAAATTAATTGCTGACCTTGTTCAGCTGAAATTCCCTGCCCACACCTTCTTCAGCCTTGGATCACTGCCCCCACCTCCTTCAGCACAAATTATCTGCCCACCGCCTTCATTGGCCTAAAATAATTGCTGACCTTCTTCAAATGAAATTCCCTGCCCACACCTTCTTCAGCCTATCATCATGACCCCACCTCCTTCACCCCAAATTCACTGCCTGCCTACCACCTTCTTCAGCCTAAATGAATTGTCCACTATCTTCTACAGTTCAAATTCACTGCCCACCTCTTTCTTCAGCCTAAATTAATTACCCACCATCTTCTTCAGCTCAAATTTCCTGCCCACACATTCTTCAGCCTAAATGCACTGCCCCCACCGTCGTCAGCCCAAATTCACTGCTCACCAACTTCTAAAGCCCAAATCCACTGCTCCCCACTTTCTTTAGCCGAAATTCATTGCCCACCTCATTCTACACTGCTCTCCACCTTCTTTAGCTCAAGTTGATTGTCCCCACAATCTAACTTTCCAGTAGACATGTGCATTCGTTTTCGTTAGAATGCATTTTCGTCCGAAAATCAGGTATTTTCATTATCGTTTTAACGAACGAAAACATAAGCGCAAGAAACGAAAACCGAAAGATGCGACATAAAAAATGCTTTATTTTCGTTTTCGTTCAGATCCGACGATTTTCGATGCTTTGTCGAATTTCCGTCTTTCAATTTCACAAAGTCATCGAAAATAGTCGTTCTGAATACAGTGAATAGGTATATTCACTGTATTCAGAACGACGATTTTTGATGCTTTGTCGAATTTCCGTCGTTTAATTCGACAAAGTCATCGAAAATCGCCGTTTTCGGATGAAAACTTTCCCGACGAAAACAAAATAAATCAAAACGATTTTCGGGAGTAACTAAATAAATTTATTTTCTGGACGAAAACGAAAAAACTAAACAAAATATTCCATTTTGCACATGTCTACTTTCCAGTAAGGGAATACTCTCTGTTCACAAGTTTTGGTTCTCTTATTTACTTCTAAGTTTAGCACAATATCCTGTTTGATAAGGGCCATTTTTCATAACCTCCGAAAAAAAGAGGTCTAAATCACAATGGAATTAAATATATATTTAATCATCCCAAATTACCATTAACCCCACATTAATGTTTTTATATAATGATGTATGGTTAAAAGCTTTGTCGTTCTTTGAGAATTCGCTGTGCCTACCCAAAACAAGGTGTAGAACTTATTCCTGTTGGTTACTGGTCTTTGCATCTGCTGTACAGTATTTAGAGACAAGGACTGAGAACGAGAAGACAATTGCATTGCATAATAGATTAATAGATTGGGTTAGTGCCAGAGGGTATACAGTACATGATGTGTTCTGTTTTGCACTTATGTAATCACTGAAGACCACAAACTGTTAGAAACAGGCAATACCTGACTAAATTTAAGTACAGCTTAAAAAGACTATTAGAACAAGGAAGACATTAGGAATTTATATACTTACATAATATATACTATATATACACACAGTATCTTGTGAAAGTGAGTACACCCCTCACATTTTTGTAAATATTTTTTATTATATCTTTCATATGACAACACTGAAGAAATTAAACTTTGCTACAATGTAAAGTAGTGAGTGTACAGCTTGTAAAACAGTGTACATTTGTTGTCCACTCAAAATAACTCAACACACAACCATTAATGTCTAAACCGCTGGCAACAAAAGTGAGTAAATGTCCAAATTGGGCCCAAAGTGTCAATTTTTTGTGTGGCCACTATTATTTTCCAGCACTGCCTTAACCCTCTTAGACATGGAGTTCACCAGAGCTTCACAGGTTGCCACTGGAGTCCTCTTTCACTCCTCCATGATGACACCACAGAGCTGGTGGATGTTAGAGACTTTGCGCTCCTCCAACTTCCTGGGTACCCCCACAGTTCCATAGGGTTTAGGTCTGGAGACATGTTTTCAAAGACACAAGTGTTACAAAAGTGAATCAGGAGCTTGTCCCACAAAGAAACAATCATTATTGTACTGACAGAACTAGCAAAAGGTTTGCAGAGACATAATTAGTACCATACAAAACTGACCAGAAATGGATCTGTAGACACACTAGGGCATATTTATCAAATTAGTGACACAATTAGTTGGAAATCAGCCTGCGTCTCCTTCAGCAAAATCTCTGACAGGTTTACATACCTGTGCATCTGTATTCCTGGGCAGCCAGTGACAGTTTGCAAAGTTCACAGACAGATATATTACTGAATAGTGTTGCTCACGAATATTCGAATTGCGAATATTCGGCTCGAATATTGCATATTCGAGAAATCGCGCAATATCTCGAATATTGTGCCGAATATTCGCAATGTCGAATATTCGGATTTTTCTCAAATTTTTTTTAACACAGATCACATGCTAGTGATCTCCATCGACGTGTAAAAGCAATGGTGGTATGATTAGAGGGACCCTGGGCCGAGTAGCGCATGTGATCCTTTTATGCTGCCGAATATTCGCAATGCGAATATTCGGCAATAGCAATATCGCGCGATTTTTTTCCCCGCCCTTCATTCACATCACAGCCAATCAGAGTTCCATTTCCACAGGTGTCAGAGGTTAGCAACCTCCACATCAACCAATAGGAAGCTGCCTCACGACCATTATATAAACTAAGTGCCAGCATGTGCTCATTGCAGATTCACAAGGTGGATATAGAGGGAGAAGTGTTTCTGTGCTCTGTGTTATATTGCATCAGCATTGCAGTGCCTTTCAGTTCTGTGCTCCTGTTCAGTGTTCAGTTCATTTGAGTATTAGCAGCTGCTAGTGCTTATATTTCTAAACTGCTTTTTTAAAAGCAAGAAGAGACCAAACAGCTTTTTTTAAAGCTACTATTTGTGTGTTTGTGTTCCAGTTTCATTTAGTGTTAGATAGATAGGTTTGAGTGTACTTGTACACCTCTGTAAGCTAGCTAGCTTAGTTTAGTGTGTTTATTTAGTTAGATAGTTATCTGTTTTATAAAAAAAAAAAAAAAAAAAAAAAGTTATTTTTAGTTTATTCAGATCTCTGGCTCTGCTGTGTTAGCAGAGTCACTGTTCTATCTATATTAGTTTCTTTATTGCTCTTATTCGTTGCCCAGTCAGTTTTTGTCTGTTGTCTGTCAGTCAGTTAGTTAGTTTAAAAAAAAAAAAAAATTTAAAAAAATTTACCTTTCGTTTAATTGTTGTTTAGTGGCATAGCTACTAGTTGTTTGTCTGCGCGCCTGTTTTTTCTATTATCACATTTACCCCCCCCCCCCAATAAAGTTTACCCACCCCCCCATATCAGCATGAGCAGCATCCGTGGTCGTGGCAGCAGGGGTAGGGGAGTTACTCCCAGTGCTGGGTCGCTGCCAGCACGGGGTACCTCTCGCGCCCCTACTACTGGTAGAGGATCGGGTGGAAGGGGAGTCCGCCTCATCGGGAGTTTTTTACTTCGGGCAGGTGCCGCCCGATATTGCCTTCACAGGCTCCAGCAGTGGTGGAGTACATGGGGCACAGCAGTGCCACTCAGTCATCACCAAGTAGCACCACCACCATCAGTACACCGGTGCCTTTAGTACCCAGCCCCAGCGAGTCCAGCCTCATGCTGTTTGATGGTGAAAGTGACATGGATATCTTGGGGGAGGCCCTCGATCATGCAGACATTGATTTATGTGCTGATGGTCAGGACCTTTTTGAAGGGTTAATGGAGGAGGAGGAGGATGGGGTACTGGCTGTCAGTAGCCCAGAGACCTCCCTTCATGGTGGTGCTGGTGGTTTTCTGCAGGAAACACCAGCACCTAGTCAGACCCATGCGTCTGTGAGGGGACATCGGAGCCAGGCTAGCGGCTCCATGTCAGATGTCTCCTTCAGACCACCACATGTCAGCCCTGGGTCTGACATATCTGGGGGCGAAGAGGAGGGTGACCCAACATGGGTGCCACCTGCCTCGTCGGTTCACAGCATCAGTGACGACGAGGAAGGTAGGCACCCTGGGGAAAACGGTGCGCCAGGTCACCAGGGAGACCAACGTCAGGGTCTCCACTGGTGATGGCAGCAGGAGGTGTCAGCAGCAGCAGCAGCAGCAGCAGCAGCAGCAGGCAGCTCCACCTGTGCGCACCGAGTCCCAGCAGGTGGAAGTCAGCGTCACCCCATCTGACAGGAGGGCGACGCTGAAGTCACCTCTCTGGGCCTACTTCACCTTGGTAGCAGATAACCCGACAGTAGCCATCTGCCAGCTCTGTCGTGCCAAGGTGAAGAGAGGGAAGTGTTTGGCTCGGGTGGGTACCACGGCACTCAACCAGCACCTGCGGATTAATCACTGGCAGGAGCATGACCAGATGAAGCGTGCTGGTGGTAGCAGCGCCACCACCACAAGTGTGCAGGGTACAGCAGCCCCTGCCACAGCTTCATCGGCTACCAGCAGGTCATGCCCCCCCGCTCCCTCTAGTAGAGGTACTGCTACCGACAGCCAGACCTCCACATCATCACCCTCCTCTTCGGTGTCCCGCACTGCCGTCCGGCGCCAGGCGTCTCTTTCTGACGCCTTTGAACGCAACACTCCCTTCCCCCCTTCAGACCGACGTGTGCGTTCCCTCAATGGGCTCCTGGCAAGGGTTATTGCCCAACATCTGCTTCCCTTTAACATAGTGGACTGCAACCCCTTCAGGCAGATGTTGGAGCAGGCCCAACCCCAATGGCGTGTCCCCAGCCGCCATTTCTTTGCCAGGACTGGTGTCCCTGCCCTACACCAGCACATTGTGCAGAATGTAACCCTGTCGCTGGATCATGCTGTCAGCAACAGGGTGCATCTGACAATGGATGGCTGGACCAGCAGGCATGGGCAGGGGCGCTACATAAGCTTCACGGCCCATTGGGTTTCCCTCCGAGGCGCCGGGGAGGGATTGGCGGCATCTGATTTTGTGGTGCCGCCCCGGGGTGTCCAGGGGAGAAGTGCTGGTCTCCCTCAAGCCACTGTCTCCGCAGCTGCTGAGCCTCCCAGCAAGCGCCCCCGTAGCTATTCAAGTGTGGGGCACGTGCGCTGTCAGGCCGTGCTCCAGCTTGTTAGTTTAGGGGAACGGAGACACACTGGACGAGAAGTGCTGAGCGCACTTCAGGCTCAGGTCCAGAAGTGGCTGACACCCCGAAGGCTCCAAGCAGGTCTGGTTGTCTGTGACAATGGCAGCAACCTCCTCTCCGCCCTCCAGGCTGGCAGTCTGACACACGTGCCCTGTCTGGCACATGTCCTCAACCTAGTGGTGCAGAAGTTCCTGCGCACCTATCCCGGGTTGAGTGACATAGTGCTAAGGGTACGCAGGATTGCCAGCCACTTCAGGCGCTCCCCAACCGCTACCGCGTCCCTGTCAAAGTTGCAGCGGGACAACAGCCTGCCCCTTCACAGGCTGATTGTGGACAGTGTGACGCGGTGGAACTCCAGCCTCTACATGCTGGAGAGGTTGTGGGAGCAGCGAAGGGCGGTGAAGGAGTACCTGCTGGAGCAAGGCACTGGCGGGCCATCACAACACACACTCCCGTACATCACCAGTCTGGAGTGGGGGCAGATACACCAGGTCTGCCATGTGTTGGCCCCTTTTGAGCAGGCGACCAAGATGGTGAGCAGGGAGCATGTCGGCCTCAACGACGTGCTCCCTATAGTGTTCCTGCTGGACAGGGCACTAGATCGCCTGCTCGGAGCTGGGGAGAGTGCCTTGGTGGAGCAGGAGGAGGCAACACTGCACTGCACCAAGACCAGGCCCAAGACGAGGCCCAGGACGAGGAGGAGGAGGATCATGATGATGATCAGGAGGTGACTGGTGGCGTCCTGGAGTCAGGGCCTGGTCAGGAGGGAGAGCCGGTGTTGGGGGCACCGATAGTCCGGGGGTTTGGCATGACTGACCGCGAACAGCAGCGCCTCCATGACGAGGAAGCGGACGTCATGGACCCAGGCAGCCATGAGGAGTCACAGCGGGCTGTGCTCTTCCCCATGGCTGCCCACATGCTGAGATGCCTCAGGAGGGACCCCCGGGTTAAAGCCATCAAGGAGAGGGACGAGTTTTGGCTGGCCACCCTTGTAGATCCCAGATTTAAGGGGAAACTGGAGCAGTTCCTCCCAGCCAGACGGAGGCAGCCCCGGATGGAGGAACTGCAGGCATGCCTAGTCAGCCGTTTGGAGCAGGCAAGTCCCCGGCCTCCAGTTGTCCCCCCTCATCTCACCCAGCAGGTGGCTGCACCCAGCAGCAACATCAGCAGCCGAGCAGGGGACCTAATGGGTGAGATGAGGATGTTCATGCAAACTGAGCGACCCAGTACCAGCAGCAGCAGCAGCAGCAGCAGCCATCACCACCAGCGGCTGGCCCACATGGTGGCAGACTACATGGGGTCCGTCAGTGCTTCTGACAGTATGAGCACCGACGACCCCATGGAGTACTGGGTTGCCAGATTGGACACCTGCCGCGAGCTCGCTCAGTATGCGCTGGAGTTATTGTCTTGCCCCCCCTCCAGCGTACTATCTGAGCGGACATTCAGCGCGGCAGGTGGGGTGGTCACGGACAAGAGGACCCGTCTGTCCACAGACTCCGTGGACAGACTCACATTCATCAAAATGAATGAGTCCTGGATCGGCGGTGACTTTCTGGCACCCGCCGTCGCTTCAGGGCGCTGAATGGTCCCTTGTCAGTTACCAATACCTCTCCTATCTCTTTATACCAGGGGTGTCAAACTCAATTTCATCGTGGTCCGCATCAGCATTATGGTTGCCCTCAAAAGGGCCGGTTATATCTGTAATATTATATGTCCAGCGCATCCCCTCCCCTTACATTCGATGTCAAAGGCCACCCCACCATCCTACCCCACCATCAGAAGTGGAGTTCCCCCTCTCCCTTACATCACAGTGCATCTCCCTTTCCTTATGCTGCTGCTGGGAAGAAGGTGGATATTTTTTTGTTTTTTTGAAAAGCCTGTGGCGTGCAAAACACAACCCAAAAACTCCACCCGGTGCCACAGCTACTTAAGGCCTGTGTCATTCTGCTTTTCAAATGTAATCACCATGCTAATGCAATTTCAAGCTTTTGTAATTTTGGCACTATATGGGCTCCTACTGCTAATGCCAAAAGGCTGAGTGATTATGTACCGATATATTACTCATACTGGTGCTGTTACCTTTTGTCTGTGAGATTTGCCACTTTCTTACTACTGCTGGTGCTGCTGCCACCTCTTCCACGACCACGAGTGAAAAAAACACTTAATTGTGTACTGGTACTACTATGCTGCTGCTTCTGCCAGTGCTCAGATACTTATGTGACAAGTTCTTTGGCACTATATGCTACAATTATCAACGCTGCTGCTATCCTGCTGCCACCTCTTCCACGACCACGAGTGAAAAAAACACTTTATTGTGTACTGGTACTACTACACTGCTGCTGCTGCCAGTGCTCACTTACCTATGTGACAAGTTCTTTGGCACTATATGCTACAATTATCAACGCTGCTGCTATCCTGCTGCCACCTCTTCCACGACCACGAGTGAAAAAAACACTTAATTGTGTACTGGTACGACTATGCTGCTGCTTCTGCCAGTGCTCAGATACTTATGTGTCAAGTTCTTTGGCACTATATGCTACAATTATCAATGCTGCTGCTCCTATGCTGCTGCCACCTCTTCCACGACCACGAGTGAAAGAAACACTTAGTTGTGTACTGGTACTACTATGCTGCTGCTTCTGCCAGTGCTCAGATACTTATGTGTCAAGTTCTTTGGCACTATATGCTACAATTATCAATGCTGCTGCTCCTATGCTGCTGCCACCTCTTCCACGACCACGAGTGAAAAAAACACTTAGTTGTGTACTGGTACTACTACACTGCTGCTGCTGCCAGTGCTCACTTACCTATGTGACAAGTTCTTTGGCACTATATGCTACAATTATCAACGCTGCTGCTATCCTGCTGCCACCTCTTCCACGACCACGAGTGAAAAAAACACTTAATTGTGTACTGGTACTACTACACTGCTGCTGCTGCCAGTGCTCATATACTTATGTGTCAAGTTCTTTGGCACTATATGCTACAATTATCAATGCTGCTGCTCCTATGCTGCTGCCACCTCTTCCACGACCACGAGTGAAAAAAAACACTTAGTTGTGTATTGGTACTACTACACTGCTGCTGCTGCCAGTGCTCACTTACCTATGTGACAAGTTCTTTGGCACTATATGCTACAATTATCAACGCTGCTGCTATCCTGCTGCCACCTCTTCCACGACCACGAGTGAAAAAAACACTTAATTGTGTACTGGTACTACTACACTGCTGCTGCTGCCAGTGCTCATATACTTATGTGTCAAGTTCTTTGGCACTATATGCTACAATTATCAATGCTGCTGCTCCTATGCTGCTGCCACCTCTTCCACGACCACGAGTGAAAAAAACACTTAGTTGTGTATTGGTACTACTACACTGCTGCTGCTGCCAGTGCTCACTTACCTATGTGACAAGTTCTTTGGCACTATATGCTACAATTATCAACGCTGCTGCTATCCTGCTGCCACCTCTTCCACGACCACGAGTGAAAAAAACACTTAATTGTGTACTGGTACTACTATGCTGCTGCTTCTGCCAGTGCTCAGATACTTATGTGTGAAGTTCTTTGGCACTATATGCTACAATTATCAATGCTGCTGCTCCTATGCTGCTGCCACCTCTTCCACGACCACGAGTGAAAAAAACACTTAGTTGTGTACTGGTACTACTATGCTGCTGCTGCTGCTAGTGCTCACTTACCTATGTGACAAGTTCTTTGGCACTATATGCTACAATTACCAATGCTGCTGCTGTGCTGCTGCCACCTCTTCCACAAGTGATACAACACTTTATTGTGTACTGTTAATACTATACTGCTGCTGCCAGTGCTCAGATACCTATGTGACAAGTTCTTTGGCACTATATGCTACAATTACCAATGCTGCTGCTGTGCTGCTGCCACCTCTTCCACAAGGGATAAAACACTTTATTGTGTACTGTTACTACTAGACTGCTGCTGCCAGTGCTCAGATACCTATGTGACAAGTTCTTTGACACTATATGCTACAATTTCAATGCTGCTGCTGTGCTGCTGCCACCTCTTCCACAAGTGATACAACACTTTATTGTGTACTGTTACTACTATACTGCTGCTGCCAGTGCTCAGATACCTATGTGACAAGTTCTTTGACACTATATGCTACAATTTCAAATGCTGCTGCTGTGCTGCTGCCACCTCTTCCACAAGTGATACAACACTTTATTGTGTACTGTTACTACTATACTGCTGCTGCCAGTGCTCAGATACCTATGTGACAAGTTCTTTGGCACTATATGCTGCAATTACCAATGCTGCTGCTGTGCTGCTGCCACCTCTTCCACAAGTGATACAACACTTTATTGTGTACTGTTACTACTATACTGCTGCTGCCAGTGCTCAGATACCTATGTGACAAGTTCTTTGGCACTATATGCTACAATTACCAATGCTGCTGCTGTGCTGCTGCCACCTCTTCCACAAGTGATACAACACTTTATTGTGTACTGTTACTACTATACTGCTGCTGCCAGTGCTCAGATACCTATGTGACAAGTTCTTTGGCACTATATGCTACAATTACCAATGCTGCTGCTGTGCTGCTGCCACCTCTTCCACAAGTGATAAAACACTTTATTGTGTACTGTTACTACTATACTGCTGCTGCCAGTGCTCAGATACCTATGTGACAAGTTCTTTGGCACTATATGCTGCAATTACCAATGCTGCTGCTGTGCTGCTGCCACCTCTTCCACAAGGGATAAAACACTTTATTGTGTACTGTTACTACTAGACTGCTGCTGCCAGTGCTCAGATACCTATGTGACAAGTTCTTTGACACTATATGCTACAATTTCAAATGCTGCTGCTGTGCTGCTGCCACCTCTTCCACAAGTGATAAAACACTTTATTGTGTACTGTTACTACTATACTGCTGCTGCCAGTGCTCAGATACCTATGTGACAAGTTCTTTGGCACTATATGCTGCAATTACCAATGCTGCTGCTGTGCTGCTGCCACCTCTTCCACAAGGGATAAAACACTTTATTGTGTACTGTTACTACTAGACTGCTGCTGCCAGTGCTCAGATACCTATGTGACAAGTTCTTTGACACTATATGCTACAATTTCAAATGCTGCTGCTGTGCTGCTGCCACCTCTTCCACAAGTGATACAACACTTTATTGTGTACTGTTACTACTATACTGCTGCTGCCAGTGCTCAGATACCTATGTGACAAGTTCTTTGACACTATATGCTACAATTTCAAATGCTGCTGCTGTGCTGCTGCCACCTCTTCCACAAGTGATACAACACTTTATTGTGTACTGTTACTACTATACTGCTGCTGCCAGTGCTCAGATACCTATGTGACAAGTTCTTTGACACTATATGCTACAATTTCAAATGCTGCTGCTGTGCTGCTGCCACCTCTTCCACAAGTGATACAACACTTTATTGTGTACTGTTACTACTATACTGCTGCTGCCAGTGCTCAGATACCTATGTGACAAGTTCTTTGACACTATATGCTACAATTTCAAATGCTGCTGCTGTGCTGCTGCCACCTCTTCCACAAGTGATACAACACTTTATTGTGTACTGTTACTACTATACTGCTGCTGCCAGTGCTCAGATACCTATGTGACAAGTTCTTTGGCACTATATGCTGCAATTACCAATGCTGCTGCTGTGCTGCTGCCACCTCTTCCACAAGTGATAAAACACTTTATTGTGTACTGTTACTACTATACTGCTGCTGCCAGTGCTCAGATACCTATGTGACAAGTTCTTTGGCACTATATGCTACAATTACCAATGCTGCTGCTGTGCTGCTGCCACCTCTTCCACAAGTGATACAACACTTTATTGGGTACTGTTACTACTATACTGCTGCTGCCAGTGCTCAGATACCTATGTGACAAGTTCTTTGGCACTATATGCTGCAATTACCACTACTGCTGCTGTCAAGTCTTGCCCAAGTGTTTAGATGCTGTCTAGTACTATTACCACTACTGCTTGTAAATGTTGTGTGTGTGATAATTACTTTATATTTGAATACTACTGCTGCTGCCTTCATGCTGAGTAATGCTTCATGACCTCTCTGTCACAGCGGATCCACAAACAGCATCCGCTAAAAGCTACCAGACCGGATCGTAACAAACAGCAAGTGTGACTAAATGACTGAACGTTATGTTAAACCCTGGTTTGTGGCCTTTTTACTGCAACTTTTAGCCTATCTGCAAGAGCAAATCAGCACTCTCTTTCTCTTTCTCGCTCTCTCTCTATATCTATATCTATATATATATATATATATATATATATATATATATATATATATGTATATATGTATATATTGTAGCTTTTGTTATAGTAATTTTTCAACAGTTTAGTTTGTGTTAGTAGTGTCTGTGTCCGTGTATTTTGTTTTTTATTAGATTTGTGTTAAATAAAATAATAGTATGAAATGTTTTTAGGTTATTATGAAGTTAGATGTGTTGATGTTGATGTGTTAGATGTGAAGTTAGATGTGTTGAAAGACCTAAGAATCTCAATAAGAAAGGAAACATTTGAAAAGAATAACAGGTTTAATAACCAAAAATATAAATATTTACATGGATTTTTTCAAGCGCTTGTAAATCTCAGCCAGCTCCTTGAAATTTTTTCTCTGCTGTTGTAACAGCTGTTCATTCTCGAGGTCCAATTTTTTTATTTTGCGCCGATTGGACAGGACTTTTTGATTGGTCCTCTCCATGACATAGGATTTCTCCTGAATCTCTTTCAAAACTGTTAGGATATAAGAAAAAAAAAATTAGGATTAAATACTGTACTTTTTTATATCTACATCTTATTGTTGAAATGTCATTAATCGTTGTGCACATATTTACCCTCCTGACTGATGGTCATCACAGGCGCTGTGTCATCCTCCTGCTCCTCTTCTGCATCATGGCATTCACCAGGAGGTTGGGTGGGGGGAAGTTGCAGCTCCTCAGGAGCTGGGGGTGGTAAGTCGGAGGGCCCTGGCTGCTCCTTATCCCTCTCCTCCTCTGCATCCTCCTCTTCATCCTCCTCTTCTTCCTCCTCCTCCTCTGCGGCCTGTCGCCTTGTGCGCTTGGGGCGCACAGATGGTAGAGGAGATCCTATAATAACACAATGTTTATATATGTAAAAATGATTTCTAATAACATATGCACATTCTGTGTACTCTGCTGTATTGTATATGAATACACATTTATTTATATAGACAGTTAACCAATGGGATAATGTTATACTAAAGGGTCTTGCTGGCACTACAGGGGACTGAGTGTGAGCTGGGCTGCCACCATGGTAAAATTAGCTGTTTGTGTTTCCTTTGTATTATTCTGAAGATCTCATGTTAAAAAAAGGGCCTGATGGAGTACACGTGATTACTATGATAACCCCACGCCTAGCACAGGAATTTAGTGGTAATTGAGTTATAAAATACCACCCTTTCCCCTTGAAACCCACCACACCACCACTTTAATTCCATGGTTTAACTTGATGGAATAATGTCTTTTTTCAACAGTACTATGAATACCTTCGGTGGTGATATATGTTACCACAACATGGCGTCTGGGTTAACAACATCTGCCCTAAGGTTAATTACATATCACCTTACATGACTGTCACCAATAACTTACCTGGATGAAATTCATCGCGGATCTGTGTGACCCGGTCCATGTGGCGCCTCTTCAAGTCTGACCATTTTTTGAGAATGGCCATGTGGTCATGTGACCCGCCATGAAACTCATGTAATTCCTCCAATACGGACTGGGACGATTTTTTGTTTATCCTGCTGGCACCTCATTAGGTCGTAACCATGTTGCAGGAACCTCTGCAAGATGAAGAACAAAGTATATTATAATACTTTTGTTTAAACCCTTATGGATATATGACGTAAATGTATGGTATTCAATAATTGGAAGCATTCTCGCCTTATTAATCACTGACAGTGGTAACATGACAGATTTTATATGTTGCCATTTTGGTCACCAGCTTTTTGGAATAAATATAGCAGCCATTATCATTTGCATAATTATGTATATATGAGTAACATCACAGGATAGACGTATAGGGGAGAAATGAGTTGCTATTCATCTGACCACTATAATAATTTTTTGAGCCTTACACTGGCCCTGTACAATAGATTATTTTTTTTAATCCCTATCTTTACATATGAAAAATAATATGTTTGTTTCTTTTCACTTTTTGATGAAAAGGGAGAACTCTGTGGACTCTGATGTAAAAGGGAGAACTCTGTGGACTCTGATGTAAAGGGAAAACTCTGTGGACTCTGATGTTAAGGTAGAACTCTGTGGACTGTGATGTTAAGGGAGAACTCTGTGGACTCTGATGTTAAGGGAGAACTCTGTGGACTCTAATGTAAAAGGGGAACTCAGTGGACTCTAATTTAAAAGGGGAACTCTGTGGACTCTAATGTTAAGGGAGAACTCTGTGGACTCTAATGTAAAAGGGGAACTCTGTGGACTCTAATGTAAAAGGGGAACTCTGTGGACTCTAATGTAAAAGGTAGAACTCTGTGGACTCTAATGTAAAAGGTAGAACTCTGTGGACTCTGATGTAAAGGGAGAACTGTGTGGACTCTGATGTAAAGGGAGAACTCTGTGGACACTGATGTAAAGGGAGAACTCTGTGGACACTGATGTAAAGGGAGAACTCTGTGGACTCTGTTGTAAAGGGAGAACTCTGTGGACTCTGATGTAAAGGGAGAACTCTGTGGACTCTGATGTAAAGGGAGAACTCTGTGGACACTGATCTAAAAGGGGAAGTCTGTGGATCCTGATGTAAAAGGGGAAGTCTGTGGACTCTGATGTAAAGGGAGAACTCTGTGGACTCTGATGTAAAGGGAGAACTCTGTGGACTCTGATGTAAAGGAGAACTCTGTGGACTCTGATGTAAAGGGAGAACTCTGTGGACACTGATGTAAAGGGAGAACTCTGTGAACTGTAATGTAAAGGGAGAACTCTGTGGACTCTGATGTAAAAGGGGAAGTCTGTGGACTCTGATGTAAAAGGGGAAGTCTGTGGACTCTGATGTAAAGAGGAACTTTTATGATTAATTTCATATGGTTAGAAATGTTATTTAATAGCGACATCTATGCAAACTAAGACAAAAAATTGCTGTGCGACGCTGAAGTGTTCGGGTTTGAAATGAACAAAAGGTGGCAACCCTGGGCATGCTGGGAGTTGTAGTTTTTGCAACCGCTGGAAACACACTGTTTGGGAAATACTAATATCTGATCTTGCATCCTAACTTTTTAACTAGTCTAAAATGCAGTTAAAGATAATGAAATAACAAGTGGTGAAATTACTTACAGTAATCAGCAGTTTTTCCTCACTGGATGAAAAGTTACTCCCCACCATCTTCGCTTCGCAGGGCAGCAGTAGATTCGCAGGGCAGCACTAAATAGCAATCCGAATATACACTGGCAAAGAATCCAGGAAATGATCGCCGTTTTCGCGACCGCGTGTTGTCCGCGCGCATGCGCGGTCGAGAATTTCGCAATAAATTTCGCATTTGCGAAATTTCACGTTAGCGAAATTTCGCAATTTTTTTTTTGGATGAAATATCACGAATATTCGAAATTTACGAATATTTCTCGAATATTCTCCTATATATTCGCGAAATATTGCGAAAGCGAATATGGCGTATTCTGCTCAACACTATTACTGAAGACAAGACATCTTTTCATTATTGGCAGACACATAATTAAAAAGTGGTCAGGGTCAGGTTCTAATCCAGTTGCAAGTGCCGAATTTAGAGCAGCCAAAAAGGAATTTATGACTAGTGCTGTAACCTTGTAATAAATCTATCTTACAATGTGTTTCACTGTTCCCTTTTTAGCATTGTTTTGCCTTGCCACAGGATTGCTAAATGTCCCTCATTATCCGTATTGTACTGACCCAACCAGAAACATGTCCGTAGAGACATAATCAGTAACAAACTGACAACCAGCAAAAGGCTTGTAAATCCGTCAATCCCGCCCGGCAATTCGCTGAAATTAAAATCCTGACAGACCTGGTACACATAACCGATCCTGATGCATGGGCAGAACCAGTATCTAGTCTCGGGAGGGGCACTGCCAGAAAAAAAGGTGTTGCTTACAGAACTGTATTTTATGTATCCTACAGTCCTAACCTTGTTTAAAACAGTGACACTGTTTTAAAGTGTGAGGCCGCGTACACACGATCAGTCCAAAGCAATAAAAACGGACTGAAGTCCATTTTCATCGTTTCACAGACTGATGGTCTGATGTGCGTACACACCATCAGTTCAAAAACCGATCGTGTCAGAACGCGGTGACGTTAAACACAACGACGTGCAGAAAAAAATGAAGTTCAATGCTTTCAAGCATGCGTCGACTTTTGAACCGATGCTTTTGCGTACTAACCATCGGTTTTGAAGACCATGGCGTCAGGCGTCCATCAGTTCGATTTTAAAGCAAGTTTTAAAACTTTGGACTGAAGGACAAAAGACTGATGGGCCATACACACGGTCGGTTTGGACCGATGAAACTGGACTTCAGTCCGTTTTCATCGGTTTGGACCGATCGTGTGTTTGCAGCCTTACATGCATCCCAATGCCGGCATCCCATTTATTTCTACTGAGACACACAGCCACTATATCCCAATATGACATGCTGATGCGAGTCCCAGAAATAATTGGGATGCATGTAACACTTTATGCATCCCTAAGCCAGTAAGCGACAGCCCTGCATGGTAGACGCATTTTTTGTAGCACGCCCTGTGTGAAGGAAGCTTAAAAATGTATTTTTTTGTCATTCTATATCATCATTATTATCAAGAAGATAATTACACAACACAGGTGCTGTGGTTTAATGCACCTGTACTGTGTGATTATCATAATGATGATGATTGGTAATTGTAATATGGCACATGGAGGGGGTTAATGTATTACTGACCAGTGGCAATTAATTTCCCCCGTTGTGCTGCATTAGTTGCACTAGTGGCAGTGTTTTTAAACCCCTTCATGCTGTACATAAAAAGGGTTAATTAACACTGATGGTGCCACTGTCTATAATGTAGCACAAAGGGGTTAATTGCCACTGGTCACTAAAACATCAGTGAGTACATTAACCCCCTCCATGTGCCATATTACAATTACCATTCAAAATCATTTAATCCCCCTTTCTGTCCCCCAAAGCGTTAACCACTTCACATAACTGAGACACGGTGTTAGTTAGGGCATTATTGTGTCAATGAGTTAAGTGATCACTCACTTGCAGTACACTGAGCTCTGGCTACAGGTCCTATCGGCAGCATCTTGTGTTCAATCCCGCGCTCCCAGCCTCTGAATTGTGATGTCACACCATCCGGGACAAGGAAGCTCATGTCGGGTGGAGATCACTTCACCTGACATGGAAGTGAAGTGACACTCGCAACGCTTTGCTGTAACTCTGCCAGTGTTTAGCAGCGACCCCCATAGTGACATCACTGGGCCCCTCTAAGTGAATTGATGGAATATATTTTAGGCCACCTGGGAGCCGGGGGAAGCACAAATAAAGTCCCCTGCAGCTGCATTTTTATGATGCCTCTGAACGCAAATCTGGTGAGGTGGCGGGGGGGGGCAATTGCCTTATTGCCCCCCCGAATCTGACCCTGTCCTCATGTTACTACCTGCCGATTGACAGCTCCACAAGCTGTTATCAGCTATATAAGGGAAGGGGCATCATTGATTACATATGGCTATGGTCATTACAACTGTTACAGCTGTGATAAAATTGCTGAAGAGGTTGAATTAAATTAAGCTTTTCATATCAGTGCAGACTATTGCACCATCAAATGTAAGTGCATGCACCAGTGCTGTTTTGGTTTGTAATAATAATAAAAAAAAAGGCGTTTTTAAATGCTATAACCCTATTCGGAGCACTGCGTTTACATTTTTATAAACTGTCTGTGTACAGAGTGATGTGGATGTTATGGCAGTGATTCATTGAAAGAGACTAATAGTGGCTTGTTACCAAAAGCACATGAGGCCTGAAATGGTAGTAAGGTCACATACATTTTTAGGAGGCTGATAAACAGTGATGGCGAAATCCTTGGCACCCCATATGTGTTGGAAATGCTTAACTGCACTGCAGAGTGCATTAGCATCATTGGAATTGTAGTTCCAAAACATCTTGGGTGCCAAGGTTCGCCATCAGTGACATAGAAGGATGATTTATGGACACTTTAAGAGACTTTTTACTGATATCATTTCTTAGTGTAGAAGCTTATTTATCTGTGTTAAGGGTTTATTATTATATTTAATATATATATATATATATATATATATATATATATATATATATATATATATATATATATAATTTATTTATTTATAAACAAAAGTTCTAGCACACAACCTATAAACAAGCTGCAAGCATAAAGTGAACTAACACCTAAACTGATAAATAAGTATGCTGCACTAATATAATAAACTCTGTGCTTAAGTTTGCCACAAATTGCAAGTGCAATTTATCATATATATTCACCACTTTCTTGTGATAATTAATACCTCATATGCCATGAACAAGTGAAGACATGAAAATGTATAGGTGTTGAAAAATTGTGTTATGAAACAAATGTATCCATAAATAAAATGTCCAGCAAAAAACCCTTTCTTTCTCTGTATAAAACCCTGTCAGGTTTTACTACAATCTGGGACTTCATTTCAAAGATTTCCCCTCACTTCCTGTTCTGCAGACAATAGTTTGACCAGACAGAAAGTGATGATAAATCTCCACAGACAGCTCAGAAAAAATTAAAATGCTTTGTTTGTAAAGTAAGGGAAAGCGCGAACCTGTCACATTTTCAGTGCTTTATATTTCCCTGTTTCAGATTTGTTCCACTGTGGAAAGATTGGGAAGGCTCTTTTATGGATCATGTATAATTCTCCTGTTACACAAATTTAAAAAAAAGTCAAAAAGTGAATTGCAGCAACTCAGTTGGAGACTGGAAGCATAAGCCATGTCTCCAACACCCCAAGAATCATGGAAATAAAGCCCAAGAATTTGTCTGGTGGTCACATCAGAGTGTTATAATGCAACATTCCAGGGGCACGCAGGACCCCTTCATCAAGCTTGTGGCATGATTGACAAAGGGTTCCTGAGTGGCCCCTGAAATGTTGCATTTTTAACACTCAATGTGATCACTGAAAAAACACGAGAGATCCTAAGCCTTCCTTACTGTCAACAGATTTATGCATCTGGTTGAACATGTTTGTTGAGAAAAGGGGCATACTTCTCCTATGTGAACTGATTTTTGTGTTAATTATAATAGAATGCAGAGTGCATAAGAGGCCAGAATTTAACCCACAGGTTAACTTTTCACTCAAAATAGCTTTGTTTCAGTGGTATTTCTGACTTTGAAAACGTGACTAAAGGAAAATTGTTTCGCATTTCCTAGTAACATCTACAGTTGTTTATGTCTATGGGCAGGCAATGAAAAGTTTCTGAAAGACAACAACAGCTTACAGAGCCCCAAGAGAAATTAATATTAACTTAAGCATAATCTGTCCTTCAATGCTACTATTAGATCTGAAATTCTTGGAACTAATCTTTAGAAATAAAAGCACCTGGTGCACAATATTCTAGCTAATTGTAACTGGTATTAACATAAATTCAAAGTCTTTTTATATCTGAAGATTAATATACAGTGCAGAAAATAAGTATTTGAACACCCTGCTATTTTGCAAGTTCTCCCACTTGGAAATCATGGAGGGGTCTGAAATTGTCATCGTAGGTGCATGTCCACTGTGAGAGACATAATCAAAAAAAAAAAAATCCAGAAATCACAATGTATGAATTGTTAACTATTTATGTGTATGATACAGCTGCAAAGAAGTATTTGAACACCTGTCTATCAGCTAGAATTCTGACCCTCAAAGACCTGTTAGTCTGCCTTTAAAATGTCCACCTCCACTCCATTTATTATCCTAAATTAGATGCACCTGTTTGAGGTCATTAGCTGCATAAAGACACCTGTCCACCCCATACAATCAGAAAGAATCCAACTACTAACATGGTCAAGACCAAAGAGCTGTCCAAAGACACTAGAGACAAAATTGTACACCTCCACAAGGCTGGAAAGGGCTACGGGGAAATTGCCAAGCAGCTTGGTGAAAAAAGGTCCACTGTTGGAGCAATCATTAGAAAATGGAAGAAGCTAAACATGACTGTCAATCTCCCTCGGACTGGGGCTCCATGCAAAATCTCACCTCGTGGGGTCTCAATTAACATAAGAAAAGTGAGAAATCAGCCCAGGACTACACAGGAGGAGCTGGTCAATGACCTGAAAAGAGCTGGGACCACCGTTTCCAAGGTTACTGTTGGTAATACACTAAGACGTCATGGTTTGAAATCATGCATGGCACGGAAGGTTCCCCTGCTTAAACCAGCACATGTCAAGGCCTGTCTTAAGTTTGCCAATGACCATTTGGATGATCCAGAGGAGTCATGGGAGAAGGTCATGTGGTCAGATGAGACCAAAATAGAACTTTTTGGTCATAATTCCACTAACCGTGTTTGGAGGAAGAAGAATGATGAGTACCATCCCAAGAACACCATCCCTACTGTGAAGCATGGGGTGGGTAGCATCATGCTTTGGGGGTGTTTTTCTGCACATGGGACAGGGCAACTGCACTGTATTAAGGAGAGGATGACCGGGGCCATGTATTGCAGATTTTGGGCAACAACCTCCTTCCCTCAGTTAGAGCTTTGAAGATGGGTCGAGGCTGGGTCTTCCAACATGACAATGACCCGAAGCACACAGCCAGGATAACCAAGGAGTGGCTCTGTAAGAAGCATATCAAGGTTCTGGCGTGGCCTAGCCAGTCTCCAGACCTAAACCCAATAGAGAATCTTTGGAGGGAGCTCAAACTCTGTGTTTCTCAGCGACAGTCCAGAAACCTGACTGATCTAGAGAAGATCTGTGTGGAGGAGTGGGCCAAAATCCCTCCTCCAGTGTGTGCAAACCTGGTGAAAAACTACAAGAAACGTTTGACCTCTGTAATTGCAAACAAAGGCTACTGTACCAAATATTAACATTGATTTTCTCAAGTGTTCAAATACTTCTTTGCAGCTGTATCATACAAATAAATAGTTAAAAAATCATACATTGTGATTTCTGGAATTTTTTTTTTTGATTATGTCTCTCACAGTGGACATGCACCTACGATAACAATTTCAGACCCCCTCCATGATTTCCAAGTGGGAGAACTTGCAAAATAGCAGGGTGTTCAAATACTTATTTTCTGCACTGTATATAGTATTGCATACACACATTTTTTTTAGACTAGATTCATATCTAAGTGGTTCTGCATGCTGTATTTGCACGGGCACAGCAGCCCATTCATTTGAATGGGCTGCTGTACCTCCATTTCCTGCAGAAAAAGGTCTTTGGGCCTTTTTTAAAATGTGGCCGCACATTGCTGTGACACCATTCATTTTCTGTGTGTGGGAAACTGCATCACCTCTTTAATTTTGCATGAGGGTGGCATTATAAAATAAGTAATATCGTATACTTGCTCTGTGCAATAGATTTGCACAGTGCTTACCAAATCCTCTTCGTCAGGGGTCCCCTGTTGGCGCTTCTGGCTTCTGGCCGGTGCTCAATATTATTGGGGGGAGGGCGAACAAACCTGTCTCCACCCACAGGGGAGATGGAAAGCGGAAATCAGTGCTCCCTCCATGGGAGACAGACAGCGGTGGTCAGTGGCCTTACCTTAGGAGGCCGATGCTGCTCCTCGCTCCAGCTTGCCGAGGGAAGAGCTAGGGCCATTGCTTCTCCTTCCAGCCTAACAGACGTTTCTTTTCCTCCCGGCCGAACAGGAAGTGGGCGAGTGGCCAGGGAGTCTTAGGACTTGGCACTCGCTTCCTGAATGACCGTGAGGAGAAGCAGGAAGACAACAGTGAATATTAATTTGCTCACATGTGAGGTATTGTCATAAATGGAGTGAGAGCCATAATTCTAGGGCCATTGTTCATAGTTCACTATAAACTGATGACACATAAAGGTTTTTAAAGCATTGCCTATGAAAAATGTTGGGTATCATAATTTTTTTACGATTCTATGGGCATGCACAATTTTGAGACTTGATGTGTTAGTATCTATTTACTCAGCACAACTCAGGTTTAATTTTTTTTAAGGTATGTACATCCAAATCGGAGGAAGGTTTTAGGAAATACAGTAGTATTCATACATGTTAACTGTATATTTGGTTGTTTGCACACAAAAAAAGAAAGGTAAGTTTATAACTAAAATGTAATAATTCTTTTACAAGAAACAAAACAGACTACAAAATGATATTTGAATATGACTTCATTGGTTTGACCTCAAGGTTTCAGACACTTACAAATAATATATGGGATAAAGAATATGACTAGAAATGACTGGTACTTTTTTGAGAGACTCAGGGTATGGCAATCTGTCCTGGAGTTTAGCAATGTGGGCACCGCATGTTTCCATCAGCTGCCGGGTGCATGCCTCCTCCATTGCAAGTAAGGGAACCCGGCAGTGAAGCCTTGCAGCTTCACGCTGGAAATCCTACTGCGCATGCGCAAGGCTCCACTCCTCTCTCCTACTGGCCCGGCGGTCGGGAAAGGGGGACGGTTTTAGGAAATACAGCTCTTAAGAATAGCCAACCCCTTTTCCAAGGGGACAAAAGTAACTGGATAATTGAATCAAAAGCTGTTTTTATTGGCCAGGTGTGGGGCTACTTCTTCGTTATTTCTTCATAAGTTAAGCAGGTAAATGGTCTGAAATGTATTCTAAATGCGGTATTTGCATTTGGAATCTATTGCTGTGAACCTACATAATGCATTCAAAGGAGCTGTCCATGTAAGTAAAACAAGCCATTGTAAGGCTTCAAAAACGAAAGAATAGCAGCAACATTGGGAGTGCCCATTCTGAGGAAAGAAGAACGCACTGGTGAGCTCAGCAACATAACAAGGCCTGGACATTCACAGAAGACAACTGTGCTGGATGATCGCAGGATCCTCTCTATTGTAAAAAAAAAAAAAACCATTCACCCAAAAAGTGAAGGACACTCTCCAAGAGGTAGGCATATCATTGTCAAAGTCTACAATAAAAAGAAGATTTCACAAGAGCAAATACAGAGGGTTAACCACAAGGTGCAACCCATTCATAAGCCTGGAGAATAGAAAAGCCATATTAGACTTTGCCCAAAAAAATCGAAAAAATACAGACCAGTTCTGGAAAAGCATCCTTTGGACGGATGAAACTAAGATTAATCTGTACCAAATGACAGGAAGAAAAAAGTGTGGAGAAGGCTTGGATCAGTTTAGGGCTGCAATTAATGATTATTTTCATAACCAAATAGTTGGCCGATTATTGTTTCGATTAATTGATTAATCGGATAATAGCCTTAAAATAAAATAAAAATTGCATTTAAAAAAATGTTGGGGCCAATTTGTTGTTGGGCAGATTACAAAACACAATACATGCTTTTCTGCAGCTTCTCCATTGAAGTATATTGAACCAAAAAAACCAAAATGGCACCGTTTTGCGTTAAGTCCTTGCCCTATCCAAATACGCAGCAGCTGAAAAGAAATCATGGATGTGAACGTGTCCCATAGAAAAACATGTAAATGAACTGTAGTGTGTTTCTGCAAAAAGCACCAAAAAACAGAGGTGTGAACCCAGGCCTGGGATGTCATAATGGAGTAAAAAAAAAAAAAAGTACAAAAAGAGCAAATAATCGCTACTGTAAAGGGTACGATCGCTGCCGGACACGCGCGCTTGTTCGTTACAGAGCGGGGAGCAGGAGCTATGTGTGTAAACACAAAGCTCTCGGTCCTGTTAGCGGGGGAAACGCTGATCTCCTGTTCATACAATGTATGAACGGAAGATCAGTGATTTCCCCTAGTGAGTCCACCCCCCCATACAGTTAGAACACACCCAGGAACACACTTAACCCCTTCCCTGCCCCCTAGTGTTAACCCCTTCACTGCCAATGGCATTTTTATAGTAATACAATGCATTTTTATAGCACTGATCGCTATAAAAATGCCAATGGCCCCAAAAATGTGTCAAAAGTGTCCGAAGTGCCCGCCATAATGTCGCAGTACTGAAAAAAAATGCTGATCGCCGCCATTACTAGTAAAAAAAAAATATTAATAAAAATGCCATAAAACGACCCCCTATTTTGTAAACGCTATAACTTTTGCGCAAACCAATCAATAAACGCTTATTGCATTTTTTTTAACGAAAAATATGTAGAAAAATACGTATCGGCCTAAACTGAGGAGAAAAAAACGTTTTTTTATATATTTTTGGGGGATATTTATTATAGCAAAAAGTAAAAAATATTGCATTTTTTTCAAAATTGTCGCTCTATTTTTGTTTATAGCGCAAAAAATAAAAACCGCAGAGATGATCAAATACCACCAAAAGAAAGCTCTATTTGTGGGAAAAAAAGGACGCCAATTTTGTTTGGAAGCCACGTCGCACGACCGCGCAATTGTCAGTTAAAGTGACGCAGTGCCGAATCACAAAAAGTGCTCTGGTCATTGGACAGCAATATGGTCCGGGGCTAAAGTGGTTAAAACAGTTAAAGTGGAAGAAAAGCCTAAAACTACAGTTAGGTCCATATATATTTGGACCTAGTTACCAGAATACATTTTATTCTGGTGACATACAGAGTAAAAAGTATGAAAATTGTGCCTGTGTGTCCAAATATATATGGACCTAACTGTAGTTTTAGGCTTTTCTTCCACTTTAACGGCTTTACTTGTCAAATAATTTGTAAATCTGCTCAGCCAATCATATGATTACAAACTTCTGTCACACTACCAAGCCAAGCAGGAGACACATGTATTTACTGATTCAGCTTTCTAAGTCATCTCTCACGTCTAACCTCCTCTCTGGATAATGAACCAACATCACTTTTATGAAATGGACAAGGAGGTGATCCAGAAATAAGTAAAGCTGAGTCAGGTAATGGAAAAGCTGAACTAGGAAGTAGCACAGCAATCTTCCTAATGGTGCAGTGTGCAAAGGCATGTAAATCTTGGGATCGGCTAAACAAAATTATAAATCTTTTGGCAGCCAAAACAGTAAGTATTCATACATAACTGTATGTTTAGCTGTTTGCACAACAAAAAAAAAAGGTAAGTTTATAACTAAAATGTAATAATTATTACACAAGAATCAAAACAGACAGACTACAAAATGACATTTGAATATGACTTCATTGGTTTGACCTCAAGGTTTCAGACACTTACAAATAATATATGGGATTAAGAATTAGTGTTGCTCACGAATATTCGTATTGCGAATATTCGGCTCGAATATGGCATATTCGAGTATTCGCGATATATTCCGAATTTCGCGGTGAATATTCGCTATTTCGAATATTCGTATTTTTTCAATTTTTTTTTTAGAACAGATCACATCCTAGAGATCCCCATCGACGTCTAAAAGCATTGCTGGTATGATTAGAAAAGGAAAAAAGCTGCGCTGCATCAATAAAAACAAAATGTGTTGCATAAATATACCAAAATATTATTTAACTAGTGCATAAATACACCGGTGCAAAATTAAAAAAACTTAGAAATAAATCAAAAGTCCGTGTAGAATAGAGAAAAATAATCCCCAAAGTTCAGAGAAGGATGTAAAAGACAACAAAAGAAGTCCAAATGGGTGTTGAACAGCTCCAAGGAAATCGTGTGTAGCAGCCAGATTGATACAGGTTATCCTCCACCACTTATGGTTAAAACTGCTTACCAGAAAGATCAGACCTCTAACGAGATCAACAACACATGGATTCAAATTAAGCCAGCACGAGAAATCCAGGAATCCTGTCACCCTGTCTGTATCTCCTTCTCCTTATAGCCAGATTAGCGTTCCTCCAAAAGCATGACCACCCAGAAGGAAAACATTGACATGGCGTAATAACGTCTAAAAAGTTCTTTATTAAAAAGTAAAGTACACTCACATTTATGTAGAACAAAAGTTGCGTGTAAGTAAAATAGCCGGCCGGCTCTGTCATCCGCTCGTCCTTCCGGATTGACAGCGTGGTACAATTCGTGGTGACGTCAGCACGCCGCTTACCCTACGCCGTTTCGTCACAACAATGACTTCTTCCAGGGGCACGAGCGGTGTGCTGACTCGAAATCTCTTTATTCAACAACAAACATCCAAGGACCGCCCAGCTCTGAGGTTTGAAAATCGAGGGTGCGTCCACCATCTTGGATAAGGGATCCCTGCCAGTACTAGGCTGATGAAAACTGGGATAACAAAAAGGGATCTAATAACAGATCTCCAGGTGATAGAACGAAAAAATGTTTAAAAGAAGGTTGCCGTTTGGTATGATTAGAGACCTTGGGCCGAGTAGCTGCAGCGATCATTTTATATTGCCGAAAAATCGCAATGCGATTATTCGGCAATAGCGATATCGCGCGATTATTTTCTCCGCCCTATCTTCCGCCTCAGAGCGATTATTTCAGTTTCATTTTTAAAACAGATCACATCCTAGTGATCTCCTTCGACGTCTAAAAGCATTGCTGTTATGATTAGAGACCTTGGTTCGAGTAGCTGAAGCGATCGTTTTATATTGCCGAATATTCGCAATTATTTTGTATTGTAATATATCACGAATATTCTGAGCCAATCAGAGTGCTCCATTCCGCATTTCTCGAAATTTCGCAATTATTTTGTATTGTGAAATATCACGAATATTCTGAGCCAATCAGAGTGCTCCATTCCGCATTTCTCATAAATTTCACAATTATTTTGTATTATAAAATATCACGAATATTCTGAGCCAATCAGAGTGCTCCATTCCGCATTTCTCGAAATTTCGCAATTATTTTGTATTATAAAATATCACGAATATTCTGAGCCAATCAGAGTGCTCCTTCCACATTTGCCGAATATTTGCAATTATTTTGTATTGTAATATATCACGAATATTCTGAGCCAATCAGAGTGCTCCTTCCGCATTTGCCGAATATTCGCAATTATTTTGTATTGTAATATATCACGAATATTCTGAGCCAATCAGAGTGCTCCTTCCGCATTTGCCGAATATTCGCAATTATTTTGTATTGTAATATATCACAAATATTCTGAGCCAATCAGAGTGCTCCATTCCGCATTTCTCGAAATTTCGCAATTATTTTGTATTGTGAAATATCACGAATATTCTGAGCCAATCAGAGTGCTCCATTCCGCATTTCTCGAAATTTCGCAATTATTTTGTATTATAAAATATCACGAATATTCTGAGCCAATCAGAGTGCTCCTTCCGCATTTGCCGAATATTCGCAATTATTTTGTATTGTAATATATCACGAATATTCTGAGCCAATCAGAGTGCTCCATTCCGCATTTCTCGAAATTTCGCAATTATTTTGTATTGTGAAATATCACGAATATTATGAGCCAATCAGAGTGCTCCTTCCGCATTTCTCGAAATTTCGCATTCGCATTCGCAATAGCGAAATTTCGCAAACATTTCATTTCCAAAAAATATCGCGAATATTCGCATTTAGCGAATATATCTCGAATATTCGACTATATATTCGAGATATATCGCGAAATCGAATATGGCATATTCTGCTTAACACTATTAAGAATATGACTAGAAATTACTGGTACCTTTTTGAGAGACTCGGGGTATGGTAATCTGTCCTTGAGTTCAGCAATGTGGGCACCGCATGTTTCCATCAGCTGTCGGGTGCATGTCTCCTCCATTGCAAGTTAAGAAAGCTGGCAGTGAAATGGCAAATTGTTGTATATACCGTGGTAAATACACACACTTAAATAAATAGTAGCGCAAATAGGAACAGAGCAGCTGACACAACTAAATATGACCAATTTAGCACAAACTAGAAAACAAACAAACAATGTGTAGCGCTTGATGAAATAATTGTGATAGTTGATAAACACAAAAATGACCAACAGTAGTATTCAAAAGAAGTGACTATGGTTGTATATAAAAGTTTATAATAAGTCCAAACAGGTCTAATAAAGACGTGACTGGGTGTAGATTGATCCTGAAGATCTGCCACTGGTGATAATAGTAAAAGGCTTACCAGATGAAGATGACCTAACTAAGTTTACACCTATTAGGTCAAATACGCTTAGTGTGACACCAGGGATGGCTTCTAGATGGACTCCAATGTTGAGGTAGAGTAGATACGTCAGAACAGATAGGAGACCAGATAAGATGATAACCACATCCAGAAAAGTCATCCAGTGAAGACAGATGACTCAGGAGGCCAGTGTAATGATAAAGTCCCCTATCCCACAGGGTTGCACTGTTTACAAATTTGACATAAAATGGACATGCCTTGTCGCCTCAGTGACATCCTCTCCAGCACACATCCAGCCTGTGTCCTCATACAATCTCTTGAGATTGTTTGAGGACCCTAACCCTAACCCTAACCCTATGTCTAAGCTGGCAGTGAAGCCTTGCAGCTTTACGCCAGAAATCCTACTGCGCATGCGCAAGGCTCCACTCCTCTCTCTTACTGGCCCGGCGGTCGGGGAAGGAGGAGGAGGGAGCCCGGGCGGTGACATGAATACCCGCGGCTGAGGTATCCACTTTTGGGTGGAACTGTGCTTTAAGTACTGACTCATTTTTTTTTATAAATACTTAAACATTTGTAGGAGCAAATACTTGCATCAAGTCAAATGACAACACAATATCAGGTGATAGACTAAAATTTGTTATTGATTGGCTTTTGAATATGTTATTTAAATAGAAAAAAAATGCCATCAAAATGTTGACAGTTAGGCCGCATACACACGATCAGACATGTCCGATGAAACTTGTCCGACGGACCGTTTTCATCGGACAAGGCTCAAGTGGTCTGTTGGTCTGATGTGCGTACACACCATCGGACCAAAATCCCCTCGGACCAGAACACGGTGACGTAGAACACAACAACGTGATGAAAAAACGAAGTTCAATGCTTCCAAGCATGCGTCGACTTCATTCTGAGCATGCGCAGGTTTTTGGTCCGATGATTTTGTGTACTAACCATCGAACCTGTCTGACGGACAGGTTTCCAGCGGACATGTTTTCAAGCATGTTTTGAAACTTTGGTCTGCTGGAAAACGGTCCGATAGGCCGTACACACGATCGAACATGTCCGATCGTGTGTACGCGGCCTAAGGACTTGATGCACTAAAACTGAAAAATCATTCTAAGTAAACATTTTTCAAATGATGCCATCATATTTCCATTTTACAGCACTCTCTGGAAATGTTTTTTTTTTTGGGGGGGATCTAATATTTATATTATAAATGCACTTTACAGATACGAAAAAGTAAAGAAAGAAGCATAGTAACAAAACCAAATTAGCTAGCATAACATGATATTTTTCATAAGGAATAAACATACAATCCTAAAATAGTGTTATAAATAAATGGTATACATTATGTGTGGTCATTTAACCCCTAGTCCCTTGGAGATGAGCAAATAGATTTTAGATTTAATTAGCGCTTGATGATTTAATTAAGAGAGTTGAGTAGAATAATAATTTGTGATGTTTTAATTTTGTTGAAATTATTCTGGATCTAAATCCAATTTTCTGTATTTTATCCAGACAGAACAAACACAAAAAACAATCATAATTATTATTATTTACTTAGAAAATGCATGTGATCATAAGGAGGTACAGGAGGTTAATTTGCCATTAATTTAAAATGAATATTAGTATTAAATGAATGGTGAAATGCACAATGCTATGCTTTGTCTAATCCTTGTAAGAGGGATACATTTTTTTTTTATCAGACTAAAACTTTAAACAGTTAATATTGGAGCGGGTTTATTGTAGAATTGTGCCTCCTCCTCCAGAAGGGCCCATTCATAAGTCTGGGGAATAATGCAGAGAACTGTAGTTCATCAGTGTACATATATACGGCCGTGCTGTTCTTAAATTGCTCTGCGGCAGCAGGGTTTACTTACTAAAGAAGTAGTACATTGTCCACTTTGCAAAGTTTTTTTTTACTTAGTGAATGAGCTGAAACTATGTTGACTGCAATAATTCAATCATGTGCAAGCAAAAATCCTGTATTTTGAATAGCTTGTTACAATGCAAATATTTGGTAATATGTAAGTTCTTGGATGTCCACAGGATGTTCCCTATAAGGTTATTAAAGGGGTTGTATAGGTTCATGTTTTTTCACCTTAATGCATCCTATACATTAACATGAAAAAAAACATTTGGCGATTGCAGAACCCCCAGCCCCCCGTTTACTTACCTGAGCCCTTGAAAGTCCCATGTCAAGAATGCACTTGATGTTGGCCCAGTCTTCTCAGCTGTTCTCGGCTCTTCATTAGATAGATTGATAGCAGCGCAGTCATTGGCTTTAATCAACTCCAATGACACGAGGGTCGGGGGCAGGGCCAAGTCCTGTTGTCGGCGGCTTATGGACCCCTGGTAAAAGGACTCTGGAGCGTGCCCGCAAGCTAACCCCCTTTGGGAGAGCACTTGTCAGAGGGGGTTTGCTGAGGAGACGAGATAGCCACCAAAGGGGCCCCAGAAGACGTGGATCGGGGCCACTCTGTGCAAAACGAGCTGCACAGTGGAGGTAAGTATGACTTGTTTGGTATTTTAAGAAAAAAAGTGAAGCTTTACAACCACTTTAAGGTCTAGTTTTTGAATGGCCACTTTTAAAAAGCACATCACTTTTCCTTTATCCCCTTTATATTACACTGTGCAGGAGGCATTATATTATAATGTGCAGGTAATTCTGGCATTTCTTGGACCTGAAGTTTTGTAAATTATATAGGGGACCCTTGTGTGATTCAGCAGTCAGGGTGGAAAATCATACTGATAATAATTAAGGTGGATGTAAACCCTCACATATACCCAATGAAGTGAACAGCCTCAGATGATACACAGAGATTAAACAAAGACTGTGGGCCAGATTCATAGAGCCATTACGCCGGCGTTACAGGAGATGCGCGGTGTAAATCTAAATTTGCGCATGTGTTTCGATGCGACGCATCCCCAAAACGAGATACACAAGAAATCTACTTTTTTTGGACCGGAGTAATTTCGATAGACCGGCGTATCCGTCCGCGCAAAACTGCGCTAGACACACTATTGATTTGCTATTCAAATATGCAAATGAGGGAGTTACGGGGATCCACAAAAGAACGTTGGTGCAGTGCAGGCTAGGCGCTGTGCGCAACAGCTGCACGTCCTGTCTAAAATTAGACCATATAAAAGGTGGAATAAAATTAGACAATCCGTCTACATGTCAGCTAAAGCAACACTGTTAGTGAGGAGCTGAGCAGTCACACTTGCTGGACAACAAACTGTATGCCAACAGGCCAGGGGCATCCATGCTCATAGCTATACTACTGACTTTAGATGAGCAAAGAAGGAGGAGGGCACGGAGGAGGGCACGGAGGAGGGCACGGGAGAGGATTTTTTTTTTTCAAAAACTTTTTATTTGCTTTTATAAACATTTTTACAAAAAATATACATCAATACATAACATACATACAAATTACAAACACGGTCTCACTATCTTTCAATAGCCCTTTAAAACCTTGATGGATATAATAATCTAATCTGATACAAGCCCCTCACTCTTCACTTGATATATCACACACGCATAGACATCTTTGGCATGAGTGATTCTGAGGTGTCTCGCATCTTCAGATTCACCCCTCATGCCATCCTGGAATTAACCACAACCCTGCAGGAGCCCAACACATGACACCACCCATGACACCCATAACAGCTACATATACAATCCTAGCCCCATCCCCACAGATTTCGAACAGAACATGTATGGGGACAGCTGGCTGGTTGGTGAGTGACATGGGTGGCAGGCATGACTGTCCCCCCCATGATGCTGAAATCACAAGGGGCACGTGCACTACTAACATCCTCCTATCTTATCCCTTCAGGGTGACTCTGCATATGAACTGGGACCCCATCTCATGACTCCTATATGGAACCCCTCATGGTACCCTGTTGTATTCCCCAAACTTTGTATGCCAGATCATCGGTGCATGTTGCATGCTGCACAACCTCGCAGTGAGAAAGGGCCTGGAGATTGACATAAGTTTACCAAATATAAGCTATAAGAAAGCCTGTAGAATCCACAGCAGTATATCGCAGAAATCAATCACACGGCTTCTCAGGGAACAGCTGGTCTTCAGGAGCCTCACCGAATATCACGTTGGTTTGGTATGCATAACATGTAGGCAGCGATGAACCATAAATAGGGAAATTAGACCTCACATAGTGCATTACCAATGCGATTTATTAAAAAGATATGAAAAGCCACTTACATAGATAATCATGGAGAGTAGCAATAAGAAGCAATAAGAACAAATGCCGGCCGGCATATAGCAGGAGCCCTTCCTCCTCACGCGAACGCGGTGACGTCACTGCACGCCTACGTCCCAGACGCGTTTCGTTATAGGTTAACGTTGACAATTTACGTTACACCGGCGCAAATTTTTCGCAAATACTACGAGGATACGGTGATTGCGCCTCTACATTGCGCCGGTCTAACGTAAAGGAGGTGCGATACGCCGGTCAAAATATGCGTCAATGTACATGAATCTGGCCCTGTATGTTTTACATGCATATCTGCTGTCTTCAGCTTGCTATATGCTTTAAAGGATCACATTGGGGGTTATTTACGAAAGGAAAATCTACTTTGCACTACAAGTGCAAACTGCAAAGTGCACTTGAAATTGCACTGAAAGTGCACTTGGAAGTGCAGTAGCTGTAAATCTGAGGGGTAGATATGAAATAAAGGGAGGCTCTTCTGCTTTTATCATCCAATCATGTGCAAGCTAAAATGCTATTTTGTTTATTTTCCTTGCATATCCCCCTCAGATCTACAGCGACTGTACTTCCAAGTGCACTTTCAGTGCAATTTCAAGTGCACTTTGCACTTGTAGTGCAAAGTGGACTTGCCTTTAGTAAATAACCCCCATTGTGTTGAAAATTTCCTGTTTTAGCTGTGGGAGTGAAGTCTCGTCATGCACTGTGTGACCGCTAATTGGAGGAAAGGCACGCACCCCCACTCCACACAGGCAGAGGTAGAAAGGGATGTGCAGAGCTATGCTGTGAATAGACCAGCACTCTGCAAATATATTTACTGTATAGCACCCATCCTGACACAAGTTTCAGGCTGGTTTTATCTCGGTTGTCAGAACTTGTCAGAAAGTATCTTGCTGATAAAAGAAGAGCGGAGCAGCAGAAAGACACAGGACTAAGGGCTTTGGAGAGAGATATGGAAACACTACAGATATACAGTATGCGCTTAGGCTTACATTTCATGAATCAA
This sequence comes from Rana kukunoris, assembly GCA_029574335.1. Taxonomy (NCBI): domain Eukaryota; kingdom Metazoa; phylum Chordata; class Amphibia; order Anura; family Ranidae; genus Rana; species Rana kukunoris. The sequence continues at coordinate 315,385,559 of CM056049.1, read as the reverse complement.
GTTTATCTCCACTTTAAAGAATTCTTATTAACAGGTAATGTGTTCATTCTTTTGTTGTATACTGAGACATGATTTGTAAGCAGTAATATACTTTTAATACTTATCGTTCTTTCTTTTCCCCAGGTGAGATTCCACTTGAATTTCTTGATTTATAACGTTAGTTATAAGACAGATAGGACACAGCTCACGTACGTGATGTTTCCACGCCTGTCTGGATTGGTAACTCTTTGGAGTATTTGCAATATTGCCCGGGAATGTTTTTTTTTTTTTTTTTTTTAAACAAAAGAACTGTTTTATGGTTAAATGTGAGTTGTTTTATATATCTTGAATGCATTAAAAGTTTTTTACAGATTTACACTATGTGGACTCTCCCATTTTGATTTTTCGGTGAATTTCGTGAAATATATTGTTGCCATTCATTTTAACATACACTGGATAGTGGGAGACACTGCAGGAGTTTAGCTAAGCAGCATGGGCCGAACCCCTCCATGATGAGAATATTATTTACAGGCTGATTCGACTTCGTAATAGGGTCTATCTGTTCCAGGAAATAATTCATTTATTATGGTGGTGATAGTCCAAGTCATGATCACAAGATTTGATTCAACACAATATTTATAACAGCACAGTGCTTTGGTATTTGGTTGGGACTGTTATATATTTTCTACACATATACAAAGCGGATGAAAAAAAAATGTGGGGGGGATTTCTCTATTGAATTGAGTTTTAATTGTACACATTATCACAGTTAGCGTGGCAAATTACTTATTTCACTTAAATTTCTATCTGATTGACAAAAAAATAAAAATTGTTATTAATATACAGTATGTTTCCAGGAAGGGTGTGAGGTACTGCCAACATCCTAATATATAAAGAATAGCGTGTGCATAGCACTGGAATAATCCCCTTGGACTTTAAAGGCAGATTTGGGAGTAATAACAATAAAGAAAGTTTAAAAGGCATTTAGTCTGCTGGTCCTGCTACTTCTTCCTAGTGTTCCCTTGGTTGACTCCCTGGCTCCAAGCACCTTACATCGCATCCACCTGGAGAACATGGAAGGCAGCTGGAAATGTAGCGTATCTCTTTTACGCTACGCCGGCGCAGTGCGGAGAGGCAAGCATGGAATTCACAAACAAACACTCCCAACTCTGTGCCGGCGTAGCGTATATTTCGTAGGCGTAAGCCGTCGTAAGTGGAAGTAGGTGGAAGTGGGCTGGAAGTGGGCGTGATCCATGTTAATGAAGCATGACCCCATGCAAATGATGGGCCGGGCGCCAGACAAGTACTTAAAATGAACTGCGCATGTGTCAGGACATGGACGTATCCCCGTGCGCATGCGTACAACCACGTCGGAAAACTGCCTAAGATATGCCGGATCACTGTGTACGCCGTGAACGTAACCTACGCCCAGCCAGACCCACGTCGGCCCATATTCACAGACGTCCAACGTAAAATACGTAGGCATGTGTTCCCTGGTCCATACCTTTGAATGGGTTGCGCCTCATCTATGGGGAATAACTTTACGCCAAACGTAAAACTTACGCAAAGCGCTTAAATCATGTGTCGGGCGCAAGTACGTTTGTGAATCGCGGTATCTCCCTCATTTGCATATTTGAATAGAAAATCAATGGGAAAGCCACATGCGTCCAGCGTAAATGTGCGCCAACTCTACGCCGTCATAGGCAAGTTACGTCAGTGGGATGAAGTCAGTTTTTAGGCGATCTAAGTTTACGGGTTTGGCGCACAGATACAACGTTGCATATTTGTACTTACGCGACGTATATGGAGATACGTCGGCATAAGTGCATGGGGAATCCGGCCCATTGTTTTTTATTTAGTTGAATCTTAGGTAGTGGGGCTCTTCCTCCCTTTTTTTCTTTTCACTTATACAAACACCACCCCCCAAACTCATTGTTGTGGTAACTCTTTTACAAAACTGTAATCTTAATGCCCCAAATACTTGCCTAGAGTAGATCCATAGCCCCATGACACCCCAAGTGCACAGTCTTTCCTGCCTTGTAGACAATGTCCATGTGTCCAACTTTGGGGTTCTCAAATGTTCTGAGGACTTAGGCAGTGAGATGACATTGCAAAGAGGAGCAATCACAAGACCGGTTGAGCCCAGACTGGAGTGCTGGATCACTGCTCCCCACTAGCATAAGTGACAGCAAGGGACATGTTAGTCAGGTAATAAAAATTGGCTTTGTTTTTAAAAACAAGGTCAGTGAGATGGAGGAATGAGGAATCTTTTGTTGCACAAAGATGGGGTTTAAGGAACATTTGCATCAAGAATGCATCACCATTTTGTATTTAACGCCTTGAAATATCACTTCTTATACTGATATTATGCTGTTTTTAAATTCACTCATAGATCATTAAAAAAGAAATAGAAGTGTCAGAGGCTGAATTACTTTCAAAAGTGTCATTTGGGGGTATTAACTTTTGTGAGCAAACTGATTGATATTTGCTTGCGTATTCTTCACTGGATTGTATATTAGCACCCTATGGGTATTGCTTTTCTGCATCTTATTTTGACACACAGCATCTTATGAATGCTAAGCATATGTGAATGCTAGTATGTCAGTGCTTAGCACATATTCAAGCTTACTTATGGTAAGCGCATATTACAATAGAAAGGGATAAAAGGGAATAAAACTACTGGCGCATAAAGTAATGTTTAAAGCAGTCCAGCCAGCCAAAAAACAACATCTCCAAAGAAGAGAATCCAATACAATAATTCAGGCTAATATAAAAGTTTATAGGCAGTCCATAGAAATCACTGGGCTGTGATTGGAATCATATGCTGGAATGGTATATATGGGGGACCACCTGAAGCTGCTGTTTTTATAGTTGTGACAGCTCTGTATAGACCAAAAGGAAGCATAGGAGAGAGGGAAGGACATGCCAACTAAGTGTAGTATCCCAATAAGTTTAGTGAATAAAAACAGGATTAAGGACACTTACAAGATGTACATAAATAATGAGCTCGTCTGTGTATAGATCTCTGGGCTGACATCATGGTGTATGGGGTCAGTAGGTACTGTAGTTCCAGATGCTCAGTGTGGAGGGAGAGAGGCAGTTCCAGGAGCCTCAAGGAATCAGGAAGTCGCGCTGTGATAATGTGGATGTGGATGTGACATCACCAGAAGTGCCAGAGGATCACAGACAAGTGAAAAAATAGTAAGGCTACGCGCTTGGGCATTCGATTCCTTCTACAGCTGAGAATTGCATGATGTAAAATCCACCGGCTTCCCGCCATCTGGTTAGGAATGCTAACTTCTTACTGCATATGTGTTGCGTCTTCGTGTGGCCTTCTTCAGTGTGGACCCCACTGAAAGTCCAAACAAGGACTTAACACGTATGGAGTAAGAAGTTAGCAGCTGGTGCTATCCCACGACAATTCTTAACCAGACGGCGGTAAGCCAGTGGATTTTACTTTGTGCAATTTAACCACTTGCTTACTGGGCACATACACCCCCCTCCTGCCCAGGTGAAATTTCAGATTCCGGCACTGCGTCGCTTTAACTGTCAATTGCGCGGTCGTGCGACGTGGCTCCCAAACAAAATTGACGTCCTTTTTCCCCACAAGTAAAGCTTTCTTTTGGTGGTATTTGATTGCCTGTGCGGTTTTTATTGTTTGCGCTATAAACAAAAAAGAGCGACAATTTTGAAGAAAAATACAATATTTTTTATTTATTTTTTAATAGAAATGGCGGCGATCTGCGATTTTTATTGGTACTGCGATGTTATGGCGGACACATCGGACACTTTTGACACATTTTTGGCGCCATTCACATTTATACTGCGATCCGTGCTATAAATATGCACTAATTACAGTATAAATGTGACTGGCATTGAAGGGGTTAATACTAGGGGGTGAGGAAGGGGTTAAATGTGTATCCTAGGTGTGTTCTAACTGTGGGGGGAGGGGGGGTGACCGATCTGTGTCCCTATGTACAAGGAACACAGATCGGTCTCCTCCTCTCCAGAGACAGGACGCTGTCTCTGTGTAAAACGGCAATGAGAGATGATCTATGAGATCATCTCTCATTCGCCCACAGATCGCATCGCAAACGGCCACTCTGACTGGACGTTCGCTGCGATCTGTGATTGGCCGTGTCCAAGGGACACGGACAACACAGGGCTTCCCCGCAGCGCGCTCTACAGCGCGCACTGGGAACGCCCAAAGGGGCGGCCGTCAAAAGACGGCATGTTGGATATTCAGACCCGCCCTGTTGCCGTCATTTGACGGTAGCGCGAGTCTGAAGTAGTTAAGCTAGCACAGCTTTTATGTGAGTGAACCACTATAAGATTTTTTGGCAATAAAATCATTTTTTACAGAGAGCACTAGGTGGAATGTTTTCTGTTTTTGTATGGCTGGTATTACATGTGAACATCCGATGAAGAGAGTTGGGCGGTGAAAGCTATAAGGATATCAATCCTTTCGCACAGATCTCCATATAACCCTCAAGGGGAACTGCATGCTACTAGAGAGCACTGGTGGTTAATTGCACAAGCACCTGTTTTTGATTTATTGTGATTGTTTAACACAAAGGTGGCAAGAATATATACGATCTAAGGATTCATTTATTTTTATCTAGTTTTGAGGATTTTGTTTGTTTCGCGTTTTTTTCACATTTTGGGAAGAAGAGTGAATCATGTTGATATACTTGGATATTAAAGTGGTTGTAAACCCAACCACACAATTGCATCTACAGGTAAGCCTAGATTAAAGGAGTTGTAAAGGTACAATTTTTTTTCCTAAATAGTTTCCTATACCTTAGTGCAGTCCTCCTTCACTTACCTCATCGATTTTGATTTTAAATGTCCTTATTTCTTCTGAGAAATCCTCACTTCCTGTTCTTCTGTCTGTAACTCCACACAGTAATGCGAGACTTTCTCCCTGGTGTGGAGAAAGCCTCCTGAGGGGGGAGGGGGCAAGCAGGAGGGTCAGGACGCTCTCTACTTTGCAGATAGAGAAAGGAGCTGTGTGTTAGTGGGCGTCCTGACTCTCCTGTAGTCCAAGGGAGGGGGTGAGCACGACACTCCACACCAGGGAGAAAGCCTTGCATTACTGTGTGGAGTTACAGACAGAAGAACAGGAAGTGAGGATGTCTCAGAAAAAATAAGGACATTTAAAAGCAAAATGGAAGGATGAGGTAAGTGAAGGAGGGCTGCACTAAGGTAAAGGAAGCTATTGTACCTTTACAACCCCTTTAAGGCTTACCTGTAGGTGCAAGAAATATCTCCTAAACCTGCACGGTTTAGGAGATTTTTACAATAATGACAGGCGCCGATGTCTACGCCGCATGCGCGCCGTAGACAATGGTGCAGGCACACTGAGTGTGCCGTTTTTCTGAATGGCATAATTTGGGTTAATGCAGTATTCCCATGCTGCCGGTCCTGTGTGCATGCGCGGGAGCGACGTCATCACAGCTCCGGCCAATCATGGCACCGGAGCGGCGATACCGGGAAGAATCTGCGAGGGGACATGGCGGCGGCGGAGAACGAGGAGCATTTTGGGGGCTTTCATTTCAGGTAAGTGCCACATAATGAGCTAGTATGCATACTAGCTCATTATGCCTTTCTCTTGCAGGATTTGTTTTTTCCCCATTTTTCGGTGGGGGGGGGGGTTTACTTCTTCTTTAAGTGACTTTTTTCTTTTTGGTACACTTTTATTGTGTTTTATGTGTGTTATATTATAACTTTACTGATGATTGCACTGTACTAAGATTATCCTATATGAGTTAAAAGGTAAATGAGAAAACACTTTAACCCCCCTGCCGGTATCCCCGAGCGCGACTCGGGGTGGATTTTTTATGTAAATATCGATATGCGGTGAATATGCAGAGCCTGCAGCGCGCTGGCTTACCTTGTATCCAGGCAGGGTACTGTACTTACCTTGTCCCTGGATCCAGCGATGCATCCCCGCTGTGTGAGCGAGTGGCGTCCTCCATTCGACTCACACAGTGCCCGCGCGCCGCCAATCTCCGTTCTCTGCGACGTGACGGCGCACGGGGGCGGAGACCGGCGGCAAATTCAAAAAAGTAAACAAACACATTACATACAGAATACTGTAATCTTTTAGATTACAGTACTGTATGTAAAAAGTACACACACCCCCTGTCCCTAGTGGTCTGCCCAGTGCCCTGCATGTACTTTTACATAATAAAAACATTTTTTTTGTGCCTGCAAACTGTAGATTGTCCATAGCAACCAAAAGTGTCCCTTTATGTCAAAAGTGATTTTAGAGCAGCTAGAAAACAGCGATAATAAATGATAATCACTTGCAGAATTGAGCGATAGCGATTTGTGGGGAAATTCGTCATAAAAAAATAAAAGTAATGACAGCAACAATTCTGCAACTGAGCAAATTTCAGTGATTTTGATTTGATTACATTAGTGAATAATTTTTATTATAATTACATTATTATTTGTTATAATTATTTATAGTTATTTATTATATTATAATTTTATGATTTTGTGTTTCAAACTTTATCATACCCGGGATGTCTACTAGACTTTGGTTTGGACAAATTTAAGTGAGTTATTCCTAAAAATTGCAGGCCTACAGTATAAAACGCAGAATTTCCATGCAAAATAATTGTACCGCTTTTGGTACGTAATTCCAGACAGAATCATACCGCCAGGGAGGTTAAGTACTGGCAGCAATCTATTCACTGCTGGCATTTAAATTGGTTGTAAACCCTTACAAACCCTATAATAAGGCTTACCTGTAGGTACCGTAAATATCTCCTAAACTTGCACAGTTTAGGAGATATCCCCTGCATCAGTATGTGCCAACGTCATTGGCACATGCACACTGAAGAAACGTCTCGTTTGTGCCATTTGTTCAGCTGCTGTGCGGTTACCTGCTGCTCCCGCGCACATGCACGGGAGTGACGTAATTGCAGCCCGGCCAATCACAGCGCCAGAGCCCGCGATACTCGGAAGACATGTCGCCGGCCACAGCGTTGTACCGGGTTTGCTGTGGGGGCTTCGATGTAAGGTAAGTACTGCATTTCATATGCCTTTGTCTTGCAGGTTTTTATTTTATTCTGTGGGTTTACAACCACTTTAATGCTGATCGATATTTGTTTGTTTGTATATATTTTCTGTTGTATTGGCACATTTGGTTGTGGTGATTAATATATACATACAAAATTAATGACATATGTATGTAAAACTCAATACGTGTCAGCAAATAACATATTTGTGCAAAGAAACCAAATTATAATTACATGAGCCCAATTTTTTTTATATAGAAGTGACTCACTGTGAAAGCTCCGTTGATCTCCGCTGAGCTATAGCAGATGACAGGTCCGTCATTGCTCACTAAGCAGGGAGGGGCCTTTTTAGAGCCCCACTGATTTCCATGGGGAGATTGGACGGAAACGGCAGCATGTCCATTCTCATCAGATCTCATCCGATCCGCCAGATGGATGGATGAACGCATCGCCATCCATTTGTTTTTAGCGGATCAGATGGCAGACGGGTGTCAGTGGACACATCTCTGCTGACATCCACCTGCCCATAGGAGTCAATGGGTGGCCAGTTCGGAATCCGCTTGAAAAACGCAAAGCGATGCTGCTCCTACAGCGCCTCGAAGATGCTGCTTGCAGGAATTTTTGGAGCGTCCTGCTAGCGCCCCGCTCCAGTGTGAAAGCACTAGCTGTGAAAGCTCCATTGATCTCCGCTGAGCCGGCAGATGACACGTCCCTCTCTGCTCACTAAACAGGGAGGGGTCTGTCAGAGCCCCACTGACTTCTATGGGGAGATTGGACGAAAACGGACAGCATGTCTATTTTCATCAGATCTTATCCAATCCGCCAGACACATGTCTGAACGCATCGCTATCCGTTCAGCGGATTGGAATGCAGACGGGTGTCAGCGGACACATCTCTGCTGACATCGACCTGCCCATAGGCGTCAATTGGCGGTCCGCTTGGAACTGCCTGAAAAACGGACAGGCGGATACGAGCGGGCTAATCATGTTAAAGGGGCCTTACACTCCACTGGATCTCTAATCGTCATCAGCAGCTCAGGTAGTGGGTGGATGGAAGCACACGTTATAAGCTCACAAAAACAATAGCATCTTGCATAATGCTCACTGCTTTTTTTTATTCATAAAAACATATACCCTGTTTCCCCGAAAGTAAGCCCTACCCCGAAAGTAAGCCCTAGCGTGATTATCGAGATGGGCTGCAATATAAGCCCTATTCCGAAAGTAAGCCCTAGTCAAAGTTCATTCAAAATCTATTTTTTTCAAACCTATACATTGCTGCAGTGTTTATTAAAAAATATGGTACCGTTATGTTTAAAGCAACTGCTGATCTGTCCTCTTCTTTACTGTAAGCAGCGGGCCGGCTCTTCTCGTTCCTTCTCTCCTAACCCCCTGACATCTTCAGCCCGTCCCTTCTTACTGCATGGAGCGAGCCGATGACAGGTGACCTTGGCTCTTCTCTCTCCTTCTCTCCTCCCATATGACGAAAAAAGAGCAGGTGAATACACTGGTACACCAGGGAGCTGTATACCCAACGGTAATAGGTATTTTCTATGGAACTGCACCTTATACAGTGCCAAGATGTCTTTCTTAAAATACCGTAATGACTCCTGACCTGACAGTTGGAAAAGGGGGGTGACAGGGGGACACAGAATCTTTGCAAAATGTGTACATTCCATAAATAAATAAGCCCTACCCCGAAAGTAAGCCCTAGTGTGTTTTTTGTGGACAAAATTAATATAAGACCCGGTCTTACTTTCGGGGAAACACAGTAAATAAAATACCACTCACATGTTAAAAAAAGAGAAGAATGCATGTACCACTTACATATGCAGTATATTTCATTTCTAGTGTTTGGTTTAAATTAGCGCAGCACATTTGTTTTTTACATATTCAAATTTACTTATAAATGAGTTCTCCAGAATAGGACTCAGTGTGCTTGGTTTATATGTTTACATTACCTGCTTTATTCTGTAGTTGATGAACATGTTGCACATAGAGATTACTGTGTGATTGTAGGATTATGTTTTTAAACACAGGGATGCCACCTTATAATCTAGCGCCTTTTTCCTAACCTGACAAAAGTGAGCAGGTTTTTATGTTTTATACAAGACACAATTTAGTTCTTTAGTCATTTAAAATACAGTCCACTACCTGCCTATACAATTCATCAGTACATTGTGTGATATCCTTATCCGCTTTCAAGGAAAATCGATTAAAATCTTAGAGCACTTGTTTTTTCATGGTAGTTCTCTTTAGAACTATGTGTGTATAATTCAAGAAAGCTTTTGTGCCAGTTTTGATAGCTAAATTCTGGTAGTTCTAACTATCGCCACTTTAGGAACCTGTAGCCATGGCAGCAACAGATTCTTAAAGAATTACCGTCAGCTTGTAAATAAGAAAACTGGCAGTAATTAGGACCAGGTCTGAGCTTGGTATACAGAGATACACCAGTACTCAGAGTGAGTCATGACTGTGCTGGGAATGTGTCATGAATGAGAAGAAATCCCTCCCAATGTGACATTGTATCCTCACAGTCGCCCCCATTGCTTACACAATATAATGATCAGCAGCTGCAGCTACTGATTAAGACATTTTTTCCAACATGTTCCTTCGACAGAAGTCAATCAAATTATCAACTTCTGTTGAAAGGGGATGGCCACACACTTTTAAAATTCCGCCATCCCCTGCTGAACCAGACTAGTTTGAATCACTGTATAGCCTGCTTTAGAGTCAGTTCACACCATATGCAGTGGCGTGCTTTGGGGGGGGTGAGGGGGTGCAGCCAGCACACCCGGGTGACACCCGCAGAGGGGTGACACCATCCCGAGGGAGGCAGAAGGTCCTGGAGGCTGTGGTCATCAGCTGGAAAGAGGGGGTCTGCACTGATGGAGGGGGGTTATCCCAAAAGAGGGGTCTGCACTTATTGGGGGGGTTTATCCTGAGGGGGTCTGCACTGATGGAGGGGGGTTATCCTGTGGGGGTCTGTACTGATAGAAGGGGGGATTATCCTGAGGGGGGTCTGCACAGATAGAAGGGGGTTTATCCTGAAGGGGGTTTATCCTGAGGGGGGTCTGCACAGATAGAGGGGGGGTTTATTCTGAGGGGGGTATGCACTGATGGAGTGGGGTTATCCTGAGAGAGCGGTCTGCACTTATTGGGGGGGTTTATTCAGAGGGGGCTCTGAACTTATGGAGGGGGATTATCCTGCAGGGGTCTGTACTGATAGAAGGGGGGATTATCCTGAGGGGGGTCTGTACAGATAGAAGGGGGTTTATCCTGAGGGGGGTCTGCACTGATGGAGGGGGGCTATCCTGAGGGGATCTGTACTGATAGAAGATGGGTTATCCTGAGGGGGGTCTGCACAGATTGAGGGGGTTTATTCTGAGGGGGGTCTGCACTAATGGAGGGGGGTTATCCTGAGAGGGTCTGTACTGATAGAAGGGGGTTATCCTGAGGGGGGTCTGCACTGATGGAGGAGGGTAAAAGAAGAAACAAGCATCTGGAAATGCAACAAATCGCAGCGGAACGTGCCCAAACACACTAAAAAAGCACATGCAAAAATCAGCCCTTAGCTCACATTCACATTGGGCCAATTTGGCACGCGATTTGCCATATCGGTGCCTATTTCAGGGAATAGCACCATCCAGATCAGTACGACCCCAACTTTGCAGCGCCGTACCAATTCCCAAAAGTAGTTTCTCCACTAATTTTGCCAACTTCGGGGGGCAATTTTAATAGACATTTGTGCATAAACCCGCACAGATGCCTTTTAAATCGCCCCTGAAGTCAGACTAAAATCCGGGTTTAAAATCGTGCGAGTTCTGCTGGATTCATACGATTTCAAACCCGTCCCCATTGTAAACGTGGGATAATGATTAGGGCAATAATGTTCTCCAGTTCCATCTCAACAAGGGTTCCTCCAGAGGTTACACAGTTTCTGATTGACTTCTCATGTGCTTGTTTCTGCAGAGTTCTGGGGCTGAAACAACTTGATTGTATTTTCAGCTGTCTTTAAAGGGGTTGTAAACCCACATATACATTTTTTTTGTAAGGCAAAAGCCATAATGAGCTAATATGCACCGCATATTAGCTCATTATGAAATACTTACCTCGGAACTAGGAAAAGTGACTTACCTGGTCTAAGCCGGCGTGTCTTTCGGGTATCACCGCTCCAGCGCTGTGATTGGCTGGAGCGGCGATGACGTCACTCCCACGCATGCGTGCAGGAGATTTCATTCCGGGAAGGGTCGGCGGTGGCCGGCCCTTCAGCCGAGGATCCCCCTTGCGCATGCGCCACTGCAATCAGCGGCGCATTGCGAGGGGAATATCTCCTAAACCGTACAGGTTTAGGAGATATTCTTTATACCTACAGGTAAGCCTTATTATAGGTTTGCCTGTAGGTAAAAGTCAAAAAGTGGGGTTTACAACCCCTTTAAAGGGGTTGTAAAGGTTCCTTTTTTATTTTCTAAATAGGTTCCTTTAACCACTTAAGGACCGCCTACTGCACATATACGTCGGCAGAATGGCACGGCTGGGCACATCAACATATATATATGTTGATTTTAGTACCCAGCCGTGGGTCACGGGCACGCGCCCGCGGCGCGCTCCCGTGACCCGGTCCGAAGCTCCAGGACCGGGACCGCGGGACTCGTGGACCAGATCACCGCTGCAGTGCGGCGATCCGTCCCTGGAGCTGAAGAACGGGGAGAGCCGTGTGTAAACACGGCTTCCCTGTGCTTCTCTGTGGCCGCAGCATCGATCGCGTCATCCCTGTTATAGGGGGATGCGATCGATGACGTCACACCTACAGCCACAATCCCCCTACAGTAGTAAACGCACACACACAGGGAACACTCAAAGTCACAGCGCCCCCTGTGGTTAACTCCCAAACTGCAACTGTCATTTCCCAAAAATGTGTCAAAATTGTCCGAAGTGTCCGCCATAATGTCGCAGTCACGAAAAAAATCGCTGATTGCCGCTATTAGTAGTAAAAAATAAATACATAATAAAAATGCAATAAAACTATCCCTTATTTTGTAAACTCTATAAATTTAGCGAAAACCAACCGATAAACGCTTATTGCGATTTTTTTTTTACCAAAAAATATGTAGAAGAATACGTATCGGCCTAAACTGAGGAAAAAAAATGTTTTTTTATATATTTTTGGGGGATATTTATTATAGCAAAAAGTAAAAAATATTGCATTTTTTTTTTTAAATTGTCGCTCTATTTTTGTTTATAGCGCAAAAAATAAAAACCGCAGAGGTGATCAAATACCACCAAAAGAAATCTCTATTTGTGGGGAAAAAAGGACACCAATTTTGTTTGGGAGCCACGATACACGACTGCGCAATTGTCAGTTAAAACGATGCAGTGCCGAATCGCAAAAAGGGGCAATGTCTGCATTACCTGCATTTTGGTCCGGGTCTTAAGTGGTTAAGCTAGTGGATTGTTGGTTTACTTACCTTTTCCTATAATTTCCCTTCTAAATGTTGTTTTTCTTTGTTTTCTTTGTCTGAATTTCTCCCTTCCTGTTCCTCCTCAGTAAGCTGTTCTGGCTGACTAACCCCCAGCCAGATGATGAGGGCAAGCTTACTAAGGAGAAACGGGAAGTGAGAAATTCAGACAAAGAAAAAAAAACATTTAGAAGGGAAATCAAAGGAAAAGGTAAGTGAACCAACAATATAAAAGAGGAGTTTTGCGCAAAAAATGAACAATACAAATAAATATATGAGTGACTGTGATAAAAAGTGCTCATCAGTATCAATATAACATGCTGATCAATAAAGTAAAATTAATATGCAAATAGAATTAATAAATAGTGATAAGTGTCCTGTAAAGAGTGTCCTGTATATCAAGAAAGAAAACATCAAGTGCAATGATAAAAGTAACCAGCGGCATCCCCCCCGCCTGCTTACATCACTCCAGGTGTACGTCTGCCCACGGCCAATCCCTACGCGTTACGACACGGTCACGTGTCTTCATCTGGGGAGGATGAAGACACGTGACCGCATCGTAACGCCTAGGGATTGGCCGTGGGCAGACGTACACCTGATATTTTCTTTGATGTAAGCGCAGTATATTGTTTAAACGTTCCCACTTACTTTTATTACTACACCATTGGAGGCTCTTTCTTTTTGCTCTGAGTGGAGTATAACAGGGATGGTCTGAAGAGGTACCTTCCGAGTGAGTTAGGAGAATAGAAGGAAGTCTATAAAGAGCTGAAATGTTTGGAGAAGCACCACTGAAGTGTGACAAGGCATAAGATCAGGTTTATGAGGAAGTGTATGCTCAAAGAAGATCCTGAATGCTCTGTTTATTGGTATTGAGGTGAGAGTTTTGAGAGCCCATTTACAGATGAGATCAAGCTCCTATTTGCCATCTTCATACACAGTCCCCGGAAACATATACTGCACATTCTTTCACTATTTTTCTAGTGGACGTTTAGTTCTATTTACGTTCTCCTTCCTGGCAGTCCATTGCAATATACATGACACTCTTTACAGGACACTTATCACTATTTATTAATTCTATTTGCATACTCATTTTACTTTATTGATCAGCATGTTTTATTGATACTGATGAGCACTTTTTATCACAGTCACTCATATATTTATTTGTATTGTTCATTTTTTGTGCAAAATCCCTCTTTTATATGAATTCACCTGTCTGTGATGTAAACAAAACTAGGTTTGGCGGCATTTACACAATTTTATTGGTTTATTATCTGTTTTAATACATTTACTATTTGGAGTAGCGTGAAGGACACTTGACAATAGTGAACCAACAATGCACTAGCTTAAAGGAACCTATTTAGAAAATAAAAAACAAACCTTTACAGCCCCTTTAAGGCCTCATGCACAATGGAAGTTTTTGCAGCTACTTCTAGGAGAGTCTAGTGTATTTTCCTGCATCTAAACTTCCCTGCATGTTAGCCTGTGTGTCCAAGCACACATAGACTTTTAGCAGTATTTAGGGCCCTTTCACACTGGGGCCGCCCACGCGTTAGCGGTAGAGCGCTGCTCGTTTTAGCGGCGCTTTACCGCTGTTTAAGCGGTGCTTTTCTGCTGCTAGCAGGGCACTTTTAACCCCAAAGAAGGGCTTAAAAACACCCATGTTGTGGCACTTCCAAAGCACTTTTCAGGCACTTCGGAGGCGCTGCCCATTTATTGCAATGGGCGGGGGCATTTTGGGAGGTCTGTATACAGCACTCCCAAACCACCCCTTGCAGGACTTTTTCTAATTTTCCACAAGTGCACTGCCTCAGTGTAAAAGCACTCGGGCTTTCACACACCGGCAGCATGGGAGGCAGTGTTCAGGCACCTTACAGGCGCTATTTTTAGAGCTAAAACCCCTGAAAACTGCCTCAGTGTGAAAGGGGTCTTAGTGGCAGAGGCTTTTAGAGGCAGGAGACATTTAGACTATTGTGTTCTGATCCATCACATATAGTTCAGATTAAAAACATTGAACTATACATCCGACTGGTCTAGGACACTAAATCTAAATTAACCCCATCTCAAGCCTGGGGGACCTTTCTTTCTCTTTCCCACCTCCTCTTTGTCCCTCTTTCTTACTCATCCTGTTTTTGAGCCTCTTTTTGAGCTGCTCTGCTCTACACCTAAACAAATCCCCCGCCCCCACTGTTGTGCGTGTGTCTTGTTTTTTTTTTACAGTTTTTCTCCATTGTTTTGGCTCATTTCTTGAAACAGAAATGACATTCTCAAAACAACATGGACAAATCTCCAAACCACTTGGCAATTGTTCACAACTGAATTGCATTTCTCATTCATTTCATCAAATTGCAAATGTCTCAGTACATGTCTGAATGCCTTGGTACATTTTTCAGATTATTTAGTACAAGTAGCCTACATTTAGCACAATTTTCAATTGAATATATCTTGTTGATCTAAACTGATTTGTCGGGGGCGTGGCCGGCATGGCGGACTGAACAGACGTGTGGCTGAACTCTGCTGGGGAGAATCCGCTTGACCATCCGTTTTAGGGGGGGCTCCAACCTCCTTTTCACAATCTACAGCACCTACATGCCTTCCAGAACCTATGGGGGCTCGAACCGGGGCAAGAAACTGAAGTTTCCGCCGGTAATCGAGGCTGTGCAGAGTCCGGTCCCAGAACTCCGTGCCACGCCAGCGCGCCTTCACAACATGGCGTCGCAGACTGATCAGGCTGGTGAGGTGGTGCTCTCTCCTCCCGGGATCCCGGAGGTAATGGCGGCTATTGCATCCTGTCAGGCGGCGGTTGCGACCTGTCAAACAACACTTACCTCTAAAATTGAAGAGGTGCAGATGGATGTGGGATTGCTGCACCAAGACATGGACAAAATCCGTTCGAGGGTCACCACGGCGGAACAGCGTGTAGGCGATGTGGAGGACGCGGTGGCCGGTCATGAGGTCTCAATCCGGACCCTCACTGCCAAGGTGAAAGCGCTCGAATATAGGGCGGAAGATGCCGAAAATCGGAGCAGGCGCAATAACATTCGCATTGTCGGTCTTCCGGAGGGAGTGGAAGGCCGCAACTCTACAGCTTTCACAGAGGAATTGCTTCGATCCCTGCTCCCGGCGGCCCAACTCTCCCCCTATTTCACCGTGGAGAGGGCCCACCGTGTGCCGCCGAGGCCTGGGCCGGAAGGAGCTCCCCCACGCACTTTCATCCTTCGCCTGCTTAATTTCAGGGATCGGGATGAGCTTCTCCGGGCGGCACGACAGGCGGGCAGGCTTCCATATCGCAACACTAACCTAATGATGTTCCCGGACTACACGATGGAGACGCAGAGACAACGGAGATCCTTTGATGGCGTGAAGTCAGCGCTCCGGGCAAAAGGCATCCCCTACAGTATCCTGTTCCCGGCTAAGCTGCGGGTGGTTGACGGAGAGACTGTCCGGATCTTTACCAGCCCCAAGGATGCCAGCGCATGGCTGGACACTCTTCCTCCATAGGAGAGACCGGTGGGAGCCCTGTGGTTTACGGAAAGTTCGGTGCCCTGCTATTGAAACTGCCGTGGGAGGGTGAGTGATTTACTGACTGTGGCTTATTGCCCTGAGTCTGGAGACAGTTGTGCTGGAGTGTTCATCGGTCTCTTCCTCCTGTTTACACTGACTGCCGATCTTGCCCTCCGCTGCCCTTGCGGCATGCTGATGCACGAAGATTCCACAATGACTTGCCCTGTTTCTGTTTTCTTTTAACCCCCTGTTCTACACTAACATTTTTGTGCACCCAGCACGTGGGTTTTATTTTTGCTCTACGGCTAGCCCCCTTGCTATGCTTGGTGGCACCTCATTCTAAGTACTTGTGTTGTCATATTTTGGCCGGGGTTGCTGCTCTGCTCAGCGGTGATCCACGTCCCCATTGACGAGTGACTTATCGTTGGGTTTCTGTTTGGGGAATATGTGCTCTTCTCGGTTGGGAGGGCATGGGGTGGGGGGTGGGGGTTGGAGGGCCGTTGCCTTCTCTTTTCGGGGTGTTTTTTTCATTTTTTGTTTCATTAAGATACATAATGGTTTTGGGGGTTTGGTCTTTGCTCATGCAGTTCTGTTGGGGACGTATGGGGGGGCGGGGTCGCCCATCCCGGGGGGTGTTGTCCTTCACTCCTGTCCTTTTTGGGCCCGGGTGGGCGGATGCACCCTCTGGGCTGGTTCTGAGCTCTGCTCTCCTCTCTTATATTTCTGTAACATACCAAATGGCTAATTTTACAGTGCTGTCTTGGAATGTCAGGGGCCTTAACTCTGCCATCAAGAGATCCCTGGTGTTCAAGTTCATTCAACGGCACAGTCCTAAACTGTGCATATTGCAGGAAACCCACTTGGTGGGCTCCAGAGTATTGGGTATGAAGAGGGCCTGGGTGGCTGCACACTATCATGCATCCTACTCCACGTATGCCAGGGGGGTGAGTATCTTGGTGCACCGCTCCCTGCCCTTCCAGCTCCTAGCAGTCCGCACCGATCCTGGGGGTAGGTATGTGATGGTGCATGCACTGATTGCTGGTGTTCAATATGTCATTGTTGGGATTTATCTGCCCCCCCCTGCGGACCTGGACTTTCTCCACAGGGTGATGCAGATTGTTACTCAATATGGGGTGGAGCGTGTGCTACTGGTGGGTGATTTTAACCTGGTCATGTCAGATACCTGTGATAGGCTCCGCCCTCCCCAGTCCCCCACCCCTGGCCTGGCCGGGTGGGCATCTACCTTTGATATGTCTGACCTCTGGCGTCATTTTCACCCCTCTGATAAGCAATTCACATGCCTTTCCACCACCTTTAGAACATTGTCTCGCATTGACATGGCATTTGCCTCCTCCGGCCTTCTGGGCGAGGTTGTATCTACCGAGATTCTATCCCGGGGTATATCTGATCATGCCCCCCTGCTGGTTTCGGTGGGTGCGGCCTCTCCTAGGGGACGGGGGGTCTGGCGGCTCTCGAGGTACTGGATTGCGGACTCAGAGATCCAGGAGGCTATGCCGGGTGAGATATGTAATTTTTGGTTGGCGAATAGGGAGTCCTCGGGCCCCCTGGTAGTTTGGGACACCTTCAAGGCCTGGCTCAGAGGGGAATACATCAAACGTATAGCAGCAAGGAGGGGAGGGGCGGACCGAGCTCTTGAGCTACTAGAGGACCGGGCCCAGTCGCAGGAGGGGGCGTATGTTCG
Source organism: Rana kukunoris (assembly GCA_029574335.1). NCBI lineage: Eukaryota > Metazoa > Chordata > Amphibia > Anura > Ranidae > Rana > Rana kukunoris. Next base: position 315,367,894 of record CM056049.1, on the reverse strand, counting down.
ATCTCCCGGTGCAGGCACATATTATCCCTGGCAGCACACTCTAAGTGAACTCTCCCTCCTTAGAATTGATCTTACTAAGAAGTCCATGCTTGACAGTGCCCAGCGGGTGTTTGAATTTGGGGACAAGAATGGACGGCTTCTGGCATGGCTCGCTAGGGGGCAGAACCCTTCTACGCATATAGGTAGGGTGAGGGACGGAGATGGTAGTCTACTGACCACCCCGGAGGACATTAACTCTAGGTTCCTCCGTTTTTACCAGGATCTATACTCTTCTAGGGTGTCCTATACCCCGGGGGATCTCTCAGTTTTTTTAGATGGTATCCCGTTCCCGACACTTGACTCGGCCAGGTGTAGAGACCTGGATAAAGATATCACTTTGGAAGAGGTGCAGACGGCACTGGGTTTAATGCAATCAGGTAAGACCCCTGGCCTGGACGGGTTGCCCACTGAGTTATACTCTGTGCACCAGGAATTGCTAGCTCCTAGGTTGACCTCCCTTTTCTCGCAGTTCTCAACTCTTGGGGCTCTTCCGAGCTCCATGTCTGAAGCGGTGATTGTTTTAGTCCCTAAACCTGGTAAAGACCCTGAGGAATGCGGGTCATATAGACCCATATCCTTGATAAATGCGGACGCTAAGCTTCTGGCGAAGGTTTTGGCCCTAAGATTGGTTGCGGTGCTGGATGACTTGGTTCACCAGGACCAAACCGGGTTTATGCCGGGGAAGGGCACAGACATCAATATCAGGAGATTGTTCCTCAACTTAGATACTTCCCATGACAATGTTGGTGCCCGGGTCATAGCCTCACTTGATGCCGAGAAGGCTTTTGACTCGGTAGAGTGGGGCTATCTCTGGGAGGTGCTGAGGCGTTTTGGCTTCGGTCCCAAGTTTCTACAGTGGTTGGGTATGCTATATGCTTCCCCCAGGGCTAGGATTCGCACCAATGGTACTTTATCGGAGTTCTTCCCCCTCCAGAGGGGCACCAGGCAGGGCTGTCCTCTATCGCCCAGCTTGTTTGCTCTCGCACTGGAGCCGCTAGCGATCCTGATCAGGGAGTCAAATGAGGTCCGTGGGCTCAGGGTGGGCCCCCTGGAGGAGAGGATCTCCCTCTATGCAGATGATGCGTTGCTCTATCTGCAGGATGCGGATACCTCACTGCAGGCAGCCTTGCAAATTTTTGAGCAATTTGGGAGTTTTGCAGGAGTCAGGATTAATTGGACCAAGTCTGTCCTGTTCCCACTCGACCCGGGGGCCCGGGTGAGGGGGACTTCGTCCCCGCTATTGTGGGTTGAAGAGTTTAAATACCTGGGGATTGTGGTGTCTCGCGACCTTCGTGACTTTCGTCGCCTCAACTTGACTCCTCTCACTAAACGGCTCAAGGAGCACTGCTCCAGGTGGAGGGACTTGCCCCTTAACTTATTAGGACGCATCAATATCATAAAAATGCTTTATCTGCCACGGTTCACTTACATCTTTCGGAATTCCCCGTTTAAGCTTCCCCTGTCCTTTTTCAGGGAGATGGATGCCTGTATAGGCTCCTTTCTGTGGAGGGGGTCCGCCCCGAGACTGGCTCGGTCCATCCTACAGTTGCCGGTCCATTGTGGGGGGCTTGCGCTTCCTAACCTCCTGGTATACTACCAGGCGGCGGTCCTGGTCACTGTGCGGTGGTGGTCCGAACAATCTAGCTCGAATGCCGCCGCTTGCTTGGAGGCGGCGTTATTGGGTTTGTTTAGTGAGCTGGGCAATTTGGTGTACAGAGGCGCCGCTGCGTACCCCTCTCTCCCTGCACCTACTGTCACTACCCTGCAGGTATGGTCTGCGGCCCGTAGGCGACTAGTTCGCCCCCACCACTACTCCCCCTTCTGCCCGCTTTGGGGTAACCCCTCCCTTCCTCACTTTAGAACTGTGCCGGACCCTCAATTGTGGACATTATGCGGGCGGGATCGATTTTGCCATTCCGGGCCTTGGCGGTCAAGCATGGACTTCCGGGACACATGTGGTTTAGGTATTACCAGCTGAGGCACGCCGCTAGGGCACAATTCCCGCAGGCTATCACCCTAAGGGCCGACCCCGTTGAGGAGATACTGGCACAGGAGACTCTTAAAAAGACGCTGTCTACACTGTACATGGCCCTGCTGGAGGTAGATTCTCCCAGGATGGGTGTTCTCTGGGACAGGTGGCATTCTGACATTCCTAGCCTTGATAGGGTAGATTGGGAAGACTGTTTTGAGGATGGGGCCAGGATGCTGATATCTTCTAGGGACAAGCTGATTCACACCAAGTTCATGCACCGAGTCTATTACACACCCCAGAGGTTGCATCGAATATACCCAGACAGATCTCCCAACTGCCCTAAGTGTCGTTCCCCAGAAGGCTCTTTCTTTCACATGTTCTGGACCTGCCCGCGGCTGGTGCAGTACTGGGAAAGAGTGTTTGAGAGTATCAACATGCGTCTCACGTTGTCTATCCCGGTCTCGCCTGAGCTGGCTCTGCTTGGGATACACGAGGACGACCAGCGTCCTCGGGGTACGAAATTGCTTGTCTCCATGCTGCTTTTTTATGCCAGGAAGGAAATTCTTAAGAAGTGGTCTTCTCCCTCGCCCCCCACTGTTGGAGCTTGGGACTCTTCAGTAAATGCTCTGTTGCCAATGTATAAATTGACTTATATTAGCAGAGGATGCCCTCGTAAATTTGACAGAGTCTGGCTTCCCTGGACACAACAGTTTTAATGTGTGTTTTACTTACAGTCGATGCCTTCTTGTTCTTTATCATATATGTTTGATGGGTGGACGGGTGGGCTGAGGTTAAGGTTCACGTGTGACTTTGATTCGCGCAATCTGCACTGTTGTTTTTGCTGTTGTTTTCTGTGCCTCTGTATGAACTGCATACGCATGTCATTGTATTTTGATACTTTCTCAATAAAGACCAACCTCTTTGTGAAAAAAAAAAAAAACTGATTTGTCAATTCTCAGTCTAATGGTCGTTCTCTCCAAAACGTGTCAGCGTCATTTCATTGTTTAAGTCATCACATGCACAATAGTCTGTTCAGTTGTCAAAATTATTCAGGAACATAATACCATAATTACCATATATGAAACTATTGCAAAATTTGATAAAATGATTACAGCAATTGAAAGTCAGGTACAACTAGAACTTGACTAACGAAGGAGGAGTTGGAGTTGGTCTCAAGTGACCAATCAAACAGTAAGTTTAGTTTAATTACCTGAGAGGTGCTGTCCATGATTGTGAATGCTGCCAAACATGTATATATATATATATATATATATATATATATATATATATATATATATCGAGAGAGAGTGAAAGAGAAAGAGAGAGAGAGAGAGAGAGAGAGCACTTGACCATGCAGGACCAGTAGAATTTCTGAACATGGAGGCACCTGGCCAAATAAATGAACAAGGGCAACTGCCTGCTGGAGGACGAGGAAGAAGAGGAGGAGGAGGAGTAAGGGTGCGTGGTGGTGGAATAGGGGGAAGAGGCCGAGGAGCACAAAGACACCATGCTGTCCCTAATGAAATTCGGGCCACAATTATAGACCATGTCATCAACCATGGCCTCACAATCAATGATGGAATTATATAATGGATAGGATAGGACACTGTGCATAGAGCAACAAATATGTTTACTTACTCATTTACATATTCATTTAGTGTGTGTGTGTGATAGGCCTACAGTATTACAGTATCTTACTTCAGTGGGACGTTACGTATGATACTAACTAGTGTTGCTCACGAATATTCTTATTGCGAATATTCGGCTCGAATATGGCATATTCGAGTATTCGCGATATATTCCGAATTTCGCGGTGAATATTCGCTATTTCGAATATTCATATTTTTTCAATTTTTTTTTTAGAACAGATCACATCCTAGAGATCCCCATCGACGTCTAAAAGCATTGCTGGTATGATTAGAGACCTTGGGCCGAGTAGCTGCAGCGATCATTTTATATTGCCGAAAAATCGCAATGCGATTATTCGGCAATAGCGATATGGCGCGATTATTTTCTCCGCCCTATCTTCCGCCTCAGAGCGATTATTTCAGTTTCATTTTTAAAACAGATCACATCCTAGTGATCTCCTTCGACGTCTAAAAGCATTGCTGTTATGATTAGAGACCTTGGTCCGAGTAGCTGAAGCGATCTTTTTATATTGGCGAATATTCGCAATGCGAATATTCGGCAATCGTAATATTGCGCGATTATTTACTCCGCCCTTTTGCATCAGAGCCAATCAGAGTTCTCCTTCCACACTCGTCATAGGTTAGCAACCAATAGGAACCTGCCTGCACGGGCATTATATAAGGTCACTCCCAGCAGCATTTCATTGCAGATTCAGAAGTTGGCTTGATAGTGTGGAGACTCTGTCTGTGTTGCTGGTATCTTGCATCTTGCATCATCAGCATTGTGCTTCATCGTTGCTATTTGCTACTTAGTGATTTCAGTGGATATTTTCCAGTTTATAAACTGCTTTTTTCAAAGCAATACACCCAAGAGCTTTTTTAAAAGCTACGTTTTGTGCTGTGTTGTTCAGCTTGTGTTACTGTAGTATCTTGCAGCTTAGCTTTTGATTGCTTCTTATTGATTTAAGCCTTGGTGGAGCAGGAGGAGGCAGCACTGCTCCACCGAGACCAGGGCCAGGACGAAGAGGAGGAAGAGTAGGAGGAGGAGGAGGATGATGATGATGATGAGGAGGTTGCTGGTGTCATCCTGGAGTCAGGGCCTGGTCAGGAGGGAGAGACGGTGTTGGGGGCACCGATAGTCCGGGGGTTGGGCATCTCTGAGCGTGAGCAGCAGCGCCTCAGGGATGAAGAGTCTGACCTCATTGACCTGGGCAGCAGTGAGGAGTCACAGCGGGCTGCGCTCTTCCCCATGGCTGCCCACATGCTGAGATGCCTCAGGAGGGACCCCCGGGTTAAGACCATCAAGGACAGGGATGATTATTGGATGGCCACCCTTTTGGATCCCAGGTGCAAGGGGAAAGTGGAGCAGTTCATCCCAGCCAGCCGGAGGCAGCGCCGGATGGAGGAACTGCAGGCAGGCATTGTCAGCCGGTTGGAGCAGGCAACTCCCCGGCCTCCAGTTGTCCCCCCTCATCTCACCCAGCAGGTGGCTGCACCCAGCAGCAGCTGAGCAGGGGACCTAATGGAAGAGATGAGGATGTTCTTCCAATCGGAGCGACCCAGTACCAGCAGCAGCAGAAGCAGTGGCGTCCGCCGGTGCTTCTGAGAGTATGAATACCGACGACCCCATGGAGTACTGGGTTGCCAGATTGGACACCTGCCGCGAGCTCGCTCAGTATGCGCTGGAGCTATTGTCTTGCCCCCCCTCCAGGGTACTATCTGAGTGGACATTCAGCGCGGCAGGTGGGGTGGTCACGGACAAGAGGACCCGTCTGTCCACAGACTCCGTGGACAGACTCACATTCATAAAGATGAATGAGTCCTGGATCGGCGGTGACTTTCTGGCACCCACCGTCGGTTCAGGGCGCTAAAGGGTCCCTTGTCATGCATTCCCTGATCTATTTACAGTGCTGAAACAAATTATTTGAACACCTGAGAAAATCAATGTAAATATTTGGTAGAGTAGGCTTTGTTTGCAATTACAGCGGTCAAACCTTTCTTGTAGTTTTTCACCAGCTTTGCACACACTGGAGGAGGGATATTTGACCCACTCCTCCACACAGATCTTCTCTACATCAGTCAGGTTTCTGGGCTATCGCTGAGAAAAACGGAGTTTGAGCTCCCTCCAAAGATTCTCTATTGGGTTTAGGTCTGGAGACTGGCTAGGCCACGCCAGAACCTTGATATGCTCCTTACAGAGCCACTCCTTGGTTATCCTGGCTGTGTGCTTTGGGTCATTGTCATGTTGGAAGACCCAGCCTTGACCCATCTTCAAAGCTCTAACTGAGGGAAGGAGGTTGTTGCCCAAAATCTCGCAATACATGGCCCCGGACATCCTCTCCTTAATATAGTGCAGTCACCCTGTCCCATGTGCAGAAAAAAAAACCCAAAGCATGATGCTACCACCCCCATGCTTCACAGTAGGGATGGCGTTCTTGGCATGGTACTCATCATTCTTCTTCCTCCGAACACGGTCAGTGGAATTATGACCAAAAAGTTATATTATGGTCTCATCTGACCACATGACTTTCTCCCATGAGTCCTCTGGATCAGTCAAGACACCTATGTCACACGTTATTTGTCACTCTATACTACTATTACCACTGCTGCTGCTGCTGTTCATGGCACCTCTTTCCCGAGTGATTTGACACTATATTGTCTACTGTTACTAATACTGCTGCTGCTCACGACACCTATGTCACTAGTTATTTGACACTATTGACTACTATGGTCACTATTGATGCTGTAAAGTCCTGCCCACGTGTTTAGATGCTATCTAGTAATATTACCAATACTGCTTGTAAATGCTGCCTGTGTGATAGTTAGTTAAGTGGTCTTGCATAGCAAGAGCACTTATTGTTATCTCACATATATATTATTCTTATTATAGCCAAATTTTAAACGGTATCTCCGCCCACAGTTTTTACACTACATTCACTGTGAGATTTCTAGTTTTTAAGATAGAACAATTTGAAGGACAATTATTAAAAAATAAATCCAGGATCTGAGAATCTGCCAAGAGTGTGTTTGCATTTGTTTACATTGGTTTCCTTGGAGGCACTGAGGTAATTAAAAGTCCTCACAGCTGTAAGGGGATTATATAGCTCCTCCCACACAGTTGTGAGGTGTTTTCTGTGAGGTAAATACCTTCATACACACAGCTGTAAGGTAGTTGTGAGGTGTTTTCTGTGAGGTAAATAGCTTCATTTAAAGGACAAGTATTCAAAAACCATTCCTCAATTTCTGTTGTGTTTAGAGAGAGCCTGCAAACCCAAAAATTGGTTTCCTAGGAAACGCTAAAGAGTTTAATAACACCTCACAAACAGTTCTTTCCTATGTTAAGCAAGGGTCTCAAACTGGTGGCCCTCCAGCTGTTGTAAAACTACAGTTACCATCATGCCTCTGCCTGAGGGAGTCATGCTGGTAACTGTCATTCTTGCAATGCCTCATTGGACTTGTAGTTTTGCAACAGCTGGAGGGCCACCAGTTTGAGATGCCTGGTAGAGTGTGTTTGCATATGTTTTACATTGGTTTCCTAGGAGGTAAAATCCTTCATACACACATCTGTGAGGGCTTTCTATAGCTCCTCCCACTCACTGTGAGGAGATATGGCTAAGTTTTTTTTTTGACTATGCGTAACTTCTGCATGCTCTGCATATAGCAACCATGCATAGCAACCACTCCATAGCAACCCTCCATAGCAACCCTCCATATGAAACCTCCATAGCAACCCTCCATAGCTTCCACTCCATAGCAACCGTCTATAGCAACCAGTCCATAGCCATCAGTCCATAGCAACCCTCCATAGCAACCAGTTTTTGATGGGGCTAATAGCATGGTGCAGTTTTGATTAGGGGTGTTGAAAATAATCGTCGCATCGATGCATCGCGATTATACCCTGGACGATTCTGCATCGATTCGGTATTGTGCAATAATCGATTAATAATGACGTCATTGCGGCCCCTCCCCCTCCCCCCCGTACAGCAATGTCTTTGCTGGAAAGATATGCCGCCAATCGGCTGGCTGCGCCTGGCGCTGTCCCCTCCTCAACTCACACAGTGTAGCCTCAGCCTGAGCCTCGTTGCTGCCCCCACCCACGATCTCCCTTCCTCTGTGATTTGGAGCTCTGAGTCTGACTGGACAGTGACACTGTTCATCTCCCCGATGGGTGGTGCCGAGCCGCACGAGGAGCTGAGAGACAGAGGCATACAGATCATGACTGCACGGAGCTGTTGTAACATCCGTGGGATGAGCCATAAATTTGGCTTCTGCAAACTACAAACGAGCTGAGAGGAGGGGGGGATGGAAGTGCTCCGGAGGTGAGAGATAAGCCTGTCATGCTTGATATATGGGTGAGTGTAGAGAGGTGGCAACATCCCCCCCCCCCGTCCTGCTGCAGCTATCCTCTGTGTGTGTGTGTACTGTTTGTGCAGCCCCCAATGTGTAAGGCAAACTCTTTTACTGTCTAATTTCTTGCTGTGATTTCCCTATCATCTCTCCCCTCTGGAACCATCTACTGATCTGCAAGCAGTAGATTTCTTGCTGATTGGAATGCCTCCCTTTTTTTATTTGTGCAGTGATGTTGACCTGTTTACTATGCAAGTTGCTGCCAAAAGACTCAATGGGTTTGTTAAAGTGATACTAAAGGGTATTATTTTCTTCTTTAAAATTAAATTAAAAATCATACTTACCTACTGATCTTCTGTATAATTTCCGCAGTCTCTGACCATTTCCTGTAGCATGTCCGCAGTCTCTTACCATCTCCTGTAGCATGCACGCAGTCTCTTATCTCGTGTAGCATGTCCCCAGTCTCTGACCATCTCCTGTAGCATGCACGCAGTCTCTTATCTCGTGTAGCATGTCCCCACTCTCTGACCATCTCCTGTACTATGTCCGCAGTCTCTGACCATCTCCTGTACTATGTCTGCAGTCTCTGACCATCTCTTGTACTATGTCCCCACTCTCTGACCATCTCCTGTACTATGTCCGCAGTCTCTGACCATCTCCTGTACTATGTCTGCAGTCTCTGACCATCTCTTGTACTATGTCTGCAGTCTCTGACCATCTCCTGTATGGTGCAGTTTTGATGGGCTAGTTTTTGATGGAGCAGTTTTTGATGGGGCAATGGACCGAACTGGATTGACACACGGTTGGATCACATTTACATCTCCAGGGGCACCGTCTCCAGTCAGTAGTATTGGTGGAGGCAAGACCACGCCGCACAATTTACCCTGAAATTGTATCTTTTCTAGTTACATTACATTTTAATACTACTGCTGCTGCCTCCATGCTGAGTAATGCTTCATGACCTCTCTGGCACAGCGGATCCACCAACAGCCTCCGCTACAAGCTACCAGACCGGATCGTAACAGCAAGTGTAACTAAAACAATGAACTTTATGTTAAACCCTGGTTTGCGGCCTTTATACTGCAACCATTATACTGCAACCATTAGCCTGTATGCAAGAGCAAATCTGCACTCTCTCTCTCTTTCTTGCTCTCTCTCTCTATATCTATATATATCTATTGTTGCTTTTGTTATGTTCATTTTTCAACAGTTTAGTTTGTGTTCGTCGTGACTGTGTCTGTGTACTTTAGTTTGTCCTAGTTTTGTGTTAAATAAAATAATAGTATAAAATGATTTTGCTTATTATGAAGTTAGATGTGTTGATGTTGATGTTGATGTGTTAGATGTGAAGTTAGATGTGTTGAAAAACCTAAAAATCTATCTCAAAAAGAAAGGAAACATTTCAAAAAAATAACACTTTTTATTTAAAATATCACATTTTAAGATAACTGTTCATGCGCTTCTGCGTTTTTTCCAATTTTAACAAAAGTTGCATTTGTTCCTCCTCCACCTGTTGATTTTGCTTCTGAAGATAACTAATTTGGATCTGGTTAGCCAGGATTTTTTTGGAATTTTTTTTAAGAGCTGCTTGGTACAGCATCATCTCTTTTGCAGCTGTTAGGATATAAGAAAAAACAATTTGATTTCAAAGACCCTCAACAAATACATAAAATATTTCTGTTGCTTATTAATCAATCATTATCATGTCTATACACTTGTTATGTGTCTAGCACAGACCGGGAGTGCAGAATTATTAGGCAAATGAGTAATTGGACCACATCATCCTCTTTATGCATGTTGTCTTACTCCAAGCTGTATAGGCTCGAAAGCCTACTACCAATTAGGCATATTAGGTTATGTACAACTCTGTAATGAGAAGGTGTGTGGTCTAATGACATCAACACTCTATATCAGGTGTGCATAATTATTAGTCAACTTCCTTTCCTTTGGCAAAATGGGTCAAAAGAAGGACTTGACAGTCTCTGAAAAGTCAAAAATAGAGAGGTATCTAGCAGAGGGATGCAGCACTCTTAAAATTGAAAAGCTTCTGAAGCGTGATCATCGAACAATCAAGCATTTCATTCAAAATAGTCAACAGGGTCGCAAGAAGCGTGTGGAAATACCAAGGCGCAAAATAACTGCCCATGAACTGAGAAAAGTCAAGTGTGCAGCTGCCAAGATGCCACTTGCCACCAGTTTGGCCATATTTCAGAGCTGCAACATCACTGGAGTGCCCAAAAGCACAAGGTGTGCAATACTCAGAGACATGGCCAAGGTAAGAAAGGCTGAAAGACGACGACCACTGAACAAGACACACAAGCTGAAACATCAAGAATGGGCCAAGAAATATCTCAAGAATGATTTTTCTACCGTTGTATGGACTGCTGAAATGAGAGTGAGTCTTGATGGGCCAGACGGATGGGCCCGTGGCTGGATTGGTAAAGGGCAGAGAGCTCCAGTCCGACTCAGACGCCAGCAAGGTGGAGGTGGAGTACTGGTTTGGGCTGGTATCATCAAAGATGAGCTTGTGGGGCCTTTTCGGGTTGAGGATGGAGTGAAGCTCAACTCCCAGTCCTACTGCCAGTTTCTGGAAGACCACTTCTTCAAGCAGTGGTACAGGAAGAAGTCTGCATCCTTCAAGAAAAACATGATTTTCATGCAGGACAATTCTCCAGCACACGTGTCCAAGTACTCCACAGCGTGGCTGGCAAGAAAGGGTATTAAAGAAAAATAAATAATGACATGGCCTCCTTGTTCACCTGATCTGAACCCCATTGAGAACCTGTGGTCCATCATCTAATGTGAGATTTACAAGGAGGGAAAAGAGTACACCTCTCTGAACATTGTCTGGGAGGCTGCGGTTGCTGCTGCACGCAATGTTGATGGTGAACAGATCAAAACACCGACAGAATCCATGGATGTCAGGCTTTTGAGTGTACTTGCAAAGAAAGGTGGCTATATTGGTCAGTGATTTGTTTTTGTTTTGTTTTTGAATGTCAGAAATGTATATTTGTGAATGTTGAGATGTTATATTGGTTTCACTGTTAAAAATAAATAATTGAAATGGGTATATATTTTTTTTTTTTTTTGTTAAGTTGCCTAATAATTCAGCACAGTAATAGTACTCACCTGCACACACAGATATCCCCCTAAAATAGCTAACACTAAAAACTAAATAAAAACGACTTCCAAAAATATTCAGCTTTGATATTAATGAGTTTTTGGGGTTCATTGAGAACATGGTTGTTGTTCAATAATACAATGAATCCTCAAAAATACAACTTGCCTAATAATTCTGCACTACCTGTATACTTCTATCATAAATACCATATGATGGTTCTGCAATCTGACGGGTGCGCTTTATATGTTGTCCATTTTTATATCTACATTTTATTGTTGAAATGTTATTAATCTTTGTGCACATATTTACCTTCCTGAGCGAGGCTCACCGGAAGTTGCTCTTCAAGGACCTCGACCTCTCCAGCTACCATGATATCCTCTTCCTCAGTAGTTTGTTGGGGGGGGACATGCTCCACAACAGGAGCTGTGGCTGGCGAGTGGGAGGGCCCTGGCTGCTCCTCCTCATCCCTCTCCTCCTCTGCCGCATCCTCCTCTGCCGCATCCTCCTCTGGCGTATCCTCCTCTGCCGCATCCTCCTCAGCGGCCTGGCAACTTGCACGCTTGGTGCGCACAGCTGGTAGCGGAGCTCCTATAATAACACAATGTTCATATATTAGAAAAATATTTTCTAATGACGTATGCAAATTCTGTGTACTCTGCTGTATTGTATATGAATACAAATTAATTTATATAGACAGTTAACCAATGAGAAAATGTTATATTAAAGGGTCTTGTGGGCACTACAGGGGACTGAGCGTGAGCTGGGCTGCCACCATGGTAAAATGAGCTGTTTTTGTCTCCTTTGTTTTGTTCAGACGATCTCATGTTAAAAAAAGGGCCTGATGGAGCACACGGGATTACTATGAAAACCCCACGCCTAACACAGGAATTGAGTGTGAATCTATATATATAAAACTCAACGTGTCTGTGTATGTATGTATGTATGTATGTATGTATGTATGTACCAGCATCACGTCCAAACGGCGAAAGATATTTACATGAAACTTGGCACACAGGTTACTTATATGTCAGCCACAAACATAGGATAGGTGATTTAAGCCTTACCCTCCCCCATTTGCCATGGTCGGGGTTTTTCTTTAAAGTCCCATTCAACTCTATGGGAAATACATGTTACTTCCTAACAGCTGTAGATATTTCGATAACACTTGGTCACATGTTACTTATACGTCCACTTAAAGTATAGGATCGTTAATTTATCCATTAACTACCCCCATTTGTGATGGTCGTGGTTTTTGTTAAAAGTCCCATGCAAAGCAATGGGAAATGTATGTTCCCACATAACTTCTGTGTTGCTGTCTGCTGTCCCATGTCTTTTTTCAACAGTACTATGAATACCTTGGCTGGTGGTGATATATGTTACCACAACATGGCGTCTGGGTTAACAACATCTGCCCTTACATTAATTACATATGACCTTACATAACTGTCACCAAAGGAGCTGCGGTGGCTCAACGCGATTGCCACTGCGCTGACAAGCCATTCACCTCTGCAGCTAGGGGTTCGGATCCCGCTCTCGGCTACATGTTAATTGAGTTTGGTGGTCTCAGCCCGGCCCCCGGTGGGAGTGCTATGCGAGGTAAGCCTGCGCTTAGTACGCCCAGCCCCCTCCCACAAAAACCACCACACTTACACACGCACTCGAAATTGGGTTAACATGCACGCACTCTGACCACGCGGTCTCTAAAAAGAGAGGCGAAGGACTAACGGGGCTGGTTGAGCGGGCAAATCCTCTCACTCCCTTATAGGGAGTCCCTCTGCCACGTTGGGCTTCAAAGCGGAGCAGGTAGGACGGGCTGTATGGGAGGACCCCCTCACACCCGCCATTGTCACCCGGGGCATGGAGAAAGGTGGCAGATTGCCTCTGGGGGAGGCCTGCCTACTCCCAACTCCTGCAGTCCGGCTCCTCTCTCGAGTACACGCACGAAATACACTTAAAAAAAAAAACATAACTGTCAGCAATAACTTACCTGGGTGATATTTAACACGGAGACGCTTGACCCGGTCCATATGGCGCCTCTTTAAGTCGGACCATTTTTTAAGGATCGCCATGCGATCTGGTGGGCCGCCGTGGTGATCGCTCAATTTCTCCATTATGGAGCGTATCACTTCCTTTTTTTGAGCCTGCCTCGGCCGCTGGTCGTACCCTGTTTCCAGGAACGTCTGCAAGATGAAGAACAAAGTATATTATAATACTTTTGTTTAAAGCCTTATGGATATATGACGGAAATCTATGGTATTCAACATTGGGAGCATTCTCGCCTTATTAATCAATGACAGGGGTAACATGACAGATTTTATATCTTGCCATTTTTTTGACATTTTGATGAATTAATTTAGAATAAATAATGGAGTTGATGTTATTTAAAAACTACAACTACCAGCTCAAAAAATGCAACCTGTAGAATTTTTTAAACGTCACCTATCGAGATTTTTAAGGGTGAAAGTTTGACGCCATGCCACGAGCGGGCACAATTTTTGAGCGTGACATGTTGGGTATCATTTTACTCGGCGTAACTTTATCTTTCACAAAATATAAAAAAATTGGGCAAAATTTATTGTTGTGTTATTTTCTAATTCAAAAAAGTGATTTTTTTCCAAAAAAAGTGCGCTTGTAAGACCGCTGCGCAAATACGGTGTGACAAAAAGTATTGCAATGACTACCATTTCATTCTCTAGGGTGTTAGAAAAATATATATATATTTAATGTTTGGGGGTTTTAAGTAATTTTCTAGCAAAAAAAAATGTTTTAGTCTCGTAAACACCAAATCTGAAAAATTAGCCCGGTGTCCACAACATGTTAAATTCATTATGCAAAATAGCAAGGAAAGTGCCTAAATACACATTTACCAACCAGGGTGTCTGCAGCTGTACAGGCATGCTGGGAGTTGTAGTTTTGTAACACCAGGAGACAAATTGTTTGGGAAATACTAATATCTGATCTTATATACTAACTTTTAAACTAGTCTAAAATGCAGTTAAAGATAATGCAAATACTTACACAGATCAGCATCTTTTCCTCACTTCGTGACAGATTACTCCCGACCATTTTTTTAAACCAAAGCTGGGCACTTGGCCAACACAAACCTGCTATGGCAAATTAAACTGGCAAGTGGCCAAGTTCCAGGAAGTAGTCGCGTGTTGTTCGCGCGATTGCGCATGCGCGATCGAGAAATTCGCAATATTGTTTTTAGCTAAAATAACACATATATTCGATTTCAGAGTGTTACTGTCGAAATTCCGCAATCAATTTCTCATTCGCATTTTGTGAAATTTCGATAAAATATCTCGAATATTTGATTTCAGAATGAGCCAATCAGAGCGCTCCTAAAGCATGTATCGAAATTGCGCAATAAATATCGCAATCGCATTTTTGCGAAATTACGATACAATAGCAAGAATATTCTGAGCCAATCAGAGTGCTCCATTCCGCATTTCTCGAAATTTCGCTATTTTTTTGTATTGTGAAATATCACGAATATTCTGAGCCAATCAGAGTGCTCCATTCCTCATTTCTCAAAATTTCGCAATTATTTTGTATTATAAAATATCACGAATATTCTGAGGCAATCAGAGTGCTCCTTCCGCATTTCTCGAAATTTCGCATTTGCATTCGCAATAGCGAAATATCGCAATGTTTTCAATTCCAAAAAATATCACGAATATTCGCATTTAGCGAATATATCTTGAATATTCGACTATATATTCGAGATATATCGCGAAATCGAATATGGCATATTCTGCTCAACACTAATACTAACCATGACAAGAAATATATTGTAGAAAATAAACGATGGAATAGTATGGAATCGTTTATTTTCTACAATATTGATGATACAGTTTACAGTAGTATTCCAGTATTACAGTAAAAACTGCAGCTTACTGTATGATGCAATTATCATTAAAATTATTATTTTGAAGAATATAACATACAATACAGTAAGTAAAAGGGTCAAAGAGCTGCAATTACAGTAGTGCCTCCCATGTAAATAGATCTAATAATGTTACTGTAACATTTCAGTAAGTCTAGTCGTTGATAATTTTTCCCCTCCCCCTTTTTTAAATACCCCCTGCAGTACCTCTGCATAGGGTACATGTACCCCAGGTTTGGACCCACTGGAATACTGGCCAGTAGTGTATTGAACTTGTGTAGAACATAGAACATTCCTCTGTAGCTGTCTGTAACTGTAGTGTATGACTCTTCTGTATGACTGATTTGATGTTTTCTTTATTGACTCTATTGTAGAGAATAATGGCATTGGAAGGAAACGAGACCTCTCACATACTTGTGTATGGGGATGAGGCTGGCTTCAACCTGGCCAAGGCCCAAAGACGGGGCCGTAATTTTATTGGCCACTGGGCCACGGTGGATGTCCCAGGCCAGCGAGGGGGCAATATATAGGCAATATGTGCTGCCATTTCTGAGAATGGTGTGGCCACAAACATGCCTTGTCTTGGCCCATACAATACACGGAAGCTCCTCATCTTCTTGGACCGCTTTCATTTGGATTTGATACCTAAAAATGAGAGACACCTAGCACAATATATAATTGTATGGGACAATGTGAATTTCCACTGTGGCCCGCTTATCAGGGCCTGGTTCACTGCTCATCCAAGGATGGATATTGTGTTCCTACCACCCTACTCTCCTTTCCTCAATCCTATTGAGGAGTTTTTCTGCGCTTGGAGGTGGAGAGTGTATGAGCATCAGGCTCATGATCAGAGGTCCCTGCTCCATGCAATAGACGCTGCCTGTGAGAATATTACAGGAGATCAGTGTAGGCGATGGTTGCGAAATCTCCCTCGTTTCTTCCCTTGTTGCATCGCAAGGGAGGATATACGCTGCAATGTTGATGGGAATCTGTGGCCAGACAGACAGCAGCGTGTGGATGGGCAGGAGGGTGAGGGCAGTACCCAGGAGAGGGAGGGTGAGGACAGCGACCAGTGAAGAGATGTTAGGGCTCTTTCACACGGGTGGCCTGTTCTGGTCTGCCTGCCAGTTTTGTAGGCGGACCTGAATGGGCGCTCTGTGCTCCTCTATGGAGTCGCAGATGTCAGCGGTGACATGCCCGCTGACATCCGACCCGCTCCGATCCGCCAAAGTGTGACGGAGGAAAAACCTACTTTTTTATCCGATCGGACAGACGGTCCGTGTTCATCCGATCCCCCCATAGCGGAGAGCAGAGAGCTGACAGGGCAGTCCCTGCATGGAGCGATCCCCGCTGAGCAAGTGGAGGTTCATTGCTGATCCGCCCCGTGTGAAAGGGGCCTTACAGTAGTTGTGAAACTCAAGCTTTATTTACAGCATTGTAGGCTAAATTTATATTATGCTGTATATGTTTTCTTTTTAGTCTCATGTATGGAAGTTGCTTTGTGTGTGAATGATAATGGTTACAATACTGTAAAGTAATTTTTCCTTGGCAGTATGAGTGCAATGTGTGATGTCAAACCTTGGAGGCTACTCTTACCCTAAAATCTTTTCTTTTTTTCTTCAGTTTTATACACAATTGTATTCAGTTAGCTAGACAAAAACTGTACAGTAACCATTGTCAATGTAGGACTGGGCTATTTCAATGGTCCTCTGCCATAGAGATAAAACATCTAAACATTTTGACTTGCAGTGCTTACACAATGCCAAAGGGATGATGCATTTTGGGGGCACTGACTATTTGAATGAGAAAGAAATTTAGTTTTGACACATGAGTGAACTGTTTTGGGAAGGATATGAGCTTTTGAAGGTGAACCATGGTGTATATGGTGTTGTGCCGAACCATCCAGGTTATTTTGGCAAGAGCACCAAGAGAGCTGAGAATGTCTGTCTGGTCTGTTTCAAGAAATGAGCCAAAGCAATTGAGAAGAATCTTTGCCATTTTGGAGGCACTGACTCTTTATATGGGAAAGGAATATGGTTTTGAAGCAAGAGTGAACAGTTTTGGGAAAGATATGAGCTTTTGCAAGTGAATTATAGTGTTGTGCTGAACTGTAAGACTGTTTTGCCAAATGATCGTAGAGTTTTGAGAATGTCATTTCGGTTTCAAGAAATGAGCCAAAACAATAGAGAAAAACTGTAAATGTTCTTATTTTTTTTGTTTTTTTTTATGTTTTTCTCCCCCCATTCTGCGCACAGCTCTGCTCACCCTTGCCTACCTTAGTCCCTGGGTCTCAAGGCTCGGGCATAACGCACTGACCCCCGGCCTCGGCTTGTGGGTCAGTGTGAGTTTGTAATCTATACCCTCATAACATGTTTTATCATGTATTTTTATGTAAACTACTATCTTATGTTTCATGTCCATAGCCCCTGCATGGGAATTTGTTATCTGGTTTCCCCCTGTTCATATACCAATAAAAATATTGTACCAGAAAAAAAAAACATTGAATTAAAGGCTGTAATGTAACAAAATAGGTAAAAAGCCAAGGGGGTGAATACTTTTGCAAGGCACTGAGTGTAGATAGATAGACAGACAGATAGAGAGATAGATAGATATTTTTTAACTAGTAATGACGGCAATCAGACTTATAAGGGGTCTGTGATATTGCGGAAGACAAACCAGACCCCTAACTGACACTTTTGACACTTTTTTGGGAACCAGTGATATTATTACAGTGATCAGTGCTAAAAATATGCACCAACACTTTACTAATGACACTGGCTGGAAAAGGGTTAACGTTATGGGCAATCAAAGGGTTAACTGTGTTCCTAAAATATGTTTTCTATCTGTGGGGGAGGAGCTTTTACTAATAGAAAGAATGAATTGGTGTGCCTGAACACAGACTGGCAATCTGCCTTGTTTACAGAATGATCAGTGAGTGCCAGGGGACATTGGGTCTGCAGGACCAGCTGATCAGCTCTCGCTGTGTATAATCACAGGGGGAGTGAGCCATCGCCAGCACGCACTCACGCCCAATACCTGGAAGTGCAGAATCACATATTTATATGTGATCCTGCACTACGCGGTTGCCCTGTAGCAGTAAATGTGCTATGGGGCGGTCGGTAAATTGTTAACGCCCAAGCTCTTGATGGCTATAAACACGCCTTAGACACTTTTACAAGGGTCAGGATTGTGGTCTAAGGTTAGCATTCTGATCTTTACTGTAAAGGGGGGCATTTTTCCTACTGACCTCCCATCAAACTGTATTTAGCAGAGGTTCCGTTAGACTTGAAAAGGGTTCCTCTTAGCAAAAAGGTTGAGAAAGCCTGGACTAGACAATAACTGTGAGCAGTTTAGAAATAAATATTTTAAATACAGCTTACTGCAACATGGTTTGATGAAAACAGAGGTGTAAAGACCATAATCCAGAACAATAAAGCAGCTAGTATAAAACAGTGCTTTTGTTGTTGCCTTTTGGTTCCATTTCATAACCTCCATAAAAGGCACATCACTTTACTGCAGAAGTCTCAGAAACAGGGATTGATTATTTGTAAAGATTTATACTATCAGTACTGATACAAAGAATCTGTCATCTCTCGTTTTACACTTGCATGTGAGTAATAGTTAAAGGAAATGTTTGCTTTTATGGAATCCTCTATCTGATTTAAAAGACTTTATTTCATAACATGGCTAGTTTTTAGAAAATAACTGAAGTCTATATTTTTCACTAGCATACTGCATTTTCAGAGACAGATCTATAGCTGGAGTTCATGCACTTCTCATCCTTGACGCTTGTCGACCCTAGACTACTGGTTGTAGGTGGCCCAACATGCACTTGTGGTACTAACCTGTCCTCCTGTGTGTGTGTCATGTAAGAAAAGGCCTTCACTACAACAGGGTGAATTTATGACTTAGAAGCTGAATTTAAATTACTTGGTGAGGGTGCATATTCTTTAGGTGCACACTGTTGCACCAATCACATTCAATAACTATTGGGAGTCTAGGCTGGACCACAAGCAGGAGGTGGCTCAACATGCGTTTTCATTATTATTATTATACAGGATTTACCGTGTATAGCGCCAACAGTTTACACAATGCTTTACAATGTAAAAGGAAGACAATACACTTACAATACATTAAAATACAAGAAGGTTAAGATGGCCCTGCTCCAAAGAGCTTACAATCTAATAGTCAGGCAAATGGTACAAACGGTTTTAACTGTGGGGAATGAGCTGATGGAAGTGATAGGAGATTAGTTGGAGGTGTGATAGGCTTCCCTGAAGAGATGCGTTTTCAGGGATCGCCTGAAGGCAGCCAGAGTAGGAGATAGCCAGACAGATTGAGGTAGAGTGTTCCGGAGGATGGGTTAGGCTCTGGAGACAAGTGAGCTTGAGAGCAGAAGGTCTTGAGAGGAGCGGAGAGGACGGTTTGGGTGATATTTGGAGATAAGGTTGGTCATGTAGCTTGATGCTTTGTATGAGGTAGTTAGTATTTTGAATTTTATTCGCTGGGCGATGGGAAGCCAGTGTAGGGATTGGCGGAGAGGGGTGGCAGACACTGAGTGATTGGTAAGGTAGATGTGTCTGGCAGCAGGATTCATGATAGACTGCAGAGGGGATAGCCTATGAAGAGGTAGACCTATGAGGAGGGAGTTGCAATAGTCAAGGCAAGAGATAACAAGAGAGTGAATAAGTAGCTTGGTGGGTTCATTCGTTAAAAAGGGGCGAATTTTAGAGATGTTACGAGGGTGAAGTATACAAGCTTTTGACAACGATTGGATTTGGGGCTGAAAGGACAGTTCAGAGTCTAGGATTACACCTAGTACCCTGTCATAAGGGGAGGGATTGATGGTTGCATTATTAACCTTGATGGGAAAGTTATGGAGGGGTCAGGGGGAAGGGGGGAATTTATCAGCTCGGTTTTAGAGAGATTTAGCTTACGGAAGTGGTCCATGCTGATATGTCAGTAAGTTAGTAATACGAGAGGAGACTGAAGGAGTGAGGTGAGGGGTAAAGAGATAAAATTGTGTGTCAGCTGCATAACACTGAAGGAGCGCTGTGATAGGTAGGAGTTGAATCAGGAGAGAGCAGAATCTTGAAGGCCAAAGGAACGGAGTTTATTGAGAAGGAGCGGAAGGTCAACACTAGTTGAGAGGCCAAGTAGTAGGAGTATAAAGTAAATCACAGTCAGTGAGGAGGGAGTGGGGGGCAGGGCTGAGCCTTGCTCTGTGTGTCTTATGAACACATAGAGCTGGTTCTGGAGTGAGCACGCATGAGTGCAGCCATAGCAAGCTGTTTGCTATGGAGGCACTCGGCGGGGGGAAGGAACGAGGAGCACTTGAGAGAGACCTGAGAAGAGGATAAGGGCTGCTCTAAGCAAAACAATTGCACAGGGCAGGTAAATATAAAATGTTTGTTATTTAAACGCTTGCCGCCCACCCATTGTCAAATGACGAGGTAAGGTGTGGCTCTCGTTCTGGGTGGATGTCATATGACGGTGCCCAAAACGACTGCACTTGCGGTGTTGCTAGGACATGGATTGACACCGATCTCTGTAAAGAGCTGATAACGTGGCTTTTTAACCATGTGACCAGCTGTGTCCAATCATAGCCAGGATTTTTTGAAAGAGGCATGAAAACATGCCTCTAACTGGGAAAAATTTGGACTTTATAGGCACAGAATTTAAAAAAAATATATGTATTTAATAGAAAAAAACACAACAATTACAACACGACATTTACACTATACTATGCATTAGAAAAAAAGAAAAAACATATAAATAATAAGAACCTATATCTAGAGAAGCGGTTATGGCTCAATGTCAACTATTTTATGGCTTATCATCATATATTTTTATTATTTATCAGAATTTTTCCTTTTTGCCTCTACTGGTTGTTGCCGTGACGCACGGTGAGGGATTTAGGCTGCATCATCAGCTCCCGCCCCGACAGTATTGGGTGCGGTCTGATAGTCGGGCTCTAATTGTGGGACACAGTATGCCAGCGTTCTTTTCCTTTTCCAAAACAAATAAATAAAAAACACCAAGGTTTTCGGTGAGTACATCGCATATACATGCATGCATTTTTTAAATCATTGTTTTGCCTATTATTTAGGCCAATATGTAAATAAAATATTATTCTTGTTTAATTTTATGTATATGTTCCTTGATATCTAGAAGCTCCTGAAGAAGCGACGCCAATATAGTCACGAAACATGTAGAGCAGCTCTTATATCGTCTAAGAACCAACCAAGGGTCCTCATCTGAAAGCATCTCTCTACCCAGCGCATATACTGTTTGAATTACATATAGCCCTGTGGCTAATAAGTGAATGTTTCTTAGAGTGACCTATGCGGTTCTTATTATTTATATGTTTTTTCTTTTTTTCTAATGCATAGTATAGTGTAAATGTCGTGTTGTAATTGTTGTGTCTTTTTCTATTAAATACATATATTTTTTTTAAATTCTGTGCCTATAAAGTCCAAATTTTTCCCAGTTAGAGGCATGTTTTCATGCCTCTTTCAAAAAATCCATATTATCAAGGATGTGGCACATTCTCATTAATGGGTGAACGATTACCACCCCAGGGCAACCGTAATCAAATCAACTATACATTAACTGGTGGAAGCACCTCTGAGGTTTACCTAAATCGGTGAACCTGCCCTATGTAACAAGTATTTTTACTTTTGCTTATTCTTATTAAATCTTATTATTTTTTGAATTATTCAATTTTGCCCAATCATTTATCTATAAGGAGAGTAGCCCGATCATAGAGGGTGCCTTAATCTTTTTTCGGGTGGGACCAATGCCGGGTCCAACCACTATTGATTGAGCTAATATCTAAATCTTTTCTGCGTGTCCGAACT
This sequence comes from Rana kukunoris, assembly GCA_029574335.1. Taxonomy (NCBI): domain Eukaryota; kingdom Metazoa; phylum Chordata; class Amphibia; order Anura; family Ranidae; genus Rana; species Rana kukunoris. Next base: position 315,346,038 of record CM056049.1, on the reverse strand, counting down.
TTTTGAACCTATTGGTGAAGTGTACAATTAGATCTAGTAGATCATGGACTTTGTAGGCACAGCCTGGTCAGGCCTTATGAATGAGTTTCAGACATCATACAATGGAACCAATAAGGAACTAGATGATCTGAAATTATATTTTAGTAAACTCAAACATCTTCTGAAAAAGAAATCAAATTTATATTGGCATATGGAATTCTTTAAAGAATACATCAAAGAAAACATTAGTCCACTGGGACTAAGAATTCAAATGTTCCCTACTATTAGAAATACATCACAGGATTTGAAAAACTCCTGGGAAGGGGTATTAAATAAATGCAGTAAGGAATGTATGCAATTATTGTTGATACAGTACCAAGCAGATACAAATGGCTTGGATCGGGATCTAGCAACTTTGAATTCTCAATATGAACATGTTAAAACCCATCCCCAATATGCCGATAGATGTCAAGAACTGAAAACGTTCCTTGACAAACTAAATAAGAGTATTATATCTAAAAAACAGGCCAAGATGGCCAAAGATCGTATGGCATTTGTTGAGGGCTATGCCTATAGATGGGACTTCCCAAACCGAGGACGTGGTGGTGGGTTGCGTAACCACCCCCCCTCTGGTTTGAGAAACACAGGTTTTTCCGAAGATGATTTTGAATCAGATTCATCCATGTCTTCTTCTTCTCTCTCACAGGGACAGCAAAGAATGACAGCATCACAAGCGGCTCCACGGTCACGTAAGAGGGGTTACCAAGGTGGTGGGCACTCTACTACACCTAACACAAAAAAGAAACCCACTAATACATCCGGGTTCACTCCCATGCCAGGTCAATCACAAGGTGCCCCAAATAGAGGTGATGGGAAAACACAGAATTTAGACTTATCCCAGTATGCTTATATGGGACCGATAGCCGCCAAGGCGGTCCAACAACTTAAATCTCAACACGCACCCCTAGTAGCCCGACCCGACGAAAGCTCAATTGTGGAGCCTAGTCTGGCTGAGATGGAAACATCAGGAGCTTCACGTACGCCAAACCGCCAGTCACGATCACTGCCCCTTGGGAGAAATGATACACAGAGAACAACTATTGCCCATTCAGCCCAACAGGCTGTCCCTTTAGGGGAATTGCCCCCATTAATACCGAATACGAGGAACTAAGCGTCATAAACCTGACGCCCTACCCCATATCTAACGAGGAATTAACAGTCTTGAAACTTGGTCTGAGTTTCTGCCCCAGTAATGACATGGATAAATATGAAGTGATTAAGGATCTTTATCTTTTTGTTAGGAAACTAACATATAAACACATGTATGACCCAGAAAAACAACGAGCTAGGGCAGAAAGGGAATTATCAGACCAAATAAAAAAGTTTACTATGAGGGAGTTTCGGGCTCTCAAAGACCTTATGCTCCTCCTCGAAGAAAATCAAGGATCAGAGGAAAATCCACCTGAGGTATCTAGTCAGCCATCAAAACCACGCAGCAAAGATCTTAGCTCCTTCAAAAGGAAATCCAACCAATTTCCTGATCTACATACCAACCCACAAATTTCAGCTTTTCTCGTTGCAATGGTAAATGAGATCAAGCTAATGTCCATATCGCCAACACCATCAAATCTTAGTATTGAACTTCAAAAGGCATTAAAATCTTTACAGGCCCGCAAGGACACAATAATAAAGGCCTCTGACAAGGGCGGGAATATAGTATTGCTAACACGCGATCAGTATGAGCAAATGTGTTTCGACATTCTCAGGAATGACGAGTGGTATAAACCTATCACGAAGGATCTTATAACCCAATTCAATCTAGAATTTAAGTTATTGTTGTACACTGCATTTAATGATGCATTGATTGATCAACAAACTTACGATTATTTGAATATACCAATCTCACGTGATGCCATTTTTTATGCTATCCCGAAGATTCATAAAAACAAAACCAAACCACCTGGCAGACCCATAATCTCAGGGATTGGGTCAATCACCGAGAATGCCAGCAGATTGGTAGATTTTTTTCTAATGCCATATGTCACAAGCCTTCCCTCATACGTTAAAGATACTTCTGATTTATTGCGACATCTAGAAGGTGTGGCTATTCCGACCAATGCTCTCTTTGTCAGAATGTCGAGGCATTCTTAGATCAACTGTGAGGTTATCCTTCCTGATGGAAGAAGACGGTTCTTATTATTTATATGTTTTTTCTTCACAACAGTTTTTCTAATGCATACCTCCAGTATAGTATAGTGTAAATGTTGTGTTGTAATTCCAATACGTTGTCAATATCTGACCCAAGTCTTTTTCTATTAAATACATATATTTTTTTTTAATTCTGTGCCTATAAAGTCCAAATTTTTCCCAGTTAGAGGCATGTTTTCATGCCTCTTTCAAAAAATCCATATTATCAAGGATGTGGCACATTCTCATTAATGGGTGAACGATTACCTTTTTACCCCAGGGCAACCGTAATCAACTATCCAACCATAGCCAGTCACATGTTTCGCAAACACGGAAAACACTGTGCCAGTGATCAGCCACCCTGTCTTGTTCACAGCATCGCTTTACACTGACAGAGTGTACCCATTGGCGAGGAGAGCTATTCAGTGGCAAACGAATCTCCTTCTAGACATGTAATCAGGGCACTGATCATCAGTGCCCTAAATAGATTACAGTAAAGCCCCCTTGATTCAGTGTCACCAATGAAAACAGTGCCCATCAACAAATTACGTGTCACCAATCAGTGCCCATCAATGACACTGTCTCCAATCAGTGCCCATTAGTGATGCCAGTAGGAAAATACACTGCCCCGAAATGTCTTTCAGGAAAAGCTCTCCATCAGTGCCTGCTCATCAAAACAGTCCTGCTCACAAAATCAATGCCTCCTATCAGTGCTGCCCATCAGTGCTGTTTGGGTGCATCAGCGCCGCCTATCCATGCCTATCAGTGCCGCCTATCCCTTCCACCTATCAGTGCCCCTGTGACCAGTGCCACCTATCAGTGCTCATCAGTGCCAAAACAAAGGATATCAGTGCCACCTATCAGTGCCCATCAGTGCAGCATATTAGTGCCTCCTCATCAGGGCCACCTAATCAGTGCCCATAAGTTCTACCCCATCAGTGCTGCCTCATCAGCGCCCATCAGTAAAGCAGAAAAATTACTTATTTACAAAATTTACTGACAGAAACTAAGAAAACCTTTTGTTTCCCACAGATTTTTGTAAAAAAAAAAAACAGCAGTGATGAAAAAAACACCAAAAGATAGCTCTATTTGTGTGAAGAAAATATTGGGTACAGTGTTGCATGACCACGCAATTGTCATTCAAAGTGTGATATCACCGAAAGCTGAAAATTTACCTGTATTGATGGTTGGTTAAAAAACTAACATTTGCAATCACTTTAACTATTGGATGTCTAGGTTAGATCACTGGCTGGAGGTGGCCCATCATGCACAATATTTACTAGCCTGCCCTGCAAAAAATGCACTTGTCAATCAAGTGAGAGTGTATAGTGGTTTGGGTGCAGAATGATTTTTCTTTTGGGGGGGGGGGGGGGGTTAAAAGGATGCAGTGAGGTGATGGAACAATACGGGTAGCTATTGAGCAGGCTTTAAAAACTGCCTGATGTGGTCTGATTAACACAAATCTAAAATGATATAAAATAAATTACACATTTTAAATAAAAATTACAATTTGAAGGCAGAACTTTTGTACGAACTTTCTTCACAGAATGTAAGCTCTTTTTCAAGGCTCTAAGATGGACAAACGAGGCACATTTATAAATAAAGTAGAACTAAAGGCAAATCTTTTTTGAAATATAGGTAGACAGGGTTATAACTCCTGCCAGTTTTTTGGGGTGGGGGTGGGGGGGTTACCTTCTGTGTCCTATTGGGGAGATTTCACTTCCTGTCCTATAGCCAAACAGGAAGTGGGAGAATGGAAGGAAATCCCTCCACAGTAAGGATATGGTTGGTTGTCACCCGGATAATTAAAACTAGTGTCCCTACTGGAAGATTTTCGCTCTCTAAAGGCCCATACAGACGATCATACTTTTTGACAAAAACGTTCCAACGGACTTGTTTCATCGGACAATCCGACCATGTGTATGCTCTATCGGACAAATATTTTCGCTTTTTCATTGGACAAATGTCCGATGGAGCAAAATCCGATCGTGTGTACGCAAGTCCATCAGACTTAAGTCCAAAGTACAAACATGCATGCTCAAAACCAATGCTAAAGATCAGACAACAATAGCAGAAGTTGCCCATAGGATGGCGGTAAAGAGCTTCAAAAACATGTGATTTGGTGAAAGTTGGCTAAAAAAGTCCTGCCGTGTGTATGCAGAACAAGTTCACGGCCAACGCCCATTCGTAGTAAAATCCATGGAAAAGTCCGATGGAAGTCCGATCGTGTGTATGAGGCTTTACGGTTCTGGGGACAACCCAATATTGCGATTTTCTTTTACTTTTGCTTTCGGTCATAAAGGCAAACAGAACAAATAAAGAAGGTGAACTTCCCTAATAGGCGACACAGACAGTGATAAAATCTAACAAGTGGAAAAAATCAAGAGATGGTGTTGCACTCCAATAGCATAGAATGGTGTAAGTGGTAAAATGTATAAATAACCAAAATAGTATAATTGATAAATGAATGTGCAAATATGCAAATAGACTGACTAAAAGATAAAATCGCTGTAAATGCTAAGATAAGGTGCATAAGGTGAACTGAATGAATGTGCAGTGCAGATAAGGTGACTCAGGTGCATAAATAAAATCACAACGTAAAGATAATATATGCAGTCGCAGAGGAAATCGCAGGATGGTGTTATGCTCCAATCAAAATGAATGACTGAACATAGCTGATATACAACAATGATGGATGAATAAAGTGAACTAAATAAGAGTGCAAATAAATACAAATAGGTGACTGTATAATGTAAGTAAAATCACATTGTATGAATGGTGGATGGAACCACAAGATTGTCCAATTGTTACAAAGTGCAAATGGTGCAACTGTGACTTCAATCCAAATGGTAATGCAATTTAATCAAAAAAAAAATCAAAGTGCGAGTGAAGTGCTGGGTGCTAAATGTCACATCAGTGATGAAGTCACGTGACAGTGACGATACACATCAGACACTAGGACACCGGAAGTGACGTTTGTTTCTGATATACACTACATTACTGTTTTAAATGTTACAAGGGACATTGATCCCGAAGAGAAAGGAGGCACATCTGCTTCCTTTGCGCCTAAAAATATTGCATGCCAGTGCCACCTGTCATTGCCACCTGCCAGTGCCCGCAGTGCCACCTATCAATGCCCGCAGTGCCACCTATCAATGCCCACAAGTGCCACCTTTCAAAGTCTACCTGTGATGCCAATCAGTGCCACCTAGTAAAGCTGCCAATCAGTGCCCATCACTGCCACTCATCAGTGCCCATCACTGCCACCTATCAGTGCCCATCAATGCCAGCTATCGGTGCCACCTTTCAATGCCACCTATTAGTGCCACTTCTCAGTGCCCACCAGTGCCACCTTTAAATACCCTTCAGTGACACCCATAAGTGCCACCTCTCAGTGCAGCCTATTGGTGCCCACCAGTGCCGCCTATTAGTGCCCACCAGTGCCACCTTATTGGTGCCCGCCAGTGCCGCCTTCTCGGTGCCCATCAATGCAGCCCATCGGTGCCCATCAGTGCAGCCCATCAGTGCCCATCAGTACAGCCTCATCAGCGTACATCAATGAAGGAGAAAAATTACCTGTTTGCAAAATTTTATAACAAAATATAAAAAATATATAATTTTTAACGAAAAAGAAAAACCACAGAGGTAATCAAATACCACCAAAAGAAAGTTCTATTTGTGGTAAAAAAAAAATTATAAAAATTTAATTTGGGTACAGTGTTGCATGACAGCGCAATTGTCATTCAAAGTGCGACAGCACTGAAAGCTGAAAATTGGTCTGGGCAGGAGGGGGGTTTAACTGCCCAGTAAGCAAGTGGTTAAACCCTTATTTTATAAACATGTTGAGGTGCACACGTTGGACAGGACAAAATCAATATCAGAGTGTATTTATTTCATTGTAAAAAGACAGTGTTTCAGAATTTGTATTAAGCCACATTTTGAACATGACCCACACACCATACAGCTTTTATTTTTTTTAAAACCCTCTTATTTCATTATTTTAGGTCCCATTTTAAACAGAACAGATACTATTGAGGTATTTTTATTTTTATTTTTTTATTTAGCTAAAATAAGACCTCAAGATATTGTAGTAAGTACAGTACATGCACAGTATTTCATATTTTTTACAAGCCCCTATTTTGAACAGGAGAGACACTAGTCATCTTTTAATTTAAAAAGAAAAAATATTATTTATTTTGCTGAATAAAAGTACTTGCACAGTATTTAAACAAAAAAATACAAATAGTGGCGCAGAACAATCAATAGTATATAGCAGCTACAGAGTCCGCTGTTTAAAAAAGTCCTTCATAAAACGAGTTTTAAAAGGTTACATATATAAGGATAAAAATGACCTGGAGATGAGGAGAGGAGACATGAGGGGGATGCTGAAGTATTTAAAGCTGTTGGTCCTGGTCGTTGTTCCGAGGCAAGCCTTCAAAGGTAGGGGAGACAAAAGCCCAGACTCCAACATGTGTAGAAAGAAAAAGAAGAGGGCGCCACCGGGTTAATCGACAAATAGCATTAATTAGTTATAGATGCTTGAGAAAGGAGTGCGCCTAGCCATTCACAGGCGCAAGCTCCGAAACGTTGTCGCAACATAGTGACGTCACCACGACTCAGCTGCGCTCCTGGCCTCGTTTCCAGTCAGTCTCTCCGTGACAGCCAGTTTACCGACGCTTCGGACGGATGGACACAGTGAGGCTTGGGAGCATTTTCAGCCAACAACTAGCGCGGAAGGACGCCATACCAGAGACTTTTACACAGGATCTACATACTGGACTTCCAACTCTTCATATGTAAGTGGATGCTGTTGTCTATAACTAATTAAAGCTATTTGTCGATTAACCCAGTGGCGCCCTCTTCTTTTTCTTTCTACAGTATATAAACATGTTGACAATGCTGCATTTTAAACAGGACCCACATCATTTTAAAATCAAGAAATCAATGTTAGTGTATATTTCTCTCACTGAAAAAAGCTCCCAAAATATAGTACTAAGTACATGCACAGAATTTAATCATTTTTAAAAGCCCCCATTTTTAAAAGGATGGACATTAGTCAGCTTTTAATAAAAAAAAATTTAAAAAAATGGTATTGTTTATTTTTCAGAAAAACAAAACAAAAATATTGTACTAAGGGTCCTTTCACACGGAGCGGATCTGTATTGATCTGCTTCGTATGCCCGTTTCCTCAGCGGGGATTACTCCGTAAAATCCCAGCTGAGCTGTCGGCTGACAGGGCGGTCCCTGCACAGTCTTTTCTCCGCTCTTCCCTATGGGGAATTGGATGAATACGGACCGTCTGTCCGTATTCATCTGATCCGCCAGACGGAAGAAAAATAGGATTTTCTTCCGACCGAAAAAACGGATCTTGACGGAGGCGGATGTTTACGGACGTTAGCGGATGCTCATCCGCTAACGTCCGCGATCCCATAGGGGAACATTGCAGTCCGTAAACGGACTTATGAAAAACGGACCGTTCGTCCGCTCGTGTGAAAGGGCCATTAGTACATGCACAGTATTTAAACATTTTGGCTAGCCTATGTTGAACTTTACCCACACCATTTTAAAATCAAGAAATCAACATTACAATATAATGTATTTCCCTAAAATAAAGTATTGAATACATGCACAATATTTAAACACTTTGACTAGGCTGCTTTTTCAACAGGACCCAGCCAGTTAGCATTTATTAAAAACATCAAGATACCGTACCAGTGTGTTTATCTTACTAAAACAAAAAAGCCCCCAACATATAGTACCAAGTATGTGTACAGGTTTTTTTCCAATTTTTATTACAGAGTGAGTGAGTGAGTAGGTGAGTAACTTGTATAGCGCAAAAAATGCGAACTTAATCGCCTCAAGGCTCTTGCTTCCAGTGTAGTCCTGGTCCTTCAGAAGAGATAAGTCTTTAGTTTTTTTCTAAAAACCCGGTGGTTTACTTCCAGGGGGATGGTCATGGGTAGAGAATTCCAGAGCCGAGGTCCTTGGACTGCAAATCTGCGTTCTCCCTTTGATTTGTAGCGGAATTTAGGGATTTGGAGAAGGTTTTGGTTGGTTGACCGGAGCACGCGTTTGGTGACGTAGGGAATTATTTTGTCACTTAAGTATTGAGGAGCGGTTCCTTGTGTACATTTGTGAGTGATGCAGAGTGTCTTAAAAGTCACCCGGTCCTGCCCTCAAGACAGGGGAGATTGATTCCTACGTTTTTTTTCCTGTTACCAGTCTGGCTGCTGTGTTCTGGACGACTTGTAGACGTGAAATCTGGTATTTCGGTAGTCCTAAGTAGAGGGAGTTTGCGTAGTCGAGTCGTGAGTTGATGATAGTTCCCACCACTACTGCTGTGTCTTCTTCAGGGATAAAGGGGATGAGTCTACGTAGCATGCGGAGCAGATGATGAGCACCGCTGACGACTGATCCTATTTGTGCAACCATCGTCATGTCTGAGTCAAAGATGACTCTGAGATTTTTGACTTTGTTGCTTAGCGCGATGGTTTGACCGAGGATGGTGGGTGGTGTCCATGTGGTCCTAGAATTGCATTTCCGATTTGCGTGAAGGATGAGTAGTTCTGCTTTGGATCTGTTGAGTTTGAGGGAGCTTTCGGTCATCCAATTGTCGATCAGTGTGAGGCATTTTCCTAGTTCATGATATTGGTCTTTTTTGTTGGTGATTCGAAGGTAAAGCTGTGTGTCGTCGGCATAGGAGTGGTAGCGCAGGTCCTGTTTGCTGATGATTTTGAGGAGCGGGCGGATGTAGATGTTGAAGAGTACAGGTGAAAGGGGTGATCCTTGCGGGACTCCGCATGTAATGGTCCGTGTTTCTGATGTAAAGCCTCCAATCTTCACGGTCTGAGTGCGATTTTCTAAGAAAGATGCGAACCATGGCAGGGCCGAGTCTGAGACTCCGGCTACTTCTTTGAGTCGCGTAAGCAATGTGTTGTGGTCTACCGTGTTGAAGGCTGCGCTGAGGTCCAGCAGCACTAGGAGACAGGATTCTCCGTCATCTGCTGCATCGAGGGCGTCATCCCATATCTTGAGGAGAGCCGTTTCTGTGCCGTGGCCTGGGCGAAAACCTGATTGAAGGGGATTTAGGAGTTTGTGGGTGTCCAGATGGGGCTGTAGCTGTTGTACTACAGCTTTCTCCATAATCTTAGGGTCCTTAGGGTCGAGGTTGGGTTTCTTTAGGAGGGCTTTGATAATGCCTTGCTTGAGGGTGATCGGAACAATCCCTTCCCTGAACGATTGGTTTATGATGGGTGCCAAGATGTCGGTACATTCTTTCAGGAGTTTTGTAGGAATGGTGTCATTTGGAGATGTGTTGTCTCGGAGGCTTCTGATGATGTTTTTAGTGGTGTCGATGGTGATTGGAACAAGCTCGAAATTCGACGATCGTGGACTGATTACGTTGATTGCTTCTTCAATTTTGTCAATAAAAAAGTCAGACAGTTCATTACAGAATTCTTGTGTCTCACTTGTAGGGGGCTCCAGGCAGGAGGGGTTCATAGTCTGAGCGACTAGTTTGAAAAGCTCCCGCGGATAGTTTAAGGCTTTTGAGATGGTGTATGAGAAATGTTTTTTTTTTGCTTTAAAGATGGCTTTGTGGTAATTTTTGGTGAGGGTTTTATAATTAGTGTGGTTTTCTTTTGATGGGTTTCTCCTCCAGGCTCCCTCAGCTCTTCTGCGTTCTTGTTTCATTAGAGTGAGAGTGTCGTTAAACCAGCCAGAGTTGTTTTTCCTGATGAGAGCTCTACGTTTCGGAGCGACTGTGTCTGCTGTTTGTAGTAAAGCTTTGTTTAAGGCGTTGAGTGAGTGTTCCGTTGAGTAGTTCAGATTTGGTACTTCTATTTTGGTCACTAGTGTGGTTTTGAAGAGTTCAGAATGTAGTTTCTTCTGCGATCTTGCCCAGTGTATTGTTGTAGGGGGTTTGGGTTATTGAGGGATGGTATCGGTGGTTACTATAAATTTGATGGCGTGGTGGTCCGTCCAAGGTAAAGGTCTGTTGTCCAGCTTGTTGCTATTCATATTTTGTTTGAAGATGAGGTCCAAAATGTGACCCGACGCATGCGTGGGCGTTTTTATCAGTTGCTGCAGACCAAGTTCTTCCAGTTGGTCGATGCAGGCGGTGGCAATGGAATCCTGGGTTGAGTTAGCCCAGAGGTTGAAGTCCCTGAGTAGCAGCAGATTTTTGGTTTTCAGGGTGTACGTGAGGAGATGCGTCTTTGGTCCAGGCGGTCTGTAGCATAGTATGTGGACGGTTTCCTCGGGGGTGGTTTGAAGTTGCAGGGTGAGTGTTTCCATAAAGGGTAGTGAGTTCTGTAGAGTTGGTTTGGTGAGAGCGAGGTGGTATTTGTAGATCACTGCAAGGCCTCCTCCTCTTTGTCCTCTTCTATGCTCGGTTAGGATGCGATAGTTGTTGGGCACCAATTCTGCTAGGATGGGGTTACAGTCAGGTGTTAGCCAACTTTCTGTGATAAAGAGGCAGTCTGTGTTGTGTTGGACGATGAAGTCGTGAATTTCCTCTCTGTGCTTGACAGCCAATCTAGTGTTGATCAGGGCGCATTCTAAGTGTTGTAGTTGAGGCGGTGACTTTTTTGTGTTTGATTGGTGGTTGCTTCTTAGTAGTTGTTCTTTCCGTAGTGTACTTTGCGTGGAGCTTGGTAGCGTTGAGGCAAAATTCCTTAGGCTGCGGAGGGGGCTGATGTTCCAGGAGTGTCCGTTGTTATTCGATCAGTGATGGTGATGTAGATGGGTGGTGTTGCTGCAAACGAAAAAATGTCCCGGCCTAAAACCGCCCCCCTCCCTCAAGTTAAACCAGAGGAAGGAGAAAAACCCTAGCCGAGCCTGGCCATTTGCTGCAGCAAGGGAAAAAAATTCCTTCCTGACCCCAGAAGCGATCGGTGAACCCTGGATCAAGCTGCTAGGTGGTCCCCGGGTTTACTTACCTGGCGGGTGTTCAGGGTGTCTCCTGATTCCTCTAGTCCCACAATGCACTGCTTCAACAAATATAAACTTATGTACAGTACCACTTGAACAACGGTATGGATTCAATTCTGCATCGCTATTAGTAATAGTCCATGACGGCAGAACCCCGCTACACTTAATTCTGGAAATGCTGCACTTCTCTCTTCAGTCACTAGATGGCCAGATATCTGGTGGCATTAGATAAGACAAGGGCATTGTAAGAGCAGATTAGGAATAGATGGGGTGTCTCAGCCAATGGGTAGGGATTTTCTTGGGTCCCTGGGCCTGCTGGGAGCGACTATTTATTTGGGTGAGGTTAGGTGATCAGGGTTCTGTGCCACCTGGATAGCTGTCTGGGTGGACGCATGTTGTATTGCCCCAGGCTGCTAGGCAGGAGCCTGAGGCCTATCCCAGAGACATCTGGCTGCTAGGCTGTCTGAGGGCCTATCCAGAAGCAAGAGAGCAGTGCAGGGTTAGGACTGCGACTTGCAACCCAACCAAAAATAATGGTTCTGCCAGCCAGGGACAATCCACCTTGTTATGAGGGACCACCATTAGTAACTGAAATGAGTACCAGAGCAGTATTCTCACCAACCAGGGACGGTAAAGAATTGGGAAACTTCAGCAGGTGTCAAGCCAGGGACTCAGCCAGCGGAGGTGATGCTTGCAGAGCAGTCTTGTGTGCCAAGCCAGGGACCGAGCAGGCCAGTGGGGTGACGCTTGAGGAGTATCTGTGAGTGCCAAGCTAGGAGCCCAGCAGGGATGCGGGAGTGACGCTTGAGGAATTTACTCAGTGAAAAGATTGGAAGAGCTCAGGTGATCCAGAGGCAGTGGATCAGCGGGTCTAAGTGAAAGACTGGGAGCTCAGTTGAGTGAAGATATAAAAAGGAGATTGAGGAGGGAGTGAAAGTGTTCATTACAACTTTGTTAGAAACTGTTCAAAATTGTTGCCATAGGAGACAGCGTGTCTACACATACAGATGTGGTGTCTGGCTGGGTACCTTTCCCTACATGGCTGTCTACCTATATAAGTCTCAGAGTCTGCTAATTACCATTGCAACTACAAAAGGGTGCTCTGGCCCTAACCCCCTCTCCCACAGTGCATTCAAGAAGTGTCTGGCGCCTATGAATCTACCTTACATTGTACCCACCATGCCTCGTAACTCACGCTAAACAGAAGGATGTCAGCTGTCCCTAACTCAGGAAGTCACCATTAGGTCCGGAGAGGCCCGGGACTTGGCTACATGTACACATATTAATGTAATACTAAGAAGACTGAACTAATGTTTAAAAATGAAAAATAGAGACTTTATTGTCACATGTAAAACAGCTGGTAGTCAAAAAGATTTAAAAGTATAAATTGCACATATTTTTCAGTTTTTTTACAGGGCATGTTTTTGACCTAAACATTTTGAAATAGTAAAGTGCTCAACGAAATTACAGTAACTTTTTACTTATGGAATCTTAAATGTGTAATGCCGCATACACACGATCGTTTTTCGGCATGGAAAAAAACGTTGTTTTTCAGCATGTAGAAAAAACAACGTTTTTCCAACTTCATCATTAAAAGCGATGTTGCCCACACACCATCGTTTTTAAAAAAAATTATGAGCAAAGCACGGTGACGTACAACACGTACGATGGTACTCTAAAGGGGAAGTTTCATTCAAGCTCCCGTCTCCTAATTTGCTTCTGAGCATGCGCGGGTTTAAAACGTTGTTTTTAACGTCGTTTTAGCCCACATACGATCATTTGTTTAAACCCGAAAAACTACATTTTTAAAAACGACGTTAAAAAATGCAGAATGCTCAATTTTTTTTTGTCGTTTTTCAGAAGATGAAAAACGATGTGAAGCCCACACACGATCATTTTAAATTATGTTTTTTTTCATGCCGAAAAACGTTTGTGTGTACGGGGCATGACATGCCACATTGATAATTCAATAACAAAATTATGACTTTTGTTTAAAGCCACATTCTGTAATACAATGATTTAGCAAACTTAAATCTCAAACTACTGACACATATGCATAAGTAATTGTTGAGACTAATTTTAATACACTAATATGTATTTTTTTTGGTTCAGCCCTGGTGGGTTGAGCGAAGGAAAACTGCAAGTGTGTACCAATATGAAATATTTTTCTTAGTTACGTCACAAAGGTTAACATTAGACATCCATAAGAATAAACTGTGGCAATAAAAACATTTTAACATGTTTCTCAATGCATGTCAAGCAAGTCTATAAAGTCCTGCAGTTTTTGACATAGTTTCTGCATCCCTTATTTTTTCTAATTCATGACAGCAGTGGAACAAATCTGTTGCCATCCATAAAATCGTGGCACTATCAACCACATTTCCCATAGGCATGGGCGTCCGCAGAACTTTTTTTTCAGGAAGGGAGGGGGCATCATTTTAAGGTCAGCCATGCTCTGCCCCTTTTTTTTGACAATGTCATGAAGGGGAGGGGCTTAGTCATCAATTGTAGCCTCACTGTGCCAATCAATTTCGACCTCACTGTGCCCAATTTCAGCATCTCTGTGCCCATCATATACGGCCTCACACTGTGCCCATCAATTGCAGCCTCACTGTGCCCATTAAATGCGACATCACTGTTACCATCATATGCAGACTCGCTGTCCCCGTCAAATGTAGCCTCACTGTGCACATAAATTGCAGCCTTACTGTGCCCATCATATACATCCTCACTTTGCCAATTAAATGCATCATCGCTGTGCCCACCCTATGCAACTTCCCTGTGCCCATCAAATGCAGCCTCACTGTGCCCAATATATGCAGCCTTACTGTGCCCGTCAAATGCAGCCTGTACTGTATGGAGGGTGTACAGTATGTGTATATATAGGGGGTGGAGGGTATTAGTATATATAGCTGTATACAGGACAGATGATGTATATCTGCAGTCAATGATGATGGAGGAAGGTCTCTATATACAGGAAGGAAGGTGGGTGTATACCCACCTTCCTTCCTGTATATAGAGACCTTCCTCCATCTTCACTGACTGCAGATATACATCATGTGTCCTATATACAGCTACAGTACCTCACAAAAGTAAGTACACCCCTCACATTTTTGTAAATATTTTATCATATCTTTTCATATGACACTTTGCTACAATGTAGTAGTGCACAGCTTGTATAACAGTGTAAATTGGCTGTCCCCTCAAAAGAACTCAACAATTATACAATGTATGAACAGCGATCAGTCATTTCCCCTAGTCAGTTTCACCCCCCCTTCAGTTAGAACACACACAGGGAACATAATTAACCCCTTCCTTGCCCAATAGTGTTGACCCCTTCCCTGCCAGTTGCATTTTTATAGTAATCAATGCATTTTTATAGCTCTGATCGCTATAAAAATGCCAATGGTCCCAAAAATGTGTCAAAAGTGTCCGAAGTGTCCGCCATAAGGTCGCAGTACCGATGAAAATCGCTGATCGCTGCCACTACTAGTAAAAAAAAAATATTAATAAAAATGCCATAAAACTATCCCCTATTTTGTAAAAGCGATAACTTTTGCGCAAACCAATCAATAAACGCTTACTACAATTTTTTTTACAAAAAATATGTAGAAGAAAACATATCGGCCTATTATATATTTTTGGGGATATTTATTATAGCAAAAGGTAAAAAATATTCATTTTTTTTTCAAAATTGTCGCTCTATTTTTGTTTATAGCGCAGAAAATTAAAACCGCAGAGGTGATAAAATACCACCAAAAGAAAGCTCTATTTGCGGGGAAAAAAGGACGCTAATTTTGTTTGGGAGCCACGTCGCATGACCGTGCAATTGTCAGTTAAAGCAACGCAGTGCCGAATCGCAAAAAGGAGCCCAGTCATTGACCAGCAATAGGGTCCGGGGCTGAAATGGTTAATGCCAAAATTTCACAAAACTTTTGAGCACAACTATATATATATATATATATATATATATATATATATATACAGTGCGGAAACTAAGTATTTGAACACCCTGCTATTTTGCAAGTTCTCCCACTTGGAAATCATGGAGGGGTCTGAAATTGTCATCGTAGGTGCATGTCCACTGTGAGAGACATAATCAAAAAAAAAAATTCCAGAAATCACAATTTATGAATTTTTAACTATTTATTTGTATGATACAGCTGCAAAGAAGTATTTGAACACCTGTCTATCAGCTAGAATTCTGACCCTCAAAGACCTGTTAGTCTGCCTTTAAAATGTCCACCTCCACTCCATTTATTATCCTAAATTAGATGCACCTGTTTGAGGTCATTAGCTGCATAAAGACACCTGTCCACCCCATACAATCAGTAAGAATCCAACTACTAACATGGCCAAGACCAAAGAGCTGTCCAAAGACACTAGAGACAAAATTGTACACCTCCACAAGGCTGGAAAGGGCTACGGGGAAATTGCCAAGCAGCTTGGTGAAAAAAGGTCCACTGTTGGAGCAATCATTAGAAAATGGAAGAAGCTAAACATGACTGTCAATCTCCCTTGGACTGGGGGTCCATGCAAAATCTCACCTCGTGGGGTCTCAATGATCCTAAGAAAGGTGAGAAATCAGCCCAGGACTACACGGGAGGAGCTGGTCAATGACCTGAAAAGAGCTGGGACCACCGTCTCCAAGGTTACTGTTGGTAATACACTAAGACGTCATGGTTTGAAATCATGCATGGCACGGAAGGTTCCCCTGCTTAAACCAGCACATGTCAAGGCCTGTCTTAAGTTTGCCAATGACCATTTGGATGATCCAGAGGAGTCATGGGAGAAAGTCATGTGGTCAGATGAGACCAAAATAGAACTTTTTGGTCATAATTCCACTAACCGTGTTTGGAGGAAGAAGAATGATGAGTACCATCCCAAGAACACCATCCCTACTGTGAAGCATGGGGGTGGTAGCATCATGCTTTGGGGGTGTTTTTCTTCACATGGGACAGGGCGACTGCACTGTATTAAGGAGAGGATGACCGGGCCATGTATTGCAAGATTTTGGGCAACAACCTCCTTCCCTCAGTTAGAGCTTTGAAGATGGGTCGAGGCTGGGTCTTCCAACATGACAATGACCCGAAGCACACAGCCAGGATAACCAAGGAGTGGCTCTGTAAGAAGCATATCAAGGTTCTGGCGTGGCCTAGCCAGTCTCCAGACCTAAACCCAATAGAGAATCTTTGGAGGGAGCTCAAACTCTGTGTTTCTCAGCGACAGCCCAGAAACCTGACTGATCTAGAGAAGATCTGTGTGGAGGAGTGGGCCAAAATCCCTCCTCCAGTGTGTGCAAACCTGGTGAAAAACTACAAGAAACCTCTGTAATTGCAAACAAAGGCTACTGTACCAAATATTAACATTGATTTTCTCAGGTGTTCAAATACTTCTTTGCAGCTGTATCATACAAATAAATAGTTAAAAAAATATACATTGTGATTTCTGGAATTTTTTTTTTGATTATGTCTCTCACAGTGGACATGCACCTACGATAACAATTTCAGACCCCTCCATGATTTCCAAGTGGGAGAACATGCAAAATAGCAGGGTGTTCAAATACTTATTTTCCGCACTGTATATATATATACTGGCAAGAAATACATGATTTCATTCTACAAAATGAGTTAGACTGCCTCTTTATCACAGAAAATCAATGAAAATAATTCATTGACAGCCGCACACCAAAATAAACCTAAAAGGTAGCCTTTATTGGTGTAAAAAGGATAAAAAGCACTACAAAACACAGCACAGCAAGCAGTGGGGTAAAAAAGCTGACGCGTTTCGCACAAACAATCAGTGCTTAGTCATAGCTACATAGCTACTTTATCACAGAAAGCTGGCTCACAGCCGACTTTAACACCATTCTAGGAGAACTGGTGCCAGAGAATTATCGCATTCTAACAGAAAACAGAGTTGGGCAAAGAGGAGGAGGCCTGGCGGTGATCCACAAGACTCACCTCTCGATCACTAAACCAGTCCTTCAGTACTCACTTCCATTCATGGAAACCCTCATGCCGCATACACACGATCACTTTATGTGATGAAAAAAAACGACGTTTTTAAAAACGTCAATTTAAATGACCGTGTGTGGGGGAAAACGTTGTTTTATGTCTTGTGAAAAACGACAAAAAAAAATTGAAGCATGCTTCAATCTTTTTTGTCGTTTTTCAAAACGTTGTTTTTTGTTTCAACCCGCGCATGCCCAGAAGCTAGTTATGAAGAGAGCTTCAATGGAAAAGAGTGGTGAACGTAACCTCGCTTTGCTAAAGCATTGTGAAAAAAATGATGGTGTGTAGGCAACATCGTCTTTGAAAATTGAAGTTTCAAAAACTTCATTTTTACTTCACAGAAAACGTCGTTTTTTACTTCACAGAAAATGTCTTTTTTTTTCATCACATAAAGTGATCGTGTGTATGTGGCATCACTTTGCAACTGCAAACAAATCCCCCAGGACACCGTCCACATCGTCCTGTGCTATAGACCACCAGGTCCAAAAACGCACCTGCTCATGTCATTGACAGAGTTCATCACCACCTATACCCTAAACACCAAACACCTCCTGCTGCTTGGGGATTTTAACCTCTGGACCAACTCCTCACAGGACCCCGTTGCCGACACCTGCATTGACCATTTGGAAGGTTTAGGTCTGCAGCAACTAGTATGTGGGCCCACACATGCTTCAGGTCACACGCTCGATCTCATTTTCAGACAAGATCTGGAAATCAACATTCTGAAAAACGAGCCGCAACCATGGACAGATCACCATGCCATTAAATTCTCAATTACCCCAAATGCCCCCTTAAAAAAATTTTTAAAACCAGTGACAACACACTGGACCAGATCTGAGAACAAAATAAAAACAATCCAACCACATCAAACAGCCACAGAAACTCTTGATGCCATAAACAAGGCTCTACTACAGTCAGCCGACTTAGTAGCCCCTAAACGCACAACGTGCATCCGGAAAAACAACTCCAGCTGGTTTAACAACCAGCTGTCGTTACTAAAACAAGAGCGCAGAAAAGCTGAAGCAGCCTGGAAAAGAAGCGCTTCAGAGGAAAATCACACTATTTATAAGATAATATCAAAAAATACCATAAAGAAATCTTTATTGCCAAAAAAAAAACATTTTTCCAATATTATCACTAATGCCCTAAATTGTCCCCGTGAACTCTTCAATCTTGTCACCAAAATCATGAACCCAGTCTGTTTAGAAGCCCCAAATTCTGATTCACAAGAATATTGCAACGAATTATCGGATCATTTCATCAATAAAATTGAATGAATCCGAGAAAGTATTCAGTAAAACAATACCTCCATCCACTCCCCCCCCCCTTCTAAATCACAAACCAAATACCCACACAATTCTGCCGCAATCATCTAATTTCACTTTGAAACCCATTTCCATTGATGCCACTAAAAATATCATCAAGACTCTGCGAAATAGCACAGCGCCCAATGATATCATCCCCACTAAACTGCTGAAATAATGTGCTGATATCTTGGCACCAGCTATCATGCAGCTCATAAACCATTAATTTAAGGTGGTGCCACCCCTGTGTAACATCCCTGCTACGCAACTACAGTAAACAGTTGGTTTTAAAACTATAGAGGTCTCTCAGGTACAACCACCACTTCTCACTCAGAGTAATCAGAGAGATTGGGGTTAATTCATCACAACCTCTAGTGAATAACCAACTGTTTACTGTAGTTGCGTAGCAGGGATGTTACATAATGAACTGACCCAAAACATGGAGCCTGCAGAGTTTAATAAAATGCTCAGCTCCCTGACTCTGCAAGTCTCCAGCCTGCACCATACTATTATGGAACTTCAACAAGAAGTTCATTTACTTAAAGGGGCAGCACGCCCAGCCCCGGAACCAGCATGTCCGGAACCATATGTTATAATGCCAGAGAGATTTGATGGTAGTCGTGCAGCCTTCTCATGTTTCAAAATAGATTGTGAGCTGTTGTTTGCTCTTAAACCTAGGACCTATGCCAAGGACTATGTTAAGGTTCGCGCTACCATAAACTTGCTTACAGGGAAAATTAAAACATGGGCTCATCAGTTGTTGCAGGAAAATAATCCAGTCTTGGACACCTGGAAAACTTTCATGTCTGCTCTGGACTCCCATATTTCTGGTTCTAAGAGAACCAGTGTTCCCAAGTCCACTTTCGGTTCACGTGGCCTACGGGTTCCCAGAGAGAAGAATTCCCAATACAGAGATGACACCAAGTCATACCAGTATGTGCCAAGACAGCAAATCCAGTACATGCCCAGCCATGAAGCTCCAACACCACAGAGCTTTGACGTCCCTGTGGATGCCCACAGCCCAACCCAGGATGATGAGGAACCCATGCAGATCGGAACCATCCGGTCCGCATTATCTAAGATAGAGAGAGACCGGAGGAGAGATTATGGACTCTGCTTTTACTGTGGGTTAAGCGGGCACTTTATATCTTTTTGCCCAACTCGCCCACCTCGGCCAGAGATTTTACAGGTGGCTACTATTGGGAGTCTTTTTCCTGCTCCAGTGTCCCAGATTCCGGCTCCACCAGTGTCCCAGATTCCGGCTCCAGTGTCCCAGATTCCGGCTCCAGTGTTCCCGAATCCTGTGTCTCCAGTCCCACTTCCTGTGTCTCCAGTCCCACTTCCTGTGTCTCCAGTCCCACTTTCAGAGTCTCCCGTTTCAGAGTCTCCCGTTTCAGAGTCTCCCGTTTCAGAGTCTCCCGTTTCAGAGTCTCCCGTTTCAGAGTCTCCCGTTCCTGTCTCACCAGTTTCAGTGTCTCCAGGTCTTGTTTCACCAGTTTCAGTGTCTCCAGGTCTTGTCTCACCAGTTTCACCAGTTTCAGTGTCTCCAGGTCTTGTCTCACCAGTTTCAGTGTCTCCAGGTCTTGTCTCACCAGTGTCCCCAAATGAAATTCTTCCACCTGACTGCACATATGCCTCAAATGGTAATATCGTCCGTAAACAGGATTTACAGATGTTTGAGCGAGCTTTACAAGCAGTAAGTGCACCCCCTACCAGAACTTCAAAAATTTCAAAGACCAAGAGGAAAAAGAAAAAATCTTCAGACCCCGTTGTTGGAACTTTGTTTCCCCATGGATTAGATGAGAACTGTCTGTATGGCATGGATGCCTATGGCAACATATCTCTCCTGACGGATGATGTGCCTGACTACTCTAGTGAAGAGGGTAGTTTGCACATTGATGACTACACTTATGAGGTAGCTCCTTCCAACGCCCGGAGGGCGTCTTTGAGGAGGGGGATATGTCACGATCCCCATCGTGTCAGGCAGACGGCCAGGCGTGGCCGTGCTCAAGGTGGCTTAGGGTGGAATTGAACCTGGGACCTCTTTGTTACCAGCCCAAACCCTTACCTCTCAGCCACTGTTGAATTAGAAATTCATGTTGCTTTCCAGCTATGGTGGTGCTGAATGGAATGTTCACCTTAGCTGGATTTCATTACCTTCCACACCTGAGATTCTTGCTACAGCTGACACAGCTTAACCAGTTAGCCAACCTATAAAGCCCTACCTCACTTAGAGAGCAGTGTCAGTTCATTTTGGTTTGATCTCCCTGTCTGTGTTAAAGCAAACTGCTTATATATTAAGCTCCTTGACTGACCCCGGCTTTTGACCCTTGGCTTTGCTTTCTGGACTGCTGTTTGCCTGAAACCTTGACCCGGCTTGGACTTCGGATACCTGTGACTTCTCCAACACCTGACCACGGCTTGTGACCCGGATTTATCTCTTGCTTCCCCCATTGCGAAAGGACGCCTGCTGTCCTGAGAACCCCTTTCACGCCACTTTGCTGTACCCGCTCTGAACCTCAGTGGACACCACAGTTCGCTCTACACCCCCTCCGGGACCACCAGCATACCAGGCTTTACTCTCCTAACCGCAAGTACCACATACTATAGTCTGTGCTTGTAGATTTGTAGTACTACCTTGTGTGTATCAGAGATACAACCCTGTTTTCCCCTGAGGTACTTGGTTATAAGGGAATAAGCCTCTGCAGTCTCTCAGTTGGTTATTCACTAGAGGTTGTGATGAATTAACCCCAATCTCTCTGATTACTCTGAGTGAGAAGTGGTGGTTGTACCTGAGAGACCTCTATAGTTTTAAAACCAACTGTTTACTGTAGTTGCGTAGCAGGGATGTTACACCCTGCTGAAACAAGGGATAATCAAACCAATTAAGAAAAAAACACCCTTGACCCCAAAGACCCTAACCATCGCCATCCCATAACAGACCTAAATGTCTTCTCCAAGGTAATGGAGAAAGAAGTTGTACAACAGCTACAACATCATTTGGACACCCACAAAATACTTGACCCATTCCAGTCCGGCTTCCGTCCGGGTCAAGGGACAGAAACAGCACTTCTCAAAATATGGGATGAGGCTCTAGAGACCGCAGACGAAGGAGAATCTTGTCTTCTAGTACTGCTGGACCTAAGCGCAGCTTTCGATACGGTAGACCACAAACTATTGCTAACTCGGCTAGTTGAAGTAGCCGGAGTTGCGGAATGTGATTTATCCTGGTTCTCCTCCTTCTTGGAAAACTGATCACAAATAGTGAAATTGGGCACTTTCATTTCTGAAAAACGCACAGTGTTATGCGGAGTCCCCCAGGGCTCCCCTTTGTTGGCTATTCTGTTCAATATCTATCTCCACCCTCTTTTTGAAATCATCAGTAACCAGAAGTTACTGTACCACTCTTATGCAGACGACACACAACTGTATTTTCGCATCTGCAACAAAAAGGACCATTATCTCGAACTAGAGAAATGCCTTTCTTTGATAGAAAATTGGATGACAAAGAGTTATCTTAAACTCAACGGCTAAAAAACAGAACTTCTACTGTTTCAGGTCAAACAAAAGATTCATCCTGCAACATCATGGACGCCCCGCCCATTCTGGGTCAAACCATCACTCCTAGCACCAAAGTCAAAAGTCTTGAAGTCATCTTTGACACCTATATGACAATGGATGCACAAATAGGGTCAGTAGCCAGCGAATCGCACCATCTGCTGCGCCTACGCAGACTCACACCCTTCATCCCAAAAGAAGACATAGCAGTCGTGGTGGGAGCAATCATGAACTCCAGACTTGACTATGTGAACACCCTCTATCTTAGACTCCCAAAGTACCAAATCACTTGTCTGCAAGTCGTTCAAAATACGGCCGCTCGACTTGTGACTGGGAAAAAAACATGGGAATCAATCTCACCTTCACTGAGATCCCTTCATTGGTTGCCAGTAAAAGACAGAATCACTTTCAAGGCACTCTGTCTAACGCATAAGTGTATTTTGGGAAATGCCCCCCAATATCTAAACTAAAAGCTCACAACACCAATCGCATTCTGCGATCCACCAACCAAAACCTACTCCAGGTACCCAAAACCAGATACAAGTCCAAAGGAGAACGAAGATTTGTGGCCCAAGGACCCAGACTATGGAACGCTCTGCCAACCAGCATCCGATTGGAGGTGAACCACCTGACCTTCAGGAGAATCATCAAAACCCATCTCTTCTGAGGGCCCGGGGAACAAATACCAAGCGCCCAGAGGCGATTCAGTTTGCATGTGCTGTGCTATATAAGTTTCTCACTCACTCACTCATATATAGATACTGTATAGATATATATCTATATATACATATATATATAGAGAGAGATACAGTATATAAATAAAGCTTTCTATATATCTATCTAGATATAGATAGATAGATAGATAGATAGATAGATAGATAGATAGATAGATAGATCTATATATACTGTAGATCTATCTATCTATATTTTGGGTTTTGGGAAAGGGGGAGGAGAGATTTCTAATAGGCTTTAATGGAGTTGAGCTGCTCAATTGATACTATGTATATGATTATGGATACAAATATTCCATTTGTGTTTATTCTGATATTCTTCTGTCTTCAAAACATGCGCAATCTTTTGTTTGATTTTCCTCGTATGATTACAGTACATATTTAAAGAAATCATTAGTACTGTTAATGGACGAAAACATTTTTGGAGGTCCCTTCGTTTTTTTGGGTTTTTTTTTTTTTTCAGTTCGGTGGATCGGTATCAGATGTTGAAAATTCTGTACACACTATGCAAAGATCGATTGTCCTGTCCAAATATCATACTGTTTGTCCGATTTTCTTATAGTTTGTGCCCCACATTAGACAGCATTAAAAAAAATGACATGTGTTGCCTGTTTGTTTCTGGGAACCAACTGGAGGCACCATTTTAATCAGGGACTGACATGAGTTTAGTTACTTTGTTTTTTGCTACGGACTTGCTGTACAAGGCTATCCACTACAACTTGAGACTGTCTCCCTTTACAGCATATTGTGTTTATGTAATGTATGTATGTGTACAGTATGTAGTATAAAATTAAAAACCTGGTGGATTCACTACTTAGTGATTCAGTGGCCCAGAAAAAGAATGCAGGCTAGGTCTTTCATAAAGCAAATCTGAACAAATAACTCACAGAACAGACATAATAGACACACTCAGAGAATCTATAGACTCTTAAGGAAGCCCCCACACATACACACATATACACACACACTCTTCATTGGAGGGTCTCCCCATTAAGAACACCCGGTGAGCAGCTGTTTGGATTGCTTGAAAATTCGCTCAGGTTTCTACAATGCAACCGAGTCCACCATTTGAAACACATTGTTTTTCAACGCAGAATGTCTTGGAGAGGAGCAGTCTGGCCTTGAAAATCCATTAAAAAGAAAGGACAAGCAGAATTGCACAGAAGAATGTAGAAAGATCTCAGCCTTGCTCTCGGGCTTCATGCACACTGATTTAAAAATTGCTGCTTCTACAGGAGTTTTGTGTTCTGCCTGTAGAAGAAGCTCATGTTATCCTATGTGTCTATGCAGTAGAAGCAGCTCATGTTATCCTATGTGTCTATGCAGTAGAAGCAGCTCATGTTATCCTATGTGTCTATGCAGTAGAAGCAGCTCATGTTATCCTATGTGTCTATGCAGTAGAAGCAGCTCATGTTATCCTATGTGTCTATGCAGTAGAAGCAGCTCATGTTATCCTATGTGTCTATGCACATTAGGCTGCATTCACACCTAGGCGACACGATACGCCGCGTACGCGGCTTATCTTGCCGCCTGTAGAAAAAAAAAAAAAAGTTTAATCTTTCTTTAACATTGCGGTCTATGAGGGAACGCCAATGTCGCCTGAAAAAAAGGGTACGGGACTTTTTTTCAGGCGACAGGCGTTGAGATGTGAACCATCTCCATAGACCGCAATGTTATTTCACATCTCGAGCGACAAGAGCGACGGGCGACCGGCGTTTTGTCGCTCAGATGTGAATGGAGCCTTAGGATGATTACAAGAATATTGTGAGCTCAATGTTTAGAGGCAGAAAAAAAAAACTTCCAATTTGCATTCTTGATTGGAGCTTTCTGGCAGATACAACGCTAAACTTTCATAAACCTGGGTACAAAAATGTTCTATATGAGCGTTTTTTGCCGGGGAACTGTCATTTCATTTAAGCCCAGTGTGACTGGAGCCTGATTGTTGTCGGAGTTAGATCTAGTTCTGTAATTTATTATATTTCGTACACATTTTTGTATATTTTATTATAGCATAATGTTCTGTATTACAACACAATCAGTATAGAGCACATTATAACCTGTTAAAAACAGTAGGGGAGCACATGGGAGTCCAAGTTACACAATGCTTAATGTATTTGTTATAGAACTACATTGTTAATGCATTGTATCTTTTGGGAAATCTCACACTAATATATTGCACTTTAAAAATAAGGAAGGTTTATATCTGCTTGGAAATAATAGTTTTCTGTCCCTAAGTAGTACATCTATAATGTATGCTAGACATTGGTTTAAATCAGGTACATTGTTTCTGTTTTCAGAAATAAAATAGATTTTACATTTACTTTCTCTGGACCAGCCTTTTTGTTATTATAATAAAAAAGACCCACTAAAGATACTGTCTAAGGCCTGCTTAGCCCCTCTGAACGCCTATTCTCCAGGCAAAGCTACATAAAAAATGTGTTAAAAACCACACACCACACACACACATGTATGCAAGTTAGTGTATTCTATTGGTCAGAGATTTTTTTTATTATTATTATAGTCATTCCAAAACATTAATGTGCAAATGCACCTAAACGCATTTAGCATTTAGGCCCTGTTATGCGCATTTCTGCTCAAAAGTTCCTCCCTTGAACGTGCTGGTGATGGGTTTTTTTTCTGACTGTAAATACTTTTCCTGACGCATTCATGGCAGCACACACTGGGTTGTGACTCCGCCCCCACAACCTGACAGGATTGGTTAGCTATAAATCTGAGTGGGAGACACCCGGCATCATTCTCTTTTTTTATCCTCACCTGAACAGGACTGAAACGGATGTACAGCTTGCCTCCTACCGCTATCGCCCCAGCAGGTTCAGCCTCTCCTGTTTGGAAGTCCCCCCTGTACAGTCTCTAATAGAGCTCTATGGGGGGAACCCCGCTCTGGTGGTCTCGGGGGTCAAAATCCCGGCAAATACCTGGCATCCTACAAGCTCTAAATGAGCTTAGATTTGGCAGTGGCTCCCCTGTCAGGGTGCACAGATCCCTCTTACTGCTTTTCTTCCTTCTGGCTATTTCCGGGTTACTGGAGCCCGCAGACCTGCTGGGCCTTGTTGTTCCACGCTCGGAGCGCTCCCTGGCTGCTCTGCGCATGCGCGCAGCGGAGCAATAGCGTCAGTAACCTCCTTTGCCCTCATCCAAGATGGCGCGGGGCCGCGCGCGGCGCTACTGCGCATGCGCGATCGCGTCATCAACGCCGCGACGGCGGCGCCAGTTTTAAATGGGGAACCTTTTTCCTTTCTCCCCGAGGTTGCTGCTCTGCCTCAAACTACACTGGGTTTTTGCCCCAGGTAAGTGGGTTCCTCTCCCTGGCCAGAATGGCTGTCCCCTTCTCTTTGCCTAAATCTTATTTTTATCCCTTTCTTCCTTTCCTCCAGCAATTGCTTCTGCTACCTCTGTGCTTTATGGAGACCACTGCCCTAGCAGACCACTGTCAACAGACAAGGTAAGGAGGCCATCAATAGAGGTAAGTAGGGAAGAGAAAAAAGAGAGCCGGCCACTAAACACTGCCTTCTTTCGCAGTCCCATCAGGCCCAGCGATGCAAGCCCACGGCGCAGGGAGAGATCCAGACATTCGTCAAGGAGATCCCGCAGAAGTCGGTCAAGAACCTCCTCCCGCTACCGCCGGTCTAGGCGCAGTCGATCACGCCACAGCCGATCTCGCCACAGCAGATCCCACCGGAGACGGTCCCCATCAGTGCACCGCGAACGTCACCATACCCGTCCTGCGGCTAATGCCTGCTGGGTGTGCGGTGCTATTGCAATGCCAGGGAAACTAGCCTGTCGCACCTGCTTCAATGAAGCAGTTGAAGAAAGAGAGGTGGACGCCAGGACAACTACAAGTCTTGCCAGAGAATCAGTACGAGATGCAAACTGGACCATGGCCCCTCTGGCCGGTGGCGACCCCACCCCAGGCACCTCATCGGCTTTCGACCCCTATGCCCAGCTAGCGGGGACCCTGTCCGACCAGGAAGAGCATGAGATGAGATCAGGATTTGACTTCAGCCTAGTTGAAACCTGTGCACGCTCCATTAAGGAGGCTATAGGCTGGGAGGAACCTGTGGCAGAACCTAAGGTTGGGAGGTATTTTCCCGAATTAAGGAAGGATCCTGAACTATTTCCTTTCATAGAGGAGTTGGAAGATCTCATTAGAGATGAGTGGGAAAAACCTGACAGACGGCCCAGCCTCTCTAATAAGCTCGCTAAGCTGTACCCGCTAACGGAGTCCAAGGTGTCTTCCCTCATCAACGCTCCCGTTGTCGATTCATCCCTGATGCGGCTCGCCCGTCATGTCTCTTTACCGATAGAGGACGCGGTCTCATTCCGAGATGTGCTTGACCGCAAGATGGATCTGGAATTGAAGAAGTCGTACTCTTCAGCAGGGGGAGCGTGTAGACCAGCGATTGCCACGGCTGCAGTTGCCAAAGCCATGTCCACATGGGCAGCCAATGCGGAGAAGGCCCTCTTAGAAGGGACTGACCAGAGGGAGGTGATATCCTCTTTACAAGAAATCAGGCTAGCAGGAGACTTTGTGGCAGGAGCCTCAGTGGATGTCATTCGCTCCTCGGCTCGCTCCATGTTAGCCTCGGTAATGGCCCGCAGAGCCTTATGGCTGAAACCCTGGGTCGCGGACGCAAACTCTAAGTCCAACTGGTGCAAGATCCCGTATGATGGCGTAAACCTGTTTGGTGCGAAATTAGATACGGCAATCTCCAAAGTTACCGGAGGAAAATCGGGGCTTATCCCCTCTGACAGGAGACCCAAGCCCCAGAGAGGGCCTACCCTCAGGCGCAATCTGCCCGATAGGTACAGAGAAGCCAGAAATTATCGCCCAGGCAGGGAATTTAAAAGAGATGGGAGATCTACTCGCCCCCCCTTTGCTAGGGGTCAGAAGATCAAGGCCATTACCACAGGGGACCAACAAAAGTCTTTTTGAGAATTCGCCTGCCCACCCAGCTCAGGTGGGCGCCAGGCTCAGGAATTTCGCACAACTTTGGGCAGAGCATTTAGAAGACCAATGGGCCCTTTCCACGGTCAAACAAGGCCACAAATGGAGCTTTATGGGGGCATTGCCTCACATGGTTTTTCAACCCACCAAAATTCCTTCCTCCCCAGACAAAAGGAAACTTCTACTGCAGTACGTCTCGGACTTAGTTCAGAAGGAGGCAGTCATAGAAGTCCCTTCCCACCAGAGAGGCAGGGGATTTTATTCCCCTCTCTTTCTGGTGCGAAAGAAATCAGGAAAACTTCGGCCCGTATTGGACCTCAAACGACTAAACAAAAGGATCCAAATAGAAGCCTTCAAGATGGAAACTCTCCAGTCTATCCTTCTAGCAGTGAACTTAGGAGATTGGATGCTGTCCGTCGACCTGTCAGAAGCTTACCTTCACATACCAATCCACCCCGCTTTTCAGAAGTTCCTTCGCTTTTCCATCGGGCAACACCACTTTCAGTTCCGATGCCTGCCCTTCGGCATCTCTTCAGCACCCAGGACATTCACAAAGGTCCTCCTCCCGCTCATAGCACTCCTCAGGGAGAGGGGCCTGCGGGTCCACCATTACTTGGACGACATACTGCTCCTAGCGGCAGATCAGGAGACTCTGCTCTTCCAACGCAAAATTCTAATCTCAACCCTTCAGAGCTTCGGGTGGCTAATCAATTGGCAGAAGAGCAGCCTACAACCCTCACAAGTGATGACGTTCCTCGGAGCACAGTTGGATACGAGACAGAACAGGGTGCAGTTGCCCCTAGAAAAGGTGGAACCCCTAGCTCGGAAGGTGCAAAACCTACTATCCTCCAAATCCACGTCGGCCAGGTCCTGCCTCAGCCTGTTGGGCTCTATGTCTTCAACTATTCCCATGATCCAGTGGTCCCAGTGGCGAATGAGATCTTTACAAAACACCTTTCTCAGACAATGGGACGGGGCCTCAATGCACCAACCCATCAGCATTCCCAGCCATGTGAGACCCGACCTTTTTTGGTGGACTCTGCCTCCCAAACTCAGGTGTTTCAGACCTATAGTCCCCCCGAGTCCGGAAATCGTGACATCAGATGCCAGCGAGAAGGGTTGGGGGGCGCACTACCGGGATCAGACAGCCCAAGGACGATGGCACTTCCCTGCTCGAGGAGTGGTCTCAAACATTCTGGAGCTTCGAGCGGCGTTCCAAGCCCTCTTGGCTTTCGAGCCTCTGCTGCAGGGGAAGTACGTCCAAATTCGTATGGACAACAAAGTGGCGGTGGCCTACGTCCAGAGGCAAGGCGGTACCCGAAGTCTCACACTACTAGAGGAAGTTCGCCCCATAATGGAATGGGCCCAGACACATCTACCGGACCTACGAGCAGTTTACGTCCCAGCGGTTCAAAACACGCTATCCGACTTCCTGAGCAGGGAACTCCGATCGAACAACGAATGGTCCCTGAACCTCCGGGAGTTCTCTATGCTGACGGAGACCGGGGGGATTCCGGAGATCGACATGGCAGCGACACCAGCCAATGCCAAGTGCCCGAGATTTCTGTCCAGAGTACCCTTTCCGACAGCGGAGGGGACAGATTGCCTTCTCCACCCATGGGACTTCAACCTGGGATACGCCTTTCCTCCGACTCCCTTGATAGCGAGATTTCTATGCCGACTTCGGAGATCGTCAGCCACAGTAATAGCGGTAATACCATTCTGGCCAAGGAGGCCTTGGTTCACAACTCTACTACAGCTCAATACTTGTCCTCCTATCCATCTACCAGCGTCACCGGACCTCCTACTCCAGGGCCAATCCTTCCATCCGGCCCCCGACAGGCTCCACTTGACAGCCTGGAGGTTGAAAGGGCTAGATTTAGGGAACAGGGATGCTCCCAGGCAGTCATAACAACCTTAATGCAAGCCAGGAAGGTTTCTACAAACACGGTTTACAC